>JARQTC010002607.1:0-27179 GCA_030142495.1 Cephus runcator
CGATGATCACAAAATCCTACGTCCAGACTCGTCGCTACGATTTAGCGTCATGATTTTGGTATCGCCTAAAACCGTAGCGTTGTGCATCTTCCTGTTCATCTCTAGGCGATCCATTTAAATTGAGAGTTCTGTCGCGGTGGCCTTGTTGCCTTTAGTGGCATCGTTTTAGCTTCGAACGTCACATCATTGGACCTCCACTACCTGGACCAAAATACGTTCGTTAGTGGCTGTACCTCGTCAATTTGTATCATGTCTTATCCCATTTCGACTCTGCACGCGTTACTTGTTATTTTCACAAAGAATTTCCTCGCTGGAGTTTCCTCCTCGGTTCCGTAGACTTCCGGCAAGCGAGGGCCGGGAGGTCTGGGGAAAACTACACGGAAACACAAACGCAGACTTCTTCTTAAGTCTCCATTTGTAAAACCCGTTTCTCTTACTTTAAGACGGGGTTACGCTCAACGGTTTTCCTTCCTTAGGGTTCGGAGGGTGGTGGTGAGGATGTCAGTTGGTGCTCTCTCCCTCTCTCTCTCTCTCTCTCTCTCTCTCTCTCTCTCTCTCTCTCTCTCTCTCGCCTCTAGACTCTGGGGCAGCCTGGCGTGTAACGAAAATTTAAAACCATTATTAAGCGAAGTGTCTTGGTGTCTAGAAAGAGAGAGAGATACAAGAGCGGAATGCGTGATATAAGTTAAACCCGGCTGAGCGAGAGAGAGAGAGAGAGAGAGAGGGAGGGAGAGAAAGAGAGAGTAGAACGCGAAGAAGAGTCATTTGAAGAGGTGCCGTAACAAATTCCCAATTTGCAACTCCATTCCGCGAGACATTCGTCAAGTGTACGGTGAGTGGGGCGAATTTAACGTCTAATGGATGACGACATTAGTTAAGATTATGACCGGCGGTACTATTATGAAAATTTGAATTGCCCGGCAAAAGTGAGCAGAATATTTTTTCAAAAATCCTTCCTATTATTCGATACCGCCGTTATTAACTTCCTCTCTCTCTCTATTATTCACCCTCGCTCTACTCTTACGCTCCATCTTCCAGGACTTCATCCCCTTCTAGACTTCAGCTTGAAGAATCGCTGTCGTATGTCTTTCGGGAATCGATTGACGATCCAGCAGCAGCGCTTGGATACTGTTTGCGAGGCCCTCCAGTGTATTCTACGTTCGAAGTCCCATTAAAGTTAAAACCCTCGCTGCCCCACTTCCCGTGCATGAAGAGATACACGGTGAATAAGTGTCAGGGCAGATACCATGAAGAATCGTAGCCATGCAATATGTACGTGTGTGATATTGAAATGCATAAGTCATGAAGATGGTATTAAAATTTGTAAATGTGGATTTTACATGGGTGAATATAAATATATTCCTCTGTACGTTGGATACGTGTAACGGGTGTCGCGGTCGAGACGTAAAATTTGAATTTGACGTTTGGTCTTACGTGGCTTTTTTTTATTTATTGTATTTTCGAATTCTTACCGTACCCTTTGGATTTTCTTGATTGAAATATCGTTGAAACCAATTGGATAAGTTCGGCAAGGCAGTTGGGAATTAAATATGTTGGTATTCCTCGGTATTTTTATTTTGATCAGTTTCAATGAAAATTTTTATCGTCCCTCTTTATTTATTTTTTTTTTTTTCACGTCGTATCTTATTTTCCTGCCTAAGAATAATGCAGCATTGTCGTCTTGTTTCAGGCGAACGCTGTACCGCAGGGAACTAATAAATAGTATAAGTTTACGGTACGTTCGGGAAATGCCGAAAGTTCGAAAGATACGGTAATGCCGATAAGATGTCCTGAGGTACGTGCTAACGCCGTGGTAGAAATTGAAACCGACGTAAAAAATGGTACGTGCGCTGCACTTGGTAGTAGGTATCGAATATGGAAGGGAAGTATAAATAAGATTTTTTTAAAAAAAATTATGTATACGTATCTATGTTGCACGTACAGGGAGGCTACTGTGTTATACACTTTTTCTATTTTCTTTCTGGACCTATGTCTATGATATGGCTCTCTGGTTTCTAGGAATCCTCACACGTGGCAAATCTCCGTCCCATAATTCTCATGCACGTAAAAGAATCTTGCACTCCTTTCGGCATCTGTAAGAATTCCTATTCCTCAAGGGATATCCGGGAAATATCGTATATAAGGATTCGGAGCAGACAAATCGGAATATCCAGAGGACCAGTTTACAACCGGGGATCACGTTCCGGAGGATCCTGGACCGTACCGAACCAGTTGGGAGTATGCATAAATAAGTATGGGAAATTGTAGGTTTTGCATGTATGAGCTGTGACAGGGAACGCGCGAACCGGATGATTTTAATAAATCTGCACGGCACTGATATTGATTTTTGTATTTACATGGATTAATTCTTCCTTTCACTCCTCTATATGCGTTTTTGAATTTTTTTCTATTTCTTTCGTCAAATTGAGCAAATTTCTTTTTCAAAAGTCTTAATAGCTTGCTCGGTGGGCTAGGCCCAAATGGTGGTAGCAGCAGGACGATAATGATTGATAAGATTAAATGCGTATGAAAAGAGGCTGATAAGAGAAGTGGAACGAAGAGAAGGAAAATGAGGGAGATGAAGATGCTGGATGCAAATGCCAAGAGAAAAAAAAAACTAATGCAATTAAAGAGAACGAGTACCGGAAAGAAGGGATTACACGATCGGAACGTGGCGATAAATTATTAGAGCGGAAGATCCGTTTGACAATGGGAATTCCTTAAAAAAGATCAGAGTAAAGGGCGATAAATAATTATAAGTATAAACGAAAGAAAATACCGAAAAATATCGACTGTCGCACTCGTGACCTCCTTGCTGTTTGCACGTATAATTTTATTTAGTTTATCGTCCGCTGCTGGTCCATCCGTCTACTCAGCCACCGAGGTGACGAGGACTTCGCGTCACGTGGTTATGCAAAACGTGACGGCGACGTGGTCCAGACTGGTACCATCAGTCAGCACCGTCCCATAATAAAGATGGCCAGCAGCAGTGCTAGGATAAACTACCGGGGCCTGAAAATAAATAGAATTCTTCGTACCGACAATGAGATTTTGGCGTCCGGCCATCTGGCTGCAACGACCCTTTATTCCCGACGTGAAAGTTTAAATAGTGGCTCTCCTTCGCAAATCCCCAGCTTCCCCGTCGCCGCCGAGATTGCTGCGGTTCAGCGAGTAAGCCCGTTAGACGTATTTGCAGTTCTAGCCCGCGAAGCGTGATCGTAAATTGCAAATAGGCCGAGCATCCCCAGGATCAAATCCCAGAAAGAAGCCATTCCGTCTCTCGCGATGCCAGCCTGCGAGCAGAAGGCCCCTCGTTGTACCCAGCGTCGGAAATTCAAAGAAAATTCTTCGAGCAGCCGTAAAATTCCGGAAATAAAAAGGAAACGATCAAACGTTTTAAATAGGCTTATTTTTTTTCCATGCAAATAAAATCCAGCATCAAAATTCAATCAGGCTTTTAAATTGATATGACGATTTTATTATAATTATTTCCCATTAATTACCTCATTGTGCAAATACATTTCGCGACAGCGTCTGCGGCCCTGTGTGTACACGCGGAACGTGCTAGGAGACAAGTGGCGTTTTTAATTTAGCCGAATATCGCTTCGCCAAAGCGTTCGCTTTTTCCCGGTGGCCCGTTTTCGCGAGAGGCAGCGCCATCCGGAAGAGAGGATGAGAGAGAGAGAGAGAGAGAGAGAGAGAGAGAGAGAGAGAGAGAGAGAGAGAGAGAGAGAGAGAGAGGATAGGAGTCTGCATCGCGGAATCGCATTCCAGAGTAATGTCGCGACAAAGAATTTGCCCGAAGGGAATTCAAATATACGCAAAGCGATTCCCTATCCCTTCGGCCGTCTAGCAGGGCGAATCTGCCACGTTACCTTTTACATACTAGGGGCTCCTGCCATCCAGAGGAGCTCCGAGTGTTTGCGCCGTGGCAGCCGGCGAATTGGCGAATCGAAGGTATCACCAGCGCTGGCACGTTCTCTCCTAGGTATCACAGTCGCCACCTTTGTAAACGCTTCGTTCGGCTTGGCGTTTACATCGTCGTCCGTTGGATTCTCGAGATATACAATAAAACGTATCGGTGTCGTTCGGCAAGCGACGCAATGCATAAAGAAACGGAAAATTTACTAGGATAGAAGAAAGTGCTTACATAGATAAAATTCCCTAGGCACCGGGCTACGACGTACAGCCGAGCTTCCACAGAGTCACGGATCCACCTGCCACGCGTCAACAGACTTTACTACGGCCATTTACGTGTTACGGAATGTAAATGAATTTAGATATAAACTGCACTCCCGATTAGGGCAATTCAATTTGCATATAGACACGATCGACGCTCCTTCATCGTATAAATGATTCGCGAATCATCGACCGTTACGTTTCTCCAGTAGCTCCTACGTACTTTCCGTCTCCGGGTTTATTATGCATACGTAATATGACTTTTATTTTTATTTTATTTATTTTTTTTTTTTTCTTTATTCACGTCAACCCTCGTACACTGACTGAAGTTACGGGAGGCAAAATAAGCAAAAAATAAGTTATAGATTAAACGAGTCATTTGTGTGCGAGGAAAGCAGTAAGAAAAATTGGTCAAGCAATTTATTGACTCCAGTGAGGTTTTTCTTATTTCTATTGAAAACGAAGTTCAGGCAGTACGTTTCGCTTTGACTTCGTGCATTAGCAAAGTGGATGTTCCTGTTTCACGAGTAACGAAGATACCAAGTGGCCTTTAGTGCCACATCGGGAACTTGTAGCTGAACTCGATACGGTTTAACCGTAGCTCCTGGAACGTATCTGCGTAAAGGAACTTTTTAACGATACTTGTTGAACAGGACCCCGTTTAACTTGGCGGTAGCGCACTTATTTAAATACTGTGACTCGGGGCGATAGACTTTTTAACAGATTTATCAACCCTCAAGGTGGAAGAGTGGGACGTGAGAGGGGGCCGATAAGTAAGAAAGTAGGACGGAAGAAAAATGAGCGACGGGAAGAAGAAGAGGAAGTTGAAGGAGACAGTGCACGCGGGAAAGAGGTAATGGAAGACGGGTGGACGAAGTAGAAACGCAAGAAGAGGAGGTTAAGCACTCGTGTGATATTTTTAAGCTTCCCCTTTGTCTCGGTCTGTTTTGTGCAGCGTGACTGTACTAATGGGCGCTACGTGGCTTTTCAGAGAGAAATTTGTTAAGTTGGCTTTGGAAAATTGGCAGATGGAAAGAGAAATGCAAAATTATTTGCTCGCCTGTTGGTCCTTGCACATAAAAAAAAAAGTCATATGGTGACATACGACTGACGGATAAGTGTCGCGCGATAGTGAAAAAAAAAAAGATCCAAGACTTGGGCAATCGGCAAGATGAATTCTTCTCGGTACAGTAAGAAGCAAACAGCATCGCCATATAAACAAGATGAAAATTTCACTCGATATTTTATCCCTCCAGTTACACTCCTACCGATACGAAATCTCCTCGAGTTTCCACGGAAGCCACGCTCGCGTCAAAGCTCCTCCTCCCTTGCGATAGCTAAGTTAATCTGTCTGGTACTGCAGTTGCATACTAAACAGCCTCTTAGGTGGAACAAGCTGTTTTACTTAAGTACCACGCGCTATGTTATTCGAGCAGAGACTGCATCGCGCGGATGCATACATGCAGTTTCGAAAGGCTGCAACTTTATTGTCATCCTCCATTTCGAAAGTACTAATCGAACCCTGAATGAGTTTATCGAGAATTGCAAAAAAAAAAAAAAAATAAGAATTGCCAAATTACAGCCGTCACAAAGAGTCGATCCAATCGAGCCCCGCGCTTTACTGCATCTCAATATAAAATGCATGACAGACGATTAAACGAGTATCCGCGCAAAGTGCATCTGAATAAACGCACAACTATTTATCGCCGCAGCTTTCAATATTCCAATAGGCCAGTATCGATATTTAACAGCACTCGTGTAATATATGCATGGGCTAGTATCGATCGGTATAATCGTACTAGCAATTACCGATTACCAGCTTTAATTGAAGGCACGTTAACTCAGCAAGAAACGCGCGCAGCCTCGTGATTAATAATTAAAAAGACAAATAACGAATTTCCAGGGACCAGCGAGCCCACGGTTATCGCGTACTGTATTACTGTCCGTCACGCATACGAATTACGAATGTACGATGGCCACCAGTCTGCTGCCAAATATAATCAGAGTGTAAGGAGTCAAAAAAATGTAACGTCGTACGATTAACGAGTTGCCCGTTGAAATTTTTCAAATTCCCATTTTTTTCCCATTTCTTTAAATCTCACTGCTGCACTCGCACCGGATGTCGAGACGTTGCTCCTTATCAATGCAAGAAGCGACTGCAGGTCGCTGGTAAAAGAACAATGACGTGGAGCAAATACCCGAAGCAAGGTGCCATAGAAGGAGGAATGTTCTTGACGGTAGGATCCGTTAAGGGTAGTTTCGAGAGAGGATCGGACAAAGCTAAGGAGCGAGAGAGACGCGTGTACGCGCTATACAGAGATACAGGGACGAGGGATATATAAGAGAACGAGGAGAAAACGAAGCAATCGGCGACTGGTGTTAAAAGAGGAAGTGATCAGGTCGGGGTGATTGATTGGAAAATTCTAGACAGCAACGAGCAATGAGCCGTAAACGCGCGCACATGTTTATGTAAGACAGATCGTAATGGATTGGATGGGGTTGAAAAAAAAAAAAGAAAGAAAGAAAAAAAAGAGTTTCTTCCAGAACGTTTCAGAACGGCGAGTCCCGGATTATATGGATGGGTCTGTATAGGTATATCGTTAATATATGAGGGGTTGGGCCGTGGTTGGTACGTGTATGGAGGGCTGAATGGCGAATAATAGGTCGTAGGTGGAAGGTTCGATGGGTCGCTGGGATACGCGTCATAAAAGTCCGTAACCACCGTGAATTCCTCATAGGTCGCCGCTAATGAGTTCGTCTTCCACTAACGACTTTCAAACTCATTTCGTTCTACTGGAATTCTCTTCGGACGCAGAATGCGGCAACCCTTTACTGCGAAGACCTCACGGAGAATTTCTCTTCGCCCTTGCGGATTATACGAGCTAATTAAAAATCCTACTGCGCTTATCTGTTTGTGGAGTATTCATCTTTTTATTAGTCACTCTGGCCCCCTTGGCTGCTTGCAGAATGATTTTCCAAAATTTTTCGTACGTCCGACCACCATATGGTTAAAGTGCATATGCACGATCGTCCCCTTGTATCCGATGACAGATGCAAGTTTTTTTTTTTATTTTCAAAGGAATCTAACATTTTTATGGGTAATATCGTCGACGCGGGAAAATTCAAAATTGCTATAAAGAACTTTGAGAGATAATTGGTACCGCATACGGTTCGTGCATAAAACGCGCGTCTGTGGCCGTGTAAATTGAGATGGGTTGAAATTTTTTAATAATTAAAAATTTTCGAATTACCTCAGCCAGCTTTCGCGGACTCCTGCAATTTTCTAAGCCCTTCCTGTCGCTTCGTTTGAAAACACTGCCAGGTCGTTCCTATGTTCCATTTAAGCTGTCACTTGAAAATCCACTTCGTTTAAACTGGCAATTAGGGCGATTCAGAAAAATTAAATAAGAGCGACCCGTCTCGTCTCAATTGCAATTTTTTTTTTTTTTTTTACAAAAAACCACAGACAGGCATATAGGTTTTAAAAAAAAAGTCTTCGTCGTCAGAACAAAGCCGTAAAAGTTGGGGGAAAAAAAAAAATCCGTCGAAACGAGCTAGTCGTTCGAAACAACACGGTCCTATTAAAACGAAACAAGGCGAAACTGCGGGCATTGTCGTTAAATACATCTCCCAAGGGAAGAAAGTGCGCCTGTGCTGAATCAGCACGTGATCCAATTATCATTTATCCTGCAGAGCTTCGATTATACATTTGTATACAGGTATACGTATATCGTTAAGGGAGTTCACTAATTAGCGCCACTTACGTATACAAACACTTCGGCGACTAGCAGTACGTATATATAAAAGGCGAAACAATCCAGTGAAATAATGGCGGCCGGACTGCCGTAATAATTTATCGCCACTCCGGCGCATTCCGATTCACCCAGTACACACTGCTTGCAGATAGACTCGGGTTTAAGCTGCATTTAATAAAGTGCATCGGCTTCGCCGAGTTGCATCGGTTGGCCATACGGCTGAATATGCAGCGTCCGTGTATATACGTATGCAGTTGCTCTCGGGCGACATATATACAGATATACCGATGCCAATTCTCGAGGGTGCAAGGCGTCTTTGGATTCATTTGCTTGGGGGTGAAACGCTGGAAATCCGGACGCGCCCGTTTAGATTGGAAACCCATTGGCTGGGAGATACGATAATTTGACTTTGCCGTTAGCTCATGTTCCCTCGTGTTGCGCCAGGACCATTTCAGGATGCTGGATACCAAAATAGAGAATCCTGATGTAGATTAAGAAGAGAGTATACGCTATCGGAATTAAACGAGTATTTGAATGGCTTTTATTCTTTCCTCTTTTTTTTTTTTTACCTTTCCTATCCCATTCGGACTCTTACGAAGATGGCTGTATCAAATGGATGCTGTGGGTGTTATTCAAACCGGGCGGAATTCGCGAGTTTACACGGTAGACTGGGGAGCGCAGTAAAGCAGAATAAAAAATAAATCTCAAACTACCGTACGAAAGGGTTGGTACGTATCCATCACTGGCGGATGGTCGACTCTGAGATATATATATATATATATATATATACATATATAGAAAGGGTTAAATATTTCGGGCGAATTTTCATGGGATATTAAAAATACTCCTGTCGCTATCGATGGTATTTATCCAAGCACGGAGTACGCGTGCTTTGGTGAAAGATGGCTGAGGATACGTTATTTCTATTTCTCTTCGTTATTATTTATTATTATAAATAAAGTTTATAAGGTATCAACGAATGCATAGATAGTATATAGAATATGGAGTATACGGAATACACGTTAAATTCGTAATGAGATATTCACTCTTGATAACGATTCGATTTGGCTCGATGCTAATAATCGATATGGAAGCAGGTAACGGGTGTGCAGAAAACAAAAAGCTTACTCAAACCAGCAATCAACAACGTTCCAAGGAGTCTCCGTTCGACATAGAAAAGAGGAACTGGATGCCCCCATATATAAAATGACGATGGAGGTGCTGCCTTCAGCCGTTCTTTTCCCATACGTTTTATCACTTTCGCGGTCCTTTCTTACCCTGGCTTTACGAGCCTTTCACCGAAGATTTCCAGAAACGAAGCATCCGGCTGGACCACTTTTCGCTCCGAAGTCCAACAAGATCCCATAAGACAGTTGGTAGTTAAATATACGTACATCCCTTGAAGGTGGTTCCCATACTTTCTTTCATTTTACCAGTATCGTTAGTGGATTACAAAATTTTTGGAAAACCAAAAAAATCAAATTTTATTTCACAAATCGACTCTGACCTATCCAACGAAGAAAGTGCTCGCGATTGATTAATATTACAGATTAGCCTTTATAATTTTTTTATTAAAATAATTTTCCGAAATTTACGAGCGTCAGCGACAAAAATGATTTTTAACGCGTTTAAATTTACCGCGAAATTTTCATTAAAGATTCACCGACATTATCCGATTTGTTACAACGCTATCGGAATATCTGTCGACCTCCGTTTTTGAGTTTCCATAAAATTCCTAAATTCATCTCGGGCTGTTAAAGCTCGATTAATATTAAATACAGCTCGACAGTTGCATAAACTAAATAGCCGCGCGCGTTAATGAATACGCGATATCGCATACATGCGAAAATAGCCGAATGCGGCGTTAAGGTAAACAGTAAACACAGAACTGTCAGATATATGGAAAACGTCAAATATAAATCAGAGACCATTGTGGGATAAATTGTAAATTTAATTTGCAGCAATTTCAAATTTGACAAGAAATAACTCATTAGGTCTGACAAGAATTAATGTAATTTCATAATAAATATCGGATATGAAATTTTTTGAAAATCCACGTAAAAACTTTATATCAACATTGTTCAAAGTTGATTACACTTTTCAATGGTAAAAGCTCGTTAATAATTTCTGAAATTTCCTCAATCGCTATGGACAACGATATATTATTACAGTCCTCTTGATTACGGCTATTTCCATGTAGCGGCAATATACATGACTTTCGCGCAAACCCCATAAAGGTCCTGTGACTCATGGCGAAACTCGTGTGGAACGTAATTTTTACGTCTAGCCCCAATTCCAAAGCAAATAGTAAACCGCGATGAGGTTTACACAGCGAAAGAATAAACAGATCTGAGCTAATGTTTGGTACACATGTGCAAGCCACTGCTACCAACATTATTTGTACTATAATTAGGCGGATCGTTAGTATGGCACGAATACGTTCGCTACGTAAAATAAATATCTTCGACGTTTCTACGATCGAGTATTGATTTATCGATCAGATAAAAAAAAAAAAGTTTTGTGTATTTTAGGGAAAAAAAAATTTTAACAGATAAGAAAAAAAAGATACCTCATTTTCCATATGTTTAAATATAGACCTTAGTCGTACACCTGACACGATCCACAGATTTATCATATTTTATCACCTTTGGCAGCCATCTTTATTTCTCACAGACAAGTTTAATTTATACGTATGTCGTATATCCCCTCCCTTGCCATAAATTCACCCTCGAATCCTTAGAAGGATCTCCCTGGAACCCTAATGGGGTCTCTCGTCATCGGGACACTGATTGAGTAATTAGCAGATTCCGTTTGGATGCTGGGACAAGATGTGACGAAGAGATCAAACAGGGACGAAGGGATACATTGAAGATGTGTAGAGTAAGCAGAAATTGTCCATGCATAAAAAATTAAATTTTTGTATTAAATTTCTTCGTGCCGAAATCTAATAAATTTGAGTCTGCACAACGAGATGAATTTTTTTGGGGAAAAAAAAAATCCTTATCGTCTATCTACCCTGCTGGAAATTGACACACTGGAAAAAATTTGGCCATTACGTCTTTCGCGATTACACACGGTGGAACTCAGTGCTTTCGAACAACCCGTCCTTTGATGACTGAGAAAAGAGACATTTTCATCGAGTCAACAGGTACTCGTATTAGTTCTCTTCTTCTTCGAATAAGGACACAATTATAGTCTAAACCCGGTTCCGAAGAAGTTTCAAGAATTTCAAGAGGAAAATGGAATTACGTTTCAAGTCCCTTAATTAAAATCCCCACACAGCTTCCCCACGCGACCTGTTCAGAGTCCTCTTCGTTGTACCGGAGGACCAAGTTCAAAGTTCAAATACAAAAAAGTACTCGCGACCATCCGATACTTTTCATAGGGCAACGCTCGGTAGGAATTCCAAAAAAAAAAAAAAACCGTTTCAAATTATTCCACACGCGGTACCCAAGAACTGGCCCCTTTTTCGGCTATACGCTTTTATTGGTATCCCAGACTTTAATGGTTGATCCACAGGGTCGAGAGAATACGAGAGCGTGCCATCACGATTCACTTAGCCCAAAGGACATAAAATGCTACGGAAATCGAGACTGGATAATGGATATTCGAGATTCTACGAAAAGTTCGTTATTTATCTGTATATAAAAAATCAAAGGGATTTCGCCCTGTAAACCCAAGGTACAAGCGATACGGAAGGTCCTATCATTTTTCCATGTACTCTCAAGTAAATATCCTTAGACTATAGTCAGCAACCAAAGCGCTAAGTTACGAGGGATGTTAAGGGACACAATGGAATTTCCAGATACCCTTCGTGCCGGACGTTGATTGCATCGACGCTTCTATTTGGCAAGATAAGGACCAGGACTCCTCAGGAAATCGGTGGGAGTTCACTATCGTCCCACCAGCAGTAGTACCGTTTACTCATCCTCGCGGTGAAGCTTCTTTGTATTCGAGCTAAGGGTTGTTTGCCTCCTGTTACGTAAAAGGGGATGCTGGGAGATGAATGCCGGACATCGCTCGCTGCCTGACAATGTAATCGGTAAATAAACTGACTTTGGGAGACGATCCTCACACTTTTTTTTCGACGCCATACTGTGTCAGACGTTAAGGGGACGGGGGTTGGTTTTCGATTTTTTTTTTATAGAGTATAATTGGGGTGACGTAATTCCTACCCTTAGAATACATCTTGACATATGCACTCTCTGCCTAGAAGCTATTATGCTGATCCTTACTAATCCGAGAATCCTGAGAGACGAGGGACCCTCTCGTGGCTTAATGGGGGAAAGGGGATTGGCTCTTTGTGGATGCTGGGTAATTAATTAACATTAGATGTGCCGTGATACGTCGATTGATTCGGATGATTTGATTACACATGTATTCCGCGTTGTATGAGAAGTTTTTTCAAATACTCTTATTTTGCCAGATCCGTACTTTTGTATTGGGGGGATGTGGTTTGGTAATTTTTATTTTTACTTGTGTATACTTAAATTTTTTAGAAATCCATTCGCTGCTTCGAATTACTCCAAATTTTCGATATCGATCGATTGGTTATCGCGAGTTGGGCATTGAGGGTCGAAACGAGATGGAAACGAAGAAGGAAATATAAGATTATGACCTTCCACAGTTTCGTATAAGCGATCCGAACGAAGTATTGCAGTTGATCGGAATATGAAAAAAAAAAAAAAAAAAAAATTTCGACGACAGTTACATATTTGAAAAAAAATAATTTTAATATCCCAGAAATCCTTGATTGATTGCTAAACGCTTCAATCATTTACACGCCTCTCCTGTCAATAAATTGACGACCGATATTGGACTCGTCGCTGATTGATGAAAAATTTTATTTCATTACGATCGGCAGATTTATAGCATCCCGACGACTTTCCAAGGTGAAAAAGGATTTTTAGAAAAGTTCCAAAATAAGGCAACAAATTGAAAAACAAACAAAAACGTCACGCACCCACGGAATACAAAAAAAAATCCAAACTCCATAATCATCCGCAGTCAATAAATTTTTATTCAAAGTTCTTCACGAAAAACACTCTCTCCCGTGATTCTCGAAAATACAGAATATTTGAAGATCTAAATACGCATCCTCCCCCTCGCGAAATACTTCACCCTGATAATACAGCATTACGTAGGAAAATCTGATTACAGTTAACCTACAGGCAATCAGGAAGCAAGATATAATACTTATCTTTGAGACAAGATAATAATCCAACCCTCCAGGAAGATGCTGCGGGCTGAAGAGAGGAGCACGAGGAAGGTACTGGGTGTTAATACCCCTCCCCTCCCATTGACCCCGGCTACCCCCACCACGGTCCTCTACAGCACTTTTTCTATACCAACCCCTCTCCACACCCCCCCCCCCCCCCCCCACCTTCAGGTCAATTTAAATAAGATCTTATCTCCCATATCGATCAGCGCAGTCGTTGCGTCACGCTTCGCACTTTGCTGGAAAAACCCGGAGGGGGTGGCTGGGAGGAGCTTGCGGCTAGGGGAAGTAAGGACACAGGTATATCCAAGGGTAGTACCTGATAGTAGATATAGGGCGGGTACCGACTATCCATCGCTTTACAAAGAGGTAAACGTTTTCGAAGGATGCTGGAGTTATTCTGCCGGAAGTGGATGGGGGATGGTGGAGCACGAGGGGGGGGGGGGGGGCAGGGTTCAATAGAAAGGAAGTTCCGACAGGGCTTGGATATTGCTATATAGAAAGAAAGGAGGAAGTTAAAGAGGCGAAGGAAGCGGAGAAAGGAAATAAAGAGAGAAATAGTTACGGGAAGATGAAGGGGGATGAAGATGCAGTTTCTGAGCTGAGATGGAAGAGATGCTGGGGAGTGGGGGGGAGGGGGATGAAAGGGGTTCCGAGCGGTGAGATGGATTTCAAGAGGGAGGGGATCAAAAGGGGTTAATCTTTGAATGCATAGAAAGGACCGATTAAGGGATGCTGGGCGTATCGATTGTAGGAAATGTTTAAGGGTGGCAAAAAAGAGGACTGAGAATTGCTGAATCGGTTTAACGAGACCGTTGTGAATGCACCTTGATGCTCAGCGTTCTCAAAGTCTGTCGAGACGGGGTTGGTAATTATTTATAGTGGAGATAAAAAAAAAATTTGTCAACACCATAGCGTAAGGGTTGAAGATCATTTCAACGTGAATCGTTAAAAATTTTAATACATACCGGATCTCCTGGTGAAATTATTTAAGATATTCGTTAGAAAATTTATCTCCCGTACGAATCTCTTGGCGTTTACGTCACCATCCCCTTTTTTCACCCTTACTTCTGACTGACGTCAGTGGGGGGGTTTTTCTGAATTATCGAAAAAAAAAAGCAGTGACAAAGTCGAATTAAAGGAATCTCGACTAATTGTCGTCTGAGGGGTGGTTCAGGGGATGGAGGGGGAGGCAGATGGTTTCAGGGGCTGCGATAAAAATTAGAGGAACGACGAAAACCAGAGACCGTGACTTTTCTCAATTAACGCCTAGTTCTTCGTTTGAAAATTCAACGATATTCGTTGATTAATCGACTTTGGGGCTGATATTTTTTTTTTATCGACGCCTTCGCGTCTGTCGGGGATGCGAATTTTCATCGGAACATTTCCCCGTGGCCGTTAACGTTTCTTTACTTTAACGTTCGACTTTGCAATTTGTCTTTTCCCCCGCTTCGACCTACATACCAACCATTCATTGTATATATGATGCAAGTACATATAGTATATACGTATATACAATGCGTAACTCCCAGTACACCGGGAATAATTATTCATATTTTTATTAAGACGTTTTTCCGAAGAAATATTGCCTCCGCCTTGTGAAACTCACCCCCGTTCGAAATCCCATCCCCTAAAATGCCACGTGAAACTGGGTCGTGCATACCGTTACTAAATAACGTGTCTTAAAATCGACATTACATTCTCCATAAGAGGAAAAGTCATCTGAATAATTTTCCAAAAAAAAAAATCAAAAAACAAAAATAAAAACTCGAAAAAAATAAGTGTAGAAAAAATATACAAGGAGGTTCGTTTTCGAGAAGCAATTTTGATGGATTCGTTGGAATTTTTTTTTTCCCTAGTTTTTCATTCAATTTCACTTTCTCTCTATCCCCTTTTCTCTCGTCGCTGGATCACATCGGTTTAAGTGAATTTACGTTACGAATGAAAGGACCATTCATCCCTCAGACATTCCGAATGCCAAGCAATAAAAGGTTCTGCGAACATCAGTAAGCTGGTTTGCGTATGAGATATGTATGTATCTAGGTCATGGATTTTGTTCCTATATAAAAAAAAAAAAAGAAAGAAAGAATGATTCCACAATAATGATATTCATATGAACGTCTGACTATTCATGCGTCAGAAAAATCTTTTCTATTATTCCGAAACCTAATCTTGACGTTCATTGAAATGCCTACAGAAGTAAAATGGAATAGCATACAAGGTAAAAAAAGGTACAGGCGTTGCCTGCCGTTTCCCACCGGTTTACCTGTTTTCCCATTTTTTTTTTTTTTTTTGCAATCCATTCATACCCACTTTTTTTCCCGACTCTTTCACGAGAAAGTTGGAACGTACGGTAACAGAAAGAAAGCTCGCGAGATACACGCAGAGGCTACCTAACAAAGCGAAAAGGAAAAAAAAAAAAAGTTACAAAAATCTTTTCAACAATATTTTAAATGTCTTCCTTTCTCCCTTTAAAAGATTTCCAATGACTTCCAGCAAATCCACGTGAAAAATTGTCCCTAGACGCCAGAAAAATTTTATCATCGACACACGCACGCATCGTCAAGACAATCAGAGCGCACAGTGTAAATTTTCATATGAAAGCGAAAATGAAAAAAAAAAAAAAAATTTTATGATTTACCCACCTTCCAAAAAAGAATATAACACATATGCACCCACGTAAGGGGATCGTGATTGAAACACTGGTCGCTACTAGCAGTGCATACGACCTCCTTTTTTTTTTTTTTTTCAAACTTTTTTATTCGGAACATCCGAGCGTGGCCACGACTACGGCTGCAATTTACAACTTTTGAATTCGTCTCTCGACAGCAGCGCCAGCTTGATTAATGGCGCGTTTCCAGCGGCCCTGCCGGAATACGCGAGCGAGGCCAAAGCGCGAGCTAGCCAAGAGGCAGCAGGGCCGCAACCGCGAACTTCGCTCCGAACAATAATTATCGAATATTAATTAAGGACCGTGCACTAAATACACGAAACAGTAGAGGGCCGAGTTTATCGTTAACTAACGTACGAACGTAGATATCGCAGCGACGGCGTCCATGAAAACTTTCCCCATCAAATAGCTCAAACACGTGTTATTAAACCTATCCCAGCAGGGCCCTGCACACGTGCCAAAGCGGTAAAGAGAAATGAGCAAAGCGTCTATCTCGGATCCCAAAGTGTATACACCTGAAACCTACCAACAGGAGAGAGAGAGAGAGAAAACTTCACAGTTCTAATTACATTCTCAAGGATGATACCTTTTCAGGTTATCAGTCAGATTGAGATCTGTTTGGCGAACTCGGCAGATAAGCGTGGCTGGGCAAAAAGTGACAAGACAAGAGAGACGTCAAATAAACTTTGGCAAGGTTAGGAAAGTAGAGTGAGAAGGTAAAGTATCATGGGGGGTGGAGGGGGTGGCGGGGGGGGGGGGGGGTGGAAGGTCGGAGAAGACTCGGCAAAGGAAACGATAGAAATGGAAGCGAAGGTAAAGGATAAGGTATGTGTGTGTGTGTGTGTAGCTATCAGAGAACATGATGGAGGAAACTAGAGAGTATGGACCAGCAGAGAGCCAACGTTAGTTTCATCCCAGGACGAAGATGGATGGGAGGTACCTCGAATCCCAGCAAACCCATCCACCTACCTTCAACCTTCAACCTCCGCCTGGGAGATATCCCTGGCACAAGTCCACAATCACCCGTTTCCATGAACCCGTGAATCCGCACTCAAGAATGCTATTAAATATTTATATCTCTCCTTAGACTTCCAGGCTACCCGGTATGTACTGTTTGTATATGAATATAGCGTACTGTGCAGCTGCTTACCCCCCCTACAGTTCCGCTGGCTGTACGGAGGGGGTTCGCACCCCCAAAACAAGCAAAACTATAATAATTATAATGACTGCTGGTCCAAGAGGAGAATTTAAGCTTCCGCAGACTCCGAGATAAAATTTCAGACAAATTAACAGGCATTCGCGAACCTACCTGGGTGGTTAGGGAAGAACTAAAAATTTAGGCGAGTTCGGGAGAAGGAATGTCATATGGTGTAAATACGATAGGATGAAAAATTTTCATACTGCGAGATCGTCGATTTGGTTCGATGATTTAAAATAGGATAATTTTGTAAGGGTGTTTTGAAAGTTTATATAGGGTGTATAGGGGGGGGGGGGGGGGGGAAATGTAACGACATAAAGGGGAAAGTGTCTGGAAATTCGTTGCAGCTGAAACTGCAGATGCGACAGCGAGGACGCCTCGGACTGACCGTGAGGATAGGTTGGAAATGGCAATAAATAATTTAGCTCGATCTTCCAGTATCGTCCTGGGAAGCATCCGATAACAAGCAAACGATGGGTTATTCAGAGGGCCGCCTGGGCTTATGCGCCAGCCACAATTTCTATCACATATTGGAATTATGCATGAGAGACCTATTTTGGCCTGTATCTTATAGGGGGTTGAAGAAGCTTCCGTGGTTTGAGCGGCTGGAAAGCCCGTTCCGTAGTGTTATGGGGAAGCCGGGTTTAAGGCTATTTTACAGTGGCTCCATCTCGCGTAACAATGGGAAAATAAAAATTTCTAATAAAAACAGTGCATAAGTGCAGAAGCGATAGCGACATAAAATTCCCTAAGGGAGCTCTCTCCATTCTTGTAAAGTGTTTCGAGCTCGATTATAGTATACAACCGGTTCGAGTACCGACGAAGAGCGGAAGCTCGGGAAGCTGAAACGCCTGGTAGTAAAAAAGGTATCCTTACTTGGTGCGAGTGAAGTAAAGTCTTTGAAGCAGTGATACGGGGCAGCGGGAAAAGGACAAGAGAAGGAAGAAGAAGTCAGACGGAAAAGTTCCCTGACGAGTCACATAGGCGTAACCACGTATATACCCAAATTTATTCTTAACCAAAAATTAAATCTTTCGAGCTTCCCATGTGATACGTAACGCCATGTAGGCCGAAAGCTCGACCGGAAGTATCCTCCCGGAGTGACCGGAAGTCCGATTCCGACGAGATCAAAATACATCAGTACAATCAGTCAAACCGGTACTACGTAGCTAGCACCATATTAGGGTATGTAAAGAAATTTGAAAAATATTGTAAAAAGGTATAAATTTAAAAGTCAAGAAAAAACGAGGGGTGCATATCTAAGAACTTCTGTGCCGCGCAAGGAAAGTGCAAACTGCAATACGACAGAGTTCGTTCCGTGTGTTGGGTCGGGGGATGGTCCAGGGGGTTGCTGGAGGCTGGAGGATCGGTTGGTTCCCAAGTTAAAAAATTCGTAGAAACTTGGAAAACGTTTCGAAAGCATCGCGAACGACGTGAAGCAGTCGGAAGTTTATCGAACACCCACTTCTCGACACTTCTAGAACTTTTCACCATCCACTTCGGTGCCCGAGTCCCCCTCGACCCCCTATGCCTTCTCGCCTATGAACCGGCCTATCCCACTGACAGAAAAGTTCCCCGGCCGAAAGTGTAAGGCCACTGACGTGACTGCGAGCCTCCTATACTACCGGCGCTACTACTGGTAGCGATACTACTGCTGATACTAGTGCCAGTCTTGTAATGTTACCACCCTTCTCCCCCATACATACCCCGTGCTATTCTACCGTGATCCGACAATACCGACAAGACCGCCAGGGTGGTATAAGCTTGCTCTTAGTCCAAATTCTTCGTATCGATCGCCACGTTTGTTTATGACCCTCGAACCGGAAGACAGCGCCGCGAAACCCGGAAGTGAAACAATTAAAATTACTCGTGCACCCAGGCCGTAAATTAGCTGCGAGTGGTTGGCACCGGCCACCCTTAAAGTATCAGCCTGTCGAGTTGGCCCCCCCTGGGTGGGTCTGTACCGCTGCGACTTCCTTAGACCAATCCTTAGCCCGCTGTAAAGCCCAGCCAGGTCCAAGTGCCAGGACTTCCGTTATCTGCTTCTCCAACGGGTTCCAGTTAGCACGCCCTTATTATCTCTTCTAAGGGAATTTCCCCGATAGTTCAACCGTTATCGCCGTATGCACTGGTTGCCCCATATTACCCATTGCAAACACACTGTCGCAGTACCTGACAAACACTTGATACTTTATTTCCTACCTTACAGATAGCAGACCGACTCCAATCAAGTTCTCCTATTGAGACATTACGGTCTCGCTGATTTATTCATTCGCGGACCCGGTCGATATCGTCGCCTTAGACCAGAATCCCGATTTCAAGACTTCCGTTCGTCGATGCGAACCGGCTATTTCGCAATTTATGCGAAATAAACAAATAATTATTACCACGAGAATAATTAATTCTCAGACAGAAGATAGCGTGGTGGTCCAGAAAAAAATCTTTCTAGCTTTTTAAGGATTCTGCAAAGTGACCTCAACCACAAGGGATGATAAGGGAGGTCAATGGGGACGAAAGCAAGGGTAATCCCCATTTTTACCCAGGTGCATCTACCGTAAACAACCCCTGACGCTGCTTCGCTCTGTCCTACCGGAATTTTATATTTCCCTGCCACCCCCCCCCCCCCCCCACTTCATCCCCTAATTCAAGCAATCATCGCGAAATTTAACCCAGAGCAATTTTCCTTAATCACCATTAACGTTACGAGCCTCGAAATGTATCATTAACACGTTTTACTCACTGTCTATACGTATATCGTAGGTAATATACCACCCCCTGCAAACTACCCTCGAGACTCCATTTCCACCCCCTGGCTACCGGCGAATACGTTGGGCTTTAATAATAGATAATTTCGAGGAATAGAAAGAGACGGAACAAAGTCACCGCGTGCATACGTAATGTCCTTCGTGCTCGATATAAAGGCGCCGAATGCATTAAAGCGTCTGCGATTTCCTTTACCGGTCAGTTTACATGTAACCGTCGCGTCCATCCATATCGTTCCGAGCGATTCCCGGTATACGTTACCTGGTGTGCGCGCGGGCCAATCGAGAAATAAATAATCGACGCGTCGTCCCGTTTTTGTCGCTCAACGACTTTTCTGAAATCGTTGCGGGGATATAATGGTGCCGTGAGAACCAGCCTTAAGTCTTCGCGTATGGGCCGCTCGTCATGCGTATGTGCCGAACGAACGTATTGCGGATGAATAGCAGAGTACTAGGGACTGTAGGGACGTCGTTGGGGCGGAGGAAATAAATTATTGAGATACAGCGTATAGCTGACGGTCGCTATGGTTGATCCATACGTACACGTTGCATATGCATGCGCGATGTCAATGATAAATGGACCAGATCTCTCGTTGGCGAGGGAGGCCAAGCAGATTGCGTTACGGGTTTCGGATAACGAACTGCATTGTTAAAGAGTTCGGATAACGAAGCCGATTGTCATTAGTTGTGCGTGGGTGTTTGGGACTTTTTTTTTTTGACATTTTGGGAATGTCAGGTATTACACAATTTTTTAGCTTACCCACTTACCTCGGTTTTTTGCATTTTTTTTCTTCGCTGCCAGATCGATTCTACCGGCCCCCTTTGCACCCTTTCGTGGCTACGCCACTGTACTGCGTCTCGGGCAATCTTCGCGGGACGTTTCAGCGCTCGTTTGACGCAGCGGCGAAGCGGGAATGAAAAGGAAGAAGCTTAAATGAAGGACAGTAGTAAAATGTTAGGGGAAAAAAAACGTGAGGGGGAGAGAGAGAGAGAGAGAGAGAGAGAGAGAGAGAGAGAGAGAGAGAGAGAGAGAGAGAGAGAGAGAGAGAGAGAGAGCTTTTCCCCACGAGAATCCCTTTCGCTTTGCGAATCGATTCGAAAGGATCAATAGACAATCTCGCTTGCTAATGCATTTCATCCCTCTGTCTTCTTCTCTTTGCGTAACCGTGCATCTCTCGGCGTCTGGATCCTGAGGATGCTGGGGATGCTGGAGAGTTCGCTCGTTGATTAAGCTCTAACAAATCGCGCCGCGAATAGCTAAGTACACACGTAATACGTTAGAGGTACAATTGCCGTATGGAAAAAGCTCCCACTAGAAGCCACGATATAGTAATACACGTATAAAGCACGTTTAAGCCTTACGTAAAAAGTTAGTCTTGCGATCAGTTTCATTTTTACGGCAAAATAATACATATAGAAAATATTTTGAAAAAGGAACGAAGCAACAACGAATACGATGAACCGCCAACGTCGTTACTTAAATTCACCAAGTTTTGCCATGTGGCCATAAAAAGAAGCTTTACTCCAAAGTCTTGTATCGTCAGCAGGACTTTCGTTCTCAACAAAGCACAGTACGAATTGTGAATGCGATTTGTCTGAAATGGGATAAAGAAAAAATGCACGTGTCGAGAATCGAAAGTCCGAGATAAACCTGATCGAGGTAAAGGATTGCTCCGATGATAAAGAAACTTCACTCGTTCATTTATTAGACAGGCAAAGTTGCTATCCGAAATCCGGCGGCCGATTGACGATCGTTTTAACAGAGATTAATAGGAAGATGCTGAACGCTACGGTCTTAGCCGGTACCAAAAGCATCGCGCTAAATCGTAGGCGCGTCTCCCAGCTCGTCTCTGGTCTCAAGGCCAACGTGAAGTTCCTGGCTTCGCAGGGAACCTAGTAGTAACAAATCGTCGTAGTCAGACGGCCTTAAACTCGGTCGGTAAAGTCACTGCCGAATATTGTAGCGATAATTCAAAATACGCCTCGGTGTTTCTCTCCCTTATAAAGTACAGACTTTAATTTCGCGAGATAAATGACTCCATCACTTTTATACCCAACATACCAGCATCGAGCATAGGACAGGCTTGTTAGTTCGCCTTTACGAATTTCCGTTCCAATCCCCCACGACCTTGTCCCACGAGCACCGCTTGCCCAACTTTTCCTCACCTTCGATATTTTTTCACCAAAATAACTAAATGCCCCGAGTCTACGTGTCCTTCTGGCATCGAGGCGTATACGTGGAGACGCCACCCTTAAGTTATCAGGGGCTCCGGAGGATCCCGATCTGCTGGCACCGAGATACATCCTCCCAGCATCTGCTGCCGTCTGGGCGTTTATCTTTCTTTTCTGGTCTCCCTTCTTTCTTTTTTGCTTCCAGGCAAGAGATAATGAGCCAAAGGCTCGTTCGGATTAGCGCGTAGGTGGCTCAGAGAGGAGGAAGGTAGGTAAACACAATATAGACGGTGAAGACGGAAGTGCAGGGTGCAGCACGGAGTACGGTACACGTGTCCGGTTGAAAAAGACTGTGCAATTACGTAAGATTTATCGGGACTTTTATCGCGTCAATAAAGCATAACGCTTAGAGTTATCAGCATGGGACACTCGTAAAGAAAAGGAGGAAAAAAAAAAGTATCAGAAGCTTGCACAAGCTCCGGGCCCGATTCCCTTATATCTTACGCGTTTATATCGGCCACGCCGGGACTCGTAAAGCCACAGCGGCGATATAAAATCGAGCAATAAAAGCGCGAGTCCGATGGACGGGCTTAAGGAGGGAGAAACGCAGAATCTACCGAGTCCGGAATGGATTTTCAGGATCTCAAGTAAAAGGCACGAAACGGATATCGTGAGGAGCGAAGATAAAAAACGGATGGAAACGAAGGATATTACTGGACGGCGAACGCACGGCGGTGACGTCACGTGGGGGAGTCTTGGGTACTTGATTTTTTTTTTTTCAAGTAAAAAAAAATGTGAACGACTTTCAACAATGCACGTGAGCGACGTCGATGAGGATAAGGTACTGGGGGGAGGTACCGTGGTCGACGAAAAAAAAAACCCAAAAAGTGGATACCCATGAAAAATGAATTTCGCAAAGTCTGAGAGCGAGTGACGAAATAACGTAAAATACTTATGACGTCATCGAAGCGAATTGTAAACCGATCGGCGATGATAATGACATTTCGAGCAGACGACAAATTACGTCGAAGGGACGGATCGACCGGGCAGGAGGGTAGACGGAGGTACCTCCTTCCGGGTAAGTGGCCTGGGAAAGACTCCCCGTCGGATTTCGGCAAGACGGATGACAATCGATGGAATTTAACCGAAGCGCGAAGTGAAACGGTGAAAGGAAACGAAAGAGAGGAAAAAAAGGAACAGCGCCACTCGGAAAGTAATTTGGGCAATGCGCCTGAGCAAACGGGAGCCCGGAGCGAGGCGAAATATTGAAGCACGACGCGAAGGCGACGTTACGGGGCGAAGATGAAACGCAAAATGGCTTACGTCATTCCAATAAAAAAAACGTTCCTGTAACGACTTCATTTCCAAAGAAAATGGGAGCCGCGACCTTTCTTCTCTTCCGTCGCTGTATATATACATGCATACTGCCACCTCTGCCCTCTCGCCACTCTTCCCAGTCGACGCCGCCACTTCGTTCGACGTACCGTCGACACTCCCTTCCCGTCCGTGCAGATTGCACTTTACTCCTTTTCATCAGACACCCGAGCACTCGGTAACTCTGCCGTCAAAACATTTAACGCTCGACGGAGCATTAATTGCCACTCGTCCTCTACCGACATCTGTGTTCATCAGCGCAAAGACTGCGACCCAGCCGTCACCCTCCGATTGGTCATAATGCGATCGACGCGCAACGACGTTGCGATTCGGAACTACGAAGAGGACGAACCGTGCCGCCGCCGTAAACACCAAATCCAAGGAGACACTCGTTGTCCCATAGAACGTACGAAATTCTACCCGACAATTCCCGAGTCATCGTTCGATCTGAGAGGCCCGGCCGAGTGTTGAGTAAACGTCTCGCGTGTTTGCAAAGGTCTCGAGGGTGAATTTGATTACCGGGGGTAGATGTACCCTTGTCTTATCGGAAAGACCGTCGCAAATAACCTCGTTTCCTAACGCGACGTGACAATGACCCGGATCGTCGTCATCGATCAGTTCGTCAACCAGTGCGAAAGATTCTCTTTCATAGAGATAAATAACACTGTGGATCAAAGTCCATCTAGGGACAGACGTCATATCGAACGGGTAACTGTGAAAGCATCGCGGTCATCGAAGTGATATCGGTCGACGATAACTTTGACCCTTCTCCCCGATGCAATGTACCAGGAGGAACGTGCGCAACCCAAGCCGTGGCCCGTTGTATGCAGTGCGATGCTGCCGTAGCTGGAAATCTAGTAAATATTCCGCTCATGCATTATTTAAACGCTCAGTGTCTTGTTTCCTGCGTTACTTCGTCGTCGTCGACCCCCGAGGAGGCGCCGATTCTTTACGACACCACTTTCTTTTGTTTATGAAGCAGCTGCTAACCACCGAGAGGTATTACGTGTTGGTGACTACGTGTCTGTTTTGCCACCCCTTATATTACCTAGTAACCCCCCAAGACCCACCTACGCAACCTGTAGAGCTGACGGAAGTGACGTTTCGAAGTTCTGTTGTCAAATGGGATAAAAGAATCGGTTAACATATATATATATATATATATATATATATATATGCTTTGGGCTATAGATATTTAAATGTACAATATTTATATTCACGTTTAACCCGTCTAAATATTCTGTCACGTTCTATAGGTATACCTTACGCGTACTCTGATAGAGATTTTGGATCGCGTGAAAAATCCAATCACGTAGAACGCTTGTGTCGTGTAAAAAGAAAATATCACTCTGGTCGCGTCCAAAATTCCAACCAGCGTTAAGCTTCGCGTAACGTATTTACAAATGTGAGATCGTGATGCCTTTTTTCATTCGGGGGTCTCAGAAGCTTGTATAATTTTTGAATTATCTTGAAAAGTAGATTCGACCTTCGAGCTTCGTCGGTCCCTTTTCTTTTTTTCTTTCGATTTTTCACAATTATTTATCGACGTGGAAACGCGTCGCTTCGATTGAAATAATCGTGACGCGAAAATGAATGCCATTTCGAAACTGCACAGAGGGATGCGCGTACGTGTGCATATGTGCAATCGAATGGCGTTCGTGTCGCGTATACGCTTCACACACGTGATACAGAAGGACTTTTCTAGGAATCTGAAACGAGGGAAATTACGTATGCGCTGATGCGAGTATTCCGTGTTTACCTTGTAGATAAGGAATCCAATGGTATAAATCGCTACGTACGAATTGGCGCGTCCCTGTCGGTTTCCATTAAGCTACGTACACACATGGCATGTGCAATACCACTTTGCTAAAGACTTACGACGAGTATCGTGAATTCTCGTATCCATTGATACGGAATCAAAAAGGCTTAAAAATTTTTTTTCGTATTTCGAAAAAAAAATTCATCTTTATATAACAATCGCATCATCGTTCGATCGGCTGCCTTGATATCGAATAAACGTAAACGAAAAAATCCTGACGAGTAAAATTGAGAATTTTCGATAATGACTCACCCTGGTTGAATGGAGGTGGCTGGAGACTGGCGTTGCCCAGATACGTGTGACGTAATAGAAGAACGTTATCTGTAACACGGAAAATATGAATGAGAAAAGTGCCAACGACGGGGATAAAAAAAATTAATGGAAAAATATACATATAGCGAGAGAGTGAGCGAGAGGCAGATACAGAGTACAGCGATGACGCAACCTAAGAAAAGGAGAGTAAAGAAACGTCAAGACGTGTGGAATTTCGATAAATTCATCAATTGGCAAATGGACCAAGTAACCAAGGATACACAGCGGCTCCAGATGAACACGAAGATTGATTAGTACTCGAAAAAAGGTACAAAGTAGAATACGCAATCCCGTAAAAGCCAGATGATACTTTTTCCCATGTTATTCTTAAAATAACAAAAAAAAAAAAAGTATCATATCGCATTGCCGGAGCTGAAATCTGAAATTAAAATTTCACGAGTACCCAGCATCCTCACCATAACAAAAATATACGCTCCGTTAGTTAGCCCCTATCCCGTAGCGCTGTGCACTGTATACGCAATATCCCATAGAGTCGCTCGTACGTAAGTCGGTCACTCGGCTTTCTACATTACCGACAAGAGGATTCCGTACTGACGTAACGTCTCGGAGCCACTTAAAATTTCGATGGGAATGGTCCAGCACGAAAATCAGAATGTTGCGGCTGCGCTCTTATTCTTCCCGAGATCATTATCTCCGCTCGGGACTGCTCGTTCGAGTGCGAGATAATTACAGGAATGCCATGGAAACTGGGTGGTTACGATAATGCACCGTGCAATTCGCATTACACAGCCACAGGATTTTCTCTACCAATTCCAGCATACGTATCTAAGAGTGAGAGAGAGAGAGAGAGTGAGAGAGCAAATAGATACCAGATGGCACAGTGGGTCGTCCGAGAGTAGTCCAGAACCGTGGCCAGTGCCCAAACCCGATAACAGTCACTTAGCCTCGATAGTCCGCCAGAACTACATAAAAATATAAATCCTCACTGGTATCGGCACAATCGACTGTAAGATAAAAAAAATAAAAACTGATCTCGGAGCACGTCCGTCCCATAAAACTCGTAATACCGTAATAAGCATGCCTAAGTCCCAAGGAATTAGAATAGGGGTTAGTCCCCGTGACATTGGTATGCGGACAAAACTTGCCCGCAAATACATGTAAATAAGGTTTACATATTCTGCTAATGCGGGAGGTACACACCGAATCTGCTCCCACGCGACGGTTGAATTTCCCTCGGAAAATTTCGAATTATTCAAGGAACCGTTTCTACGGTTTCAAAGGAGGCAGGCAGGACCGGCACTGCGTGGGCGTAACGATGGGTGGCAAAAGAATGGAGCACGAATTTTTATAATTCGAGACCGTCAAAATTACGTGATCGACAATGAATTTTTTACGTCATCTTTATTTCGTGGGTGGACGTACCACCTCCTGGTACTTCAATTTCTTTTTTTTTTTTACAACACCGAATCAACCTCCCCTGCGCGACTTTTCTTTCTTTTGCTCTTTTCTCTCTTTCATTCTTTATCCTGGCAACAAAGTCGAGTCCCTCCCCTAGCGACTGAGGCTAGCACGAACCAAGATTCCAGTCTGGAAGAGTCAATATAAGACAGGCAATAACGCGCCAGTTGCTCTGCCAGAGATTAAAACGATCCCGTACAGCTGATCCTCTTTTCCTGGTAAGGGTTGGGAGGACACCTTTCGGTAACACGTGGCGGATACTCAAAGGACTATCGAGAATCACTGGTTTTTATTGGGGGG
>JARQTC010002608.1:0-21434 GCA_030142495.1 Cephus runcator
ACGTCGCATATATCTCTCTTTGTCTTACTAACGCTGTTTGACGAGGATGGATAATCGAAAAGTCTATCTCATTCCCAGTACCGAAAATCCCATAGCTTCTTCTCGTTTCTTATCGGGGTAGTAGCTGTTCTCATCATAGAGCGTTAGTCTGAGAGAGAGAGCAAGAGCGTGAGCCCGGACACGAGCAGTCCCCCATTAAGCTCCCTATTGCCCATGAGGGGTCTTGTTGACGTCTCGCTTACACTAGTGCTGTGCAACAAGGACGCACAGAGCGACGCTCTGGCGTCTCGCTCGCACTGTAGTGCTTTCTGCGTTGCACGCATGGGCCAAGATACGCGAGCAGGCGCCGCCCAATCTTACCTCACCGTACGGCGTCCACCGTTGTCACCATTAATGCGGTTGACTGTACATGGTACAAGGAATGCGCCGACCAAAGACGAGTTGATACGCCGAGAGAACGAATTATTACGAAGGGAACGAGATCTGCTTCGGCGGGAGTTGGAAATCGCGAGACAAGGGCATACATCACATGTTAGTATCGAGGCGAACGACAGTCGAAGAAGACATAGTTCACAGACCACAAACGAGAGCGTGAGGACTGTTCGGGATCTACTAAGTGAATTTAATGGCAGCGAAGGCTCGTTTTGGAGATGGGAATAACAATTGTCAATATTGCTAGTGACATACGACCTGGATGATAATTCATCGAGGATTTTAATCAGTTCGAAGTTAAAGGGCCGCGCACTGGAATGGTTTCATTCAAAGCCGAGTCATCTCATACTGAGTGTTGAGGACATATTGAAGGAAATGAAACAGACGTTCGATCATCGACAAATGAAGTTAGTGCTACGTAAAAAATTCGAACAAAGACAGTGGCAGACAAACGAACCATTCGGTGATTATTATCACGATAAAGTTATTTGGGCTAATCGTGTACCGATCGAGGAAGACGAGATCATCGATTATATTATCGATGGAATAAATGACGCTAACTTGCAGGACCAGGCACGAATTATGCAGTTCAAGACGCAAGTGGAGTTGCTTCAAGCATTTGAAAAGGTGACGCTGCATCCGAAAAGGGCGTTCGATCGAGAATGGAAGTGGAAGAAAGATGGGAAAAACGATGAAAGAATCAAAGGACAATTCGTCATCGGCCAAGCAGAATTCAAGGCCGTCGAAAGTAGATTCGACATCAACAACCGAGAAACCAACGTTGCAGCGAAGGACGCCGAGATGCTACAATTGCCTTGAGTCTGGACATGTCGCACACCAATGCCTGAAGCCAAAGAAACCGAGAGGCTCGTGTTTCAACTGTGGGTCGACGAGTCATCAGAAGAAGGATTGTCCAGAAGAAGAATCGAAGTCCGCACCAGCGAATACAACGAGTATGATTGAACCGATTAATGCTAGCGATCCGTACTATGTTCAGCTTAGCTTCTCTGTTTATGACACGGAAGGTAGTAAGCGTATTCATACTGTAAGTGCTGTAGTCGATCCTGGCTCTCCGGTAAGTCCAATAAGAAGCGATTATGTACCGACGAATTTGCGCCAACCTGTACCGTCGAACGGTGATCGTTTTTGCGGGATGAATAAGTCAGTTGTTCGCGTGTTAGGTACATTCACGAGAACTGTGAAGGTTGAAGGAATCGAGATAGAGATACGCTTTCTAGTAGTCCCTAAAGAAACGATGTCGTGTGTCGCGTTACTTGGGCGTGATTTTTTCAGAAATCCGTTGATAAGAGTCGAGTTAGGCGAAACCATAAAAATTGCGAAAACCTACAACTCTTTGGAGGAGCTCGGTACCGTCGCACAGATAATGATGATTAATTATGTTGGGTCACCATATCAAGTTAACAATCAACTAAATATTAATCCGAAAATCGGATTTGAAGTATCAAAAAAATTGCAAGAGTTGTACGAAACCGAATATGTTTCGAAGTGGGGATCTGAGGATCAGGAATCTGAACCGGAAATGGTAATTAGTCTAAAGAACGAGCAACCAATTACTTTCCGACCGAGGCGTTTAGCTTTTTCTGATGGGCAGAAAATAAAGAAAATTCTTGACGATTTGCTGGAAGAAGGTACGATAAGGCCGAGTACATCGCCATACGCTAGCCCGATCGTACTTGTGCGGAAAAAAAAACAACGAAATAAGACTTTGTGTTGACTATCGCGAATTGAACAAGGTTACAGTAAGAGACAATTTTCCAGCACCGCTTATCGACGATCATCTCGATCGTTTGAAGGATAAAAAGTATTTTTCTAGTCTCGATCTGAAAAACGGTTTCCATCACGTTAAAATGTCTGAGTGCTCTACATAGTACACCTCGTTTGTAACACCGTTTGGTCAATTTGAGTACTGACGCATGCCCTTCGGGTTGATGAACGTGCTGCGTGTATTTCAGAGATTTGTCAATGGAGTTTTCGAGAAACTGGTTCGCAAGAACAACGTTTTGTTATATCTTGATGACATTTTGATAGCTACGGAGAATCTTGACGAACATTTGGAAATGCTCAAAGAAGTATTTGAGACGGCTAGAAAGCACCAATTAAAATTGCGACTAGACAAGTGTTTTTTCGTGCAAAAAGAGATAACGTATTTGGGGTATTTGATAAATGAGAACGGTATTCGTCCTAGTGAAGAGAATGTCGATTCAGTAATGCATTATCCGGTTCCGCGAAATACGAAGGAGGTTCATCGATTCATCGGCTTAGCGAGTTATTAAAGGCGATTCATACCTAGTTTTTTAATAATCGCAAATCCATTGTACGATCTCATAAAAAAAAACGTTCCATTCAAATTCGGAGCAGAAGAGCTCGATGTTTTTGAAACCTTAAAGCGAGCATTGTCCTATGAACCGATTTTAACAATCTTTTCGCCACACCTCGAGACCGAGTTGCATTGTGATGCAAGCGCGTCTGGTTACGGAGCGATACTATTACAAAAACAGAGTGACGAAATATTCAGACCGGTGTTCTACTTTAGTAAACGAACGACGCCGACGGAGTCGAAGTACCACAGCTTTGAGCTTGAGTGTCTCGCTGTGGTGTATGCGATCAAACGCTTCCACATCTACCTCGCTGGTATAAAGTTTAACATCATCACGGATTGCGATAGCTTTCGTCTCACGCTCAGTAAAAAGACAGTGAATCCTCGAATATCTCGATGGGCATTGTTCTTGGAAGATTATGATTACGAAATTGTCCATCGACCCGGTTCGCGGATGGCACACGTCGATGTGTTGTCGCGATGTCATAGTATCCTCATTTTAGAGGCAAAATCATTCGAGCAAACATTGTCGATTCAACAAGACCGCGATGAGGAGATCCGAAAGATTCATGATAGACTCGAGACCGCCGAAGATAAATATTATGAAATTAGAGATGGCCTCGTATACCGTAAAAATAAGAATAAGATACTGCTCTTTATGGATGCCCCGTCTATGGAAGACAATGTGGTTTGCACGTGTCACGACGATATCGGACATGTTGGTGTTGATAAGGTAGTGGATAATATTAAGAAAATCTACTGGTTTCCGCGAATCAAAGAAAAGGTAAAGGCGTACATTTCGAATTGTTTGCGTTGCATTGAATTTTCGCCCTCGAGCGGAAAACCGGAGGGACACCTGTACAGCATCCAAAAGGATAAGCTACAATTTCAGACAATCCACGTGGATCACTGTGGACCTTTGGAGAAGACCGGAAGTGGTTACCGGTATATTCTAGCGATCCTCGATGCTTTTACGAAATTTGTTAAATTGTTTCCGTGTAAGTCTACGACATCGGAAGAAACGATAAAGCATTTACGAAATTACTTTCAAGCGTACATTAAGCCTAGGCGGATCATTAGTGATCGCGGGACGGCGTTCACGTCAGATCGATTTCGAACATTTGTAGGTGACGAATCCGTGAAACACGTACTCGTAGCTGTAGGTACGCCGCGTGCTAACGGTCAAGTAGAGCGATTTAATCGTGTGATTACTCCGATGATTTCGAAAATTTGCGACGATCCGAGAAAATGGGATCAAGTATTGAGTAAAGTAGAGTTTGCGATCAATAACACTGTTTGCCGATGGATTGGAGAGACACCCAGTAAACTGTTATTTGGGATTGATCAAATTCACGAGATAAATGATAATCTTTAACTGATTCTGGATTCGTATTCGAATGACGAGCACGATCTTGCCTCAATTAGGGAAGCCGCTTTGGAGAAAATTTGTAAGAGTCAGGAAATGAACGAGGGGTACTATAATGAGAAACATAATAAAGCGACACAATATAGCGAAGGGGACTACGTCATGATCCGGAACGTTGATACTTCCGCTGGTACCAATAAGAAGCTCATACCGAAGTTTAAAGGTCCTTACGTCATAAAGAAAGTGCTAGATTCCGATCGTTACGTGGTTACCGACATCGAGGGGTTCCAGCTCACTCAGTTACCGTATACAGAAGTGATTGCTGTTGACCAAATACAACCATATATTCGCGAGTAATGTATGCGTTAAGAAGCGAATTAGTATTTAAGTGGTTTCTTGTTTCCTTGAAAAAAATGTAGTTTTCATATTTGTTCAAGACGTCCAAATGTCAGGATTGGCTGACTGTAGGCACTTTTAATGTAAACAAAGGACAACGGTCGACTATTTCCGATAATACAGCACCGTTGCCTAGCTACTTGCGCGTAGTGCAACGGTCTCGGCATAGGAGGGGGAAGTGGAGAGACAAAGTAGTAGTCGTTACAGAGACGCTAGGGCGCGAACACAGAGTGCTTGTAAAAAAAATAAATAAAGACTGTTCTACTCATCAAGACTGCCTCAGAGTCTATTCTTTGTCTCCAACTATAATTCCCTATATTACATTAAAATCACTTAACAAATCCTTAGTTAATAATATCTCGCTTACTGCTTCTGACAATGCAACATACTCTGCACCTGTCGAAGACTTTGTCACACTACCTTGTTTTCTTGATTTCCACTGAATTACATTTCCGTATAACTTAACAATGTATCCGGTTGTCGATTTTCTATCTATGCTATCTCCTGCCCAGTCTGCATCCACATAACATTCAAGGATATCTACTCTATCACTTTTCTTAAATCTTAATTTCAAATCTTTAGTTAAATATAGGTACTTTAATATTCTAAATGCATATTTAAAATGTAATTCATTATAACAATTTCGAAACCTGCTTAAATAATTAACGCTGTAACTTACAACAAACCTTATTCCTGAACCGATATACAAAAGTGCTTCTATCAAATTTCGATACTTTAAATTCTCATTTGGTTCTTCCGCAGGTTCTAACTTGAAATTTTGCTCCATAGGAGTCTCATACAACATACATATTCTCATACATATTCAATATTAATGCCCAAATATGTACTCACTTTCTCTAAATCTTTCATTTGGAGTTTTTCTTTTAACATACTTTTAATGAAATCTAAATTTTGTCTATTTCTACAACAAATTAATAAATCACCCACAAATATAATTAAGTATATAATCTCATCTCTAACTTTTAATGTATACAAACAATAATCATGTTCGCTTCTTACAAATCCTAATTTCCGTAAATAGTTATCGAGACACTCATACCGAGCTCCGGGGCTCTCTCGTAATCCGTACAATGCTTTGTTTAACATGCAAACTCTTTCCGTCTCATCCTCATACCCTTCCGGCTGTTTCACAAATACTATCGACTTGACTTCACCATTCAAAAACGCCGTTTCGACATCCATTTGTTCAACTAACAATCCGTTTTGACAACAATACGATAACAATACTTTCAAAATTTAAGTCTTCGCTACAGGAGATTAAATATCGTCTAATACATCTGTTTGTTGGTAACCTCTTATCACTATTCTAGCCTTATATACATTTTCACTTTTCTTAGTATAAATCCACTTTAAATATAACACCTTTCCATTCGTTGGTTTCTCAACCAATTCCCAAGTTTTATTTTTCTTTAAACTATTCAGTTCTTTATTCATTGCTTCTATCCAAGAACTAGATTCGTCACTTTCTATAGCCTCTTTAAATCTTACAGGAGTATCGGCACTACAATAATTTACATATATACAACCACTATATATTGTGACGTACGCCGGCCAACGGCGTAGCCGACAAATAATCCACGGCCGCTCCCAACGTGCTGAAATCCGGAAAAATATCCGAGATCCGAACTAAATCGGATTGTTGGGCGCTAGGTGCGGACTCTCCGCACCGACGTTCCTCCTATAGTCGCTTCCACGCGATCTCCCGGCTGCTCAGCCTCAGCTAGCTGAAATGATAGAGGGGACCGTGGGGGCGACGAAATTTGAACAGTTTGGGGTACGCCAATGAAACGCCGTTCGAAGTTTTAACGTTCGTTTGTTCAAGAAAACAAAAGAAAACGGCGCCAGTACAGGTTGTCCGACGCGTACAATAACTTCTAGCGGCGAGCGCGGCCTTTCGTAAAGGCCGGAGGGTTAACCGTTCCCACCGTCCCTAGCTTGCCTTCTCACGAGGCGCGAATTACTGCCACGCGGTTCGTGATCCTACAAGCTCGGTGGGCGAACCTCTTTCCTAGCGGAGATCTTCTCAGGTCAGCGTCCCGAACGACTGGAACACCGATCTCCGCCCGGGCTACGTGAGGCGTCTATCCCGGCCCTTCTCCGAGGGAAATCCATGTAATATGAAGGGCCGCTCTTGGCGGTACTTACCGGTGTAGCGGCTTATTCTAAAAATCCAAAGAAGCAACAAACCAAATAGGCCGCTTCGGGGCGGGAGGTCCTCGACTTCGGCTGGCGATTCCTTGCACACTTCCGCTCTCTAGCACCTCCTCACTCACACACCGTCTTTACCCTTATTCCACGAAAAACCAAATCGAGTCCCAAAATCCAAGCCGCGTCGTCCACCAGAGGTCCACAAAAGCTTAGCCAAGTCGTCCACACAAAAGGAAAATCCGCACTCCACAGTTCACTGCCCGTAATCGTCCGTACTATGCTTGCCACGTGTGACTAGGTCGATTACCGGAAAGAGATTAAATTTGGCAAATCCGAAGATCGCCGAGTCCTATTGTTGCCGATTTGCCGAATTTATTCGAAGGAATTCCCGCCTCAGGGGAATTTCTGGCCCCTCATCCTTCCTCGTCTAGCGGGTGGACCAAAACAAAAATACCCCCCTCCCGCGGTAGCTCGCCGTCCAGGTCGCACGTCGAGACGATCAGGTGTCCAGCGGGCGGTTAGCGGGAAGCGGGCGGTCGGCGGCCTCATCGGCGTAGGGTATTAGCCCTCATGCCTCGCCTTCCGATCCGCCCCGCCGCCACCGCCGCTTAACCCACTCCCGTTCCGATCGCACAACCCCCCGCTTAGACAGGACGCATTCTTCCAGAAGGGAAGAATGCAGCACGCACGGCAAACCGATCTGCCCCGTTTCCCCGTGTGGGGCAAAACAGCTGTTACCCCCACCCCTTCCGCAGATATCGTTTCGCGTCCCTTAACCCTTCCAACCGGCGCGGTCTACCTCCGCCAGCCTATCTCGATGTCCGTCGTCCTGACGATATCTCCCGAGGCCGAGGTGATGACGAGGAAGACGGTTCACCAGCCCAACCTGGGTCCTCTGGTGTGTTTTCCGTTTTCTCCCGTGGGTTATCCGCGTTACTGTCCCTAAACAGAAAGAAATCCTCCCCACTCCTCGCGTGGGGTCCCTGGAAGGGGTTGGGCGGCGTATTTCGTTGCTTGGGATACGGTCGCCGATCATACCTGCATAGGCTCCGGCGGCACTGCCCTACCTCAATCTACGCGCTGCCATCCTTCGCTCGCTGCTGGTGTTTACATTTTCTAGCAGAGCTCCTAAGCCGTTGGTCACGACTTGGCTTAGTTCCCACGCGAATTATCTTCGGCGTGGCGTAATCTCGGCTAGACAATGTTATTGTTTTGATCGGCTCGGGGTTTCCCTCTATTTCCCGGAATCCCCGTGCCGTTCTGCAAAACAATTCGATTGAAGGAGTTCCCTCTTGGCATCCTACTTGTGCTCGGTCGTTTCCTGCCGTGTTCGGCGGGACTACCGTTTCTCCTGGATGCTCTCCTATCTGCGGCGAGCTACGGTCAACGTGCCACTCGCCTGCACTCTGGCACTACCGAGTATCCCTTATCTTTTTCTCAGAGACTGGCCGGAATACGCACGGCTCTTACGTCTATGAGCACTCTGGCTGCGAGCGGGGTGACCTTCTCGGCCGTCCGATCCCCGGACAGCCGATTTCTGTTCCCTTGGTGGAGTTGGCCGTGCCTCGGCTGACCCTTCCTCTTCTCTCTCTCTCTCTCTCTCTCTCTCTCTCTCTCCTGCGGTCCTAACTATCCGGAGGCTACCTGGAGTACGCACGGATCTTACGTCTCCGGATAGGCTCAGGTGGATTCAGCGTCGCCAATTACTGGCAATAGCCGTTCTGCCTACATCCTTTCTGAGCTGGAGCCAACAGCGCGCTTCGCGGCACAGGCAGGGCACTTTCCTCTTCCCGATTTCCGGCTATCGCACTCCCGGTAGCCGGATCGGGAAGGGCGCGTGCACTGCGCGATGCGGTGCCCTTCCTTGCCGCAGCCCCAACACGTAGAGCGGCTCGGCGTGCGGCTACGCTGCTCGGCCGGATGGCGGGAGCGAACCTCTTCGGAGCGAATCCTTCGGGCCAGCTCCTCGACATCGGACGGCCGCAAGCGTTCTATAAGCGCCACGGCCGCCGTCAGCTCGAGGCTGTCCCGAGGGGGACTCTTGGATCGGGCTCGCGGACGCTTTTCCGGTCCCTGCCGATCGTCACGGCTCCGGGACCGTTCGCGTGACTTCTCTCCCGCGACGGGGCTGGAGACGGAAGCACCAGAGCTGGCCTGCTCTGCCTTCTTCACGCTCTCCCTCTCCCTCTGCGCCTTCCTTTGCAGGCGCCTCCACTCGTTCTTGCTGACCCAACCCCGTCCTGGGTCGGACTTCTCCTCTCCCACGATGGCCCCTTGGCTGCCGGTCCTCTCGGCAGGATGGTCGAGGAAGAATCTTCCCTGGCCTTCCGCTGGGCGGTGCGTCCGACGCCACCTGGACACAGGGATTCATCCTGACTATCCGAGGAGGCGCCGGTGTCGAGACGACCTCGGCCGCCGCCAAGGCCTCCTCGACTTCGGCCGCCCAATCTCCGAGCGCCCCGACTACTCGGGACGTTCCTTGGGCGACCTCGACCCTGAGTCCCGGCGCGTTCGGGAGCGGATCGACCTCCATGGCCGTCGATCCTTTCTCCCGAACTGCCGCGACCTGGAGACCCTTCTCCAGGGTCTCGCTTAGGAGGTGCTCCTCCTCCGCTCGCACCTTCTCCCGGTCCACTAGGGCCCGGAAGACGGCCACCTCTTCTGGCCGCAGGCCGAGGGCTCCCAGAGCGCTCTCTCCGCTGGCCGTCGGTTTCCTCTTCGCCGGTGTCGGGACTGCGGCATGGAGATTGCTCTCGCCCGCCGCCTTCTCCTGTCCCTCCACTGCGAGCGGCGTTAGCGGCGGCAATTCCTCCCGGCACTCCGCCCGCTCTAACTCCTTCGTTGGCTCCGCCATGATCCTCGGTCTCTGTAATGTCATAAGCAGAATTAGTAATGGCTTCTTCAGCGGGATTAAAGGCCTTCAAGTCCTTCACGTGCAGTTTGCCCACCGAGCTTCCGGCTTCATCTATTAACTCGTACACTACCGAGGATATTTTCTTAGCAACCGTATAGGGTCCGGCGAATCGCGGTGTCAATTTCGCGGCCACGTAATTGACCGCCGACGACAATATCCGTTGCCTTTTACTCGGTCGCCGACTCGGAAGGTCCGAGGAGATCGCCTGGCATTATAGTACCGAGCCTGTTTTTCCCAAGCCTCGGCGATATACCTTTTTGTCAGGTCCCTCATGCCAGAGAGTCTTTGCATCCTATCGGCCCAGTTCTGTACTGGCCGTGCTTTTCTCTTTCGGGGATGCTCCTCGGATCCCTCCCCTCGCGTCATCCTCGGCTCCCTTCCCAAGTTCAGGAAAGCCGGAGACGCCTTCGTTGTCGTGTGGACTACCGTGTTCACCGCGTAACGAAACTCCGGCAGCTGAACGTCCGAATCCCTATGGTCGTTCTTCAGGAAAGAAGCAATCATCGTGTTCAAGGCGCGGTTCACCCGTTCCACCGGGTTGGCCTGCGCATGATAAGGCGGCGTGGTGGAGTGGTAGATGCCAAACTCCGTGGTCAACTTCTTTACTGCTCGGTTTACGAACTCTGTTTCGTTGTCCGTCAGCAGTACCTCCGGCGCCCCGAATCTGAACACTATCAGATCCTCGAATGCCTTAACGATGCTCTTCCCTACCGCTTTCCTCAGCGGTACACATTCGATCCATCGATTATATAAGTCCTGGAACACCAACAGGTAAACAAATCCATTCTTACTCTGCGGGAATGGGCCCATCATATCCGCCGCCACTACTGTCCACGGTTCGTCCACTATGCGGCGTCCCATCATTCCGGCGGGTCGACTCTGCTCGACCTTCTGCGCTTGGCACACCGTACATTCTCGTACCCACCGTACGACGTCCCAATACCTCCCTGCCCAATAATAATATTGGGCTACTCGACGATACGTCTTCTCGACCCCCAGATGCCCGGCCTCCGGCAACGAGTGTACGGCTTGTAACACCGCCTCCTTCTATGCCTTTGGCACCACTCGTTTCCAGGCATCCAAGTCCTCTACCAGGTCTGCTTTCCGGGGGTCCGGTAGATGATGATACAGGACTCCGTCTTCCATCAACCATCCTGGGAACTGCTTCGGCCTTCCCTCGACCGCTTTCAGCGGCTGCTCGTACTATGCGTCCTGCGGGCCGCCCACGGCCGCGGTTTGTCCTGGGTCCTCTTTGAACATCCGTGACAGCACATCCGGTACATGATGCAGCGCTCCTTTTCTGTGCACAATCTCGTAATAATATTCCAGTAGGTCCAACGCCCAGCGCGCTAGCCTGTCATTTGGATTCTTGAGATTGTGCAACCATTTCAAACTATGGTGGTCGGTCACCACAGTGAAATGATATCCCTCCAGGTATGGTTGGAATTTCCTGATTGCCCAGATCACGGTGAGGCATTCTTGCTCCGTCACCGTATAATTTTTCTCAGCTGTGGCTAATCTTCGGCTGGCGAAGGCGATCACGTGTTCGCCGTCCTCTGACGTCTGCGTCAACACAGCGCCAATTCCTGCCGAACTCGCGTCTGTTTGCAAAACATACGGCAGCTGGAAATCTGGGTACACGAGAGTGGGGGCTCGCTCAGGGCCGCCTTCATCGCGTTGAACGCTTCCTCTTCTGCCATACCCCATTCCCACCGCTGATTCTTCTTCAGAAGTTGGAACAAAGGAGCTTACATTTCCGCGAAGCCCTCGATGAACCTTCTATACCAAGAGGCCATCCCTAAAAATCTTCGCAACTGCCGGATGTCGTTCGGTGCCGGGTATTCCAGGATTGGTGCAACCTTTTCGGGGTCCATTTGCAATCCTCCCTTGTTCACCAGGAATCCCAGGTACCGTACTTGCGAGCATCCGAAATCGCACTTCGCCGGATTTATTGTCAGACCGGCCGCCCTTATCCTTCCTAGGATCTTCTCCAGCCATTTCAAATGTTCTTCGAACGTGTCGATGACAATTATTAAGTCGTCCAGGTACGCAAAGGCGTAGGTTTCCATCTCTGGTCCGATCAACCGGTCCAGCAGCCGTTAGAAAGTTGCGGGTGCACCGCTCAATCCGTACGGCATCCTTTTAAATTGGAAAAGCCCTTTTCTTGGGACCGTAAACGCCGTAATCTCGCGACTCTCTTCCGCCAACAGAGTTTGGAAATAAGCTTGGCTTAATTCCAGCGTCAAGATGAATCGGGCCGCTCGAAGTTTATCCAAAATGGCCGCCATGTAGGGCAGGGGGTACGCGTTCACCCTCCTGAAGTCGATGCAGAAGCGGTACTTCTTCTCTTGTCCTGTGTCCCTTGACCACCAGGCGGGTCCCATCAGCAACGACAACTGTTTCCGGTAGATCGGCTGTCTCTTTCGGCCGATGCTCCGCCCGTGCCGTAGCCAGGTTACCACCGAAGTAGGAGAGTGCTGAGCGTGAGTCTAGCAGCGCGAACGTTTCCCGCTCTCCGAGGGCAATCAGCATGAAATGTCTGGAATCCCCAGGTCGAGTTATTAGGCCCCGCGCAACTTCCATTTGGAGCTGGGGGGGGGTTTCCCTCCGAGTACTCCACGTACTCCGACAGAGGCAGCACTCGCTCGTAGTGTGCACTCCACTGCCGTTTCCCGACCGGTAACCAGAATATCTCGGGCACGTTCTCCGTTCCACTCCGGGAGCGCCGCAACGGATGCAGAAAGGCCTTTTGGGATCTTTGCAATCCGGGTGGCGATGTCCGGCCCGACCACAATTGCAACATGCTGGTCGGCCGTCGTATCGTCCACCAGCTCCCCCTTCCTTTCCGTCACCCGGCGTCGGAGTACCCTTTTTGCTATCCGGAGGCTCACGTTCTGTCGCCTTCCTCCCTGGCTTCTTGATTTCAGAGGAGGTCTTCTTTTCCTCTGGTTCCACGGCAGCTGGCCCCTTTCGGGCTCGCGCCGTCTTCGATTTCCTACTCTTTCCGGATCCGTGATGATCCCGCCGTCCCTTATCCGGCCTTTCGCTGCTTGTTGACGAGTCCCTTCTTCAACGATACTCGAGCGGGTCTCCTCGTCACTCTCTTCAGAGAATGTGGATGAGGCATCCGACGTGCTCTCCTCCCATGTCCCCCCCCTCGAGACCGTTCGGCCACGACTTTTCCAACGAAGGCCGTCCATCGGCCCTCGGGAATTCCGTCGTTCACGCCTTCGACCTCGAATGAACTCCTCCGTCTCCTCCAGTTCTGCCCCTATCCGCATCAGGTCGCGGAACGACGTTATCTCGCTCCGACGAAACCATCGGAGCAAGTCCGCTCTCAGGTTGGCCACCGTGGCATCCACCTGATTCTGATCGGTCATCCTTGGGCGAACGTGGATCATGATGAGTTGCAAGGCCTCCGCGAAGTCCGCCATCAGTTCTTCTGGCCCTTGTATCCTCTGACGGATCTCTCTCCTCAGCCGGTACTGGTAGTTTGGGCCGCAGAAGCGTTCTCTAAACGCTTCCATAAAGTCGGCCCATTCCCTCCATTCCTCATGGGATAACCTGTACCAGCCCCTGGCTTTCCCATCCAGTAGAGCGGGCAGAGCGGCTAGAAGCTCGTCATCCATAAGCGACGAACCCTGTCGCTCCTCTTCTAGCCGCGCCAAGAACTCTTCGGCTCCGTGGTCCTCGTTATCCTTGAACCGCAGGCCCCACTTCCGCACGATCTCTCCTGGCGTCCTCCGTCCCTCGCTGAACGAGTAGCCCGCTATCTCCCGCAGCGGCGAATTCCGATATACTGCCCCCTCCCGCCGCTCTCTGCCGGCAGGACGTGCCACCGCGCTCTAGCGCGTCCTCGGAATCCTCCGCTCTCCTTGTCGACGAGTGAGGGACGTTCAGCGCTACTTCCAGCTCCTCCTCGGACACCTGCCGGCTAGCCTCACGGCGGCGATTTCCTTGGTTCCGAGGTGCCGTTGTAGGCCGTTCATCCGAGTCGGACCGTTCGGAGATCGGCGGGTAGAATATCGTCTCCCGCCGCGTCTGTCACCTTTCCGACGGATATGCCTCTCGCCGTAGCTCCGGCGAGGAGAATCGTATGCGGTCGCCGCTTCGTACGCCCGCAGGCCCGGCGACTCGCAACGCTGTCCGTCCCGGTCTTACCTCTGCTTGTCTTCCCTCCTCCTCGTCGCTCTGCCGTGCCTCATCCTGAGGGGAATCCGGTGGCGAAGGAAGCATGCTGCTTGAAGGCCCACGGAGAGGCAGATCCGAATACGGCGCTCTCCATAAATGAGCCTCCACCCTTCCGCTATTCCACCGCGTAATCGCCGGCTCGCTGGCGGTCAGGAGAGTCTCTTCTCTAAAGCCGCTCTCCTATCCTGCTTCGCGCTCAGGTGAGGGGAAGCGTCCCCCTTCTCGTGCGTCTTGCCTACCGGTCCTGCGCGGACCTGCCCTCTCGAGCCTCAAACATGTCCGCCGGACCGTCTCCGCCAACTCCCATAGCTGATCGTCGAGGGGATCTACCACCATCGCTCTGGCAGGGCCCCATCCGCCCGCGGTCCAGCCGTCGTCTCGGCGGCCGCCTCGTCGGCGCGTATATCCCCCTCTTGCTGGCCTGCCCTCCCGCCATCCCTGGGAAACAGGTCTTCCTCCCCCTACTCCTCATGATTCCCGAATCGCTGACGTAGGGCATGCCTCACCAGTCGTAGGCGCTGCACCCCTTCGGTCCCTTCCGGATTCAACCCCAGGCCCTCTAAGAGGGCCTGCAAGTCTTCCTCCGCTAGGCCAACTGCCCATGTCAGGACCGCTATCTCGTTGGCAAATTCGGGCAACATGCTGTCTGCTATTCTGGGAGGGTACTCACAATCGGTTTTTCTAGGCACTTGAATGCGGCGGTTAACCCCTTCGCCGGTTTGTGTTGATTTCGGCCGACAGTGAACTCCTTGTCATTCTTGTAGGCCGTTTTTAGCCGTCCTCCGGCTGTCCTCAACAACAAACACGACCTTCCCGAACATTTCTCTAATCTCAGGCCCCACGTTGGGCGCCAATTTTGTGACGTACGCCGGCCAACGGCGTAGCCGACAAATAATCCACGGCCGCTCCCAACGTGCTGAAATCCGGAAAAATATCCGAGATCCGAACTAAATCGGATTGTTGGGCGCTAGGTGCGGACTCTTCGCACCGACGTTCCTCCTATGGCCGCTTCCACGCGATCTCCCGGCTGCTCAGTCTCAGCTAGCTGAAATGATAGAGGGGAACGTGGGGGCGACGAAATTTGAACAGTTCGGGGTACGCCAATGAAACGCCGTTCGAAGTTTTAACGTCCGTTTATTCAAGAAAACAAAAGAAAACAGCGCCAGTACAGGTTGTCCGACGCGTACAATAACTTCTAGCGGCGAGAGCGGCCCATCGTAAGGGCCGCAGGGTTAACCGTTCCCACCGTCCCTAGCTTGCCTTATCACGAGGCGCGAATTACTGCCATGCAGTTCGCGATCCTACAAGCTCGGTGGGCGAACCTCTTTCCTAGCGGAGATATTCTCAGGTCAGCGTCCCGAACGACTGGACCACCGATCTCCGCCCGGGCTATGTGAGAGCGTCTATCCCGGCCCTTCTCCAAGGGGAGTCCGTGTAATAAGAAGGACCGCTCTCGGCGGTACTTACCGGTGTAGCGGCTTATTCTAAAAATCCAAAGAAGCAAAAAACCAAAAGGGCCGCTTCGGGGCGGGAGGTCCTCGACTTCGGCTGGCGATCCCTTGCGCACTTCCGCTCTCTAGCACCTCCTCACTCACCACACCGTCACCCTTTACCCTTATTCCACTAAAAACCAAATCGAGTCCCAAAATCCAAGCCGCGTCGTCCACCAGAGGTCCACAAAAGCTTAGCCAAGTTGTCCGCACAAAAAGAAAATCCGCACTCCACAGTTCACTGCCCGTAATCGTTCGTACTATGCTTGCCACGTGCGACTCGGTCGATTACCGGAAAGAGATTAAATTCGGCAAATCCAAAGAACGCCGAGTCCTATTGTTGCCGATTTGCCGAATTTAGCCGAAGGAATTCCCGCCTCAGGGGAATTCCTGGCCCCCTCATCCGCCCTCGTCTAGCGGGTGGACCAAAACAAAAATACCCCCCTCCCGCGGTATCTCGCCGTCCAAGTCCAGGAAGCGGGCGGTCGGCGGCCTCATCGGCGTAGGGTATTAGCCCTCGTGCCTCGCCTTCCGATCCGTCCCGCCGCCACCGCCGCTGAACCCCCTCCCATTCCGATCGCGCGACCCCTCGACGCGGACTCTCGAGTTTTATCCCTTAAGGTAACGTGGTGCGCCCAAGCCAGGCGCATGATCCACGTTACAATATAAAGTTATTATCAAATCTACTAGGCTTTTTAATCGTTCTTCCAGACCTTCTTAATTCAGGTACATCTTCTACTTTATTTTCAGCTTCTTCGTTTAAATGTTCTAAATTTTCATTATCTTTATCTCTTAAATTTTCATTATTTTCAAAATTTTCATTTCAATTCTCATTCTCTAAATCTTCATCACTCTTAAGCCAATGCATTTTACATCTTCCTCAATGACATCAATGTCTTGCCACATATTACCTATCAAAACTCTGTAACCTACATCATAACCTATCAGAATTCCTAAATCAGCTTTTCTATTCCATTTACAACTTCTGTTCTGCTCGGGCACTCTAACAAATATTATACTACCGTATATTTTTAAATATTTTGTATCTGGCTTTCCATTAAAAAATATCTCATAAGGAGATTTATTTCTTTCTATCGTGTTTGCAATTGTTCTATTTTTTAAATATGCAGCGGCATAGACTACTTCTGGCTAATACTTTTTTTCCAATTTAGATTCAGCTAACAAGCACCTAGCACTATCCATTATTGTCCTATTGTACCTTTCCGCGGTACCATTTAATTCATGGACATAAGGTGAACATGGTTCTAGTTCAATTCCCTTTTCTCTAAATAATCTATACATGTCTCTATTCAAGTACTCGGTGCCATTATCACATCTCAGTTTCTTTATTTTCTTTTCGGTTTTATTTTCAATTAAATTTATATACTCAACAAATTTTTCATGTACCTCATCTTTTAATTTAATTGGATAAATTTTAGCTACTTTACTGTAATCGTCAATAATGGTAAGAAAATACTTTTCCCCTTTGTAACCTTCTAAATGTGGCCCATTCAAATCTGTATGCACTATTTCTAAAATGTCTTTGGTTCTTTTTCTATTATTATCAAACGGAATGTTGTGCATTTTATTTTCAATACACGTAACATAATTAAAATATTCTGACTCTATTTCACTAAGCAAACCTTCTAATACATGATTTTCACACATAGTATTTAAATAATTAAAATTTACATGCCCTAACGTTCTATGCCACTTTTCTTTTAACGTCATTTTCTAATTTCTTTCTTTCATATTCGTTTCTCTACTTTGTTCTATATAGTTTGTTATTTTATAAATTCTATCTATTTTCCAAGTTATTGCATTCAGTTTATTACTTTTATCATAAATCTTAGAATTATTTCCAATAGATACAACTTTATTATTATCCGTTACTTTTGCAAAACTAGTTAAATTTCTATCCATATCTTTAACAATAAAAACATTTTTCATTTCAATATTTGTTGTAATATCATTAAACGTTTTAAATTTACTTTTACATGACTAACTTTGGTCGCTTTCAAAATTATACCATCGCCTACTTTTACGTTAATCGGTTCTTTTAATACAATAGAATCGCAAAAATAATTTTTGTTATTTATTACGAGGTCCGTGCAACCACTATCTAAAATCCACTCTATTTTATTATTATCACTTACTTTTTCATTTACCGCAGACCTAACATGCACTTCCGTTGCGAACGCTCCATCGCTTTCAGTGCTTCGTTAACCTTGGTCGCTGCCTTCGTTGGTTCTCGTACCTCAGCCGCGCTGTCCGTAGCTGCTACCGCCACACCGCACACTGTAACCAAATCGTAAAAAGTTGGCAATAAGTCAAGAAACAGTTCGGACACCTTGAAAATGAGCTTACTTATGTTTTCGAGGTCGCTGACTACGAATTCGGTATTAATTTTCAATCAATACTCGAAAAAATGTTTATTAGGTTAAAAATCAGAGGACTGATGTATTCGAGGTCGCTGATTAATAATTTAGTATTAATTTTTTTTATTTTTAGATGGCGAATCCAATATGACGGATTAAATACTCGAAAAAATGGTTTGATGACTGAAAAATTACTAAAAGAAAAAAATTTGCTTACATTGCTCGTATTTACAAAGATGCTCATTACATTTTGTATTCCTTAACATTAAAATATAACATTTTTAAAATTAGTCGGATTTTTCGATCATTTCGTCATCGAATTCATCGACTAATGCGTCAACGAATTCTTCGGAAATTTGTTCGTCCTCTTCATCGTATTCGTCGTAATTTTCTTCATTGACTTCCATGGTCGAATTCTGCGACTCATACAATCCTTCCTGTCTCTTCGTGAAGTCTTGCGGCCGAATGTACTGCGATATTGTCTAAAGTGTTTATTCCGGGCTTCTTGCGCATTCACGGATAACTGCTCAATTGGAAATTCTGTATGAGAGATTGTTTGGTGACCGTACGTTAATATTTTGTGGAGAGTCGGTGGCATCAGATACCACTTGTACAGAGCGACATATTTTTCAGCGGTATCTAAACAATATCTGTATTTCTGTGCATCAACACAAAAACCACTAGATAAAGCCTGTAAAATTATGTAAACTCTGCGAATCAATTCAGCGTCTAACCCCCAAAATATCTGCGGAAATGTCATAATTTCGTAAAAAAGTTTCCTAAAATGCTCAGCATCGTATTTAAGTTCAAGTTTATATCGTTCTTTAAAAGCATCAGTATTTCTTCCCGAGTACACGAGATTTCAGCAAGAGTTTTCTCTGAAATAGCAGTACAATCTTTATATTATTATATATTTATTCAATAACTACAAACTAACAGGATGTCAGATTTTATCGTAAACGTGCTAACAAAAAAGAACTGCTATGCAAGCACTGCGCTGTACGGCTGAATTCACTGAATACGAAAATTTACTTGACGTGTCGCGACAAAAACGAGGTTATCTCGGCCTTCGGAAGATTTCGGAAGCTTTTCGGAAAACACATTTCGCTTTGAATTAGACTGGAGTCGGGTGGAGTTTTTTTAAAACCCTTTGTCAAGGCCCGGTTCTTCGTTCTTTCATAATTAAAAAGCGTGAATATTTACAGCGCATACTCGAGCATCAAAGAGGCATTTAATATTAACATTAATATATCCAAATAATGTATATACCTTCAGGATCAATCTCCATTTCGAATCGTTCCACGCGCGCAGTTACTGCTTAAACGGGGACCTTAAACTGGCGTACACGAGCAGTTGCGCGCTTCATCACCCCGCCATTTTCGGAATGTAGTAGGACGGAGCCTATCTATATATTGTGACGTGAATTTTTGCAAATCCACGCCACAAATGACCCGCAGTATTAGAGACGTAGGAAATAACAGTCAAACGCTCCAAACGTCAGTCCTAGGTTAAGGCGTACAGATTCCTTAGTATTAAGTAACCAGCCTGTCGTCCATCTTAATGTTTATTTGCTTGGCTTTATTGCATACTGCTTGTTTTCTTTTCTTTTCTTTTCTTTCTTTGGTGTAAAATATGACGCTTTGATGCAACCGCTTGGTGCGAGCGCTGATGGATCGAAACCAAACAACGGGGGAAGTGAGGAAAGGGGAGCTGATTTTGGTGATAATGGGAGACCGACTGCCGCCGATCCACGAGGAGGAGCTGCTACACCTAAGGAACCAGGAGAGTTCCAGAGTACCCGGGATGGGGCTCCAGCTTTCGTCTGCCGGCCATTTAGCTAGGACGCCCTACGATTGACGCCGCCATCGCCGCCGACCAGGAGTTGACTTGTCCTCCTCGTCCTGCCGCGAGAATATATACGGCGGGCTCATGCCGATGTACCGCCAGTGACAGGGAGGGAGAGCCGCCAGAATCCCGGACTCCCGCGCTCCCTGGCCTACGAACGGACCGCAGCAGCTCAAGACACCCGAACATGTCGCCGACAGCTTCGGTCATCTTCGTGAATAGCTATGATCCTCACCGCAATATATCCCTTAAGCGATTGATACGCTCTAAGTACAATGATTTGTCACGGTTCCATCAGCGCCAAAATAATGTAAATAGTGGGGGTCAAGAGATCTCGAGCTCGGTGAAATTGAAGCAAGGTTCACTTACGTTTGGAGCTCTTTAGCTGGTGGTCGAATTTAGTGAACAGTAGTAAAGATAGGCAAACGAAGAAGGAGAGAAAGTAGTAACGATAAAATAAAAGATATAGAAGGAAGAAAGGAAAGAAGGAAGGAAGGAAGGAAGAAAGCCCTTCTGGCTCTTTTGAACGTCCTATTCGTTGCCGCTACTATATTTGGTGAGACCTTGACTACCCATTATAAATTGGCAAAATATAGTTTTTGGTGTTAGTGAAAAAGTACCGTTTAGGCCTTCTGCCTCAGCGGAAGTATCTCCGATTTTGAGAGTCCCAATGTGAATGTCTTTCCGCATCGGGCTAGCAAAAAGGACGATAGTGCTGGGCTTTGCGATTTAGTGGTATTTCGATAATTCCTGCTTGTTCGATTTTTATCGCATGAGGTCCTAAAGTAAAATCTATGCTGGAATCTGTCTCCAGACCATGCTCTCTTCTATAGTGAAATCTTTCTGTAGTGCCGCGCTTTTGGCGATATTGCCCGCTTGAATAATTTATTGGTGTCTCGCATCCTCTAGGTGCTGCTTATTGCTTATAGATTTTCCAAATTACTTTGTTACTGAATATTGAGCGCCCCTCTGGCCTAATCGACTATTCGAAATCCATTGTTCTCGAGATACACCTCGACCCTCGCGGCGACCGCGTGTGGTTTCGCCAGCCGTTTGGCCGCTCCTTCTGAACACGGCCAATTAGCAGTCACGAGTATTATTCTGAAATAAATTCATTGTATCAAAAAGAGTTAAAACAGGCAACTATAGGATGCTTTTAGTGATAATTGTTATATTTTATGCTCTTGGCATTTATGTGATTTCGTGATGTTATCTATTTTGTATCTTGTATCTGTCGTGTTTTTCTATTAATTTTCGAATCTCCGGGGACCGCGATTGACTCTTTCCTATTCGCGTAAAACTCTGTTAAGATCTAGAGAATCGTCGTAGAGATTTTGTCATAACCTTTTATGAACTACCGTTATTTATCCATGTTTTTAGTGCCCGTGTTCTGTCATATTTATTTTGCGCCGTTTACGCAAAACTTAAGAAACATCGGATTAGTCCTCAGAAAAATATCCGAAACTCGAACCGCTAGGCACGGCCCTGTGCCGCGAGCGCGTTATGAGCCTCACCGCTCCCCGCAAACGCACGCTACGCCCGCGTCTACCAACTCGCCGAGCTCGCCGCTAACGCGTGCGCCGTCGACCGCGCTAGAGCCGCCGTGCCCTCTTTAGCGAGGAGCCGTAATCCGTCTTAGGCTCGCACGATAAATGTTATTAATTATTTCTGAGAATATTGGTTAATATTATACGTCCGATTGATGCTTAGTGGATTCGTTCCGCATTGTTAGTGTCTTTTTCATTTTCTTTCCGCGTTAGTTTAGGGGGGGACTAGGGTCTGAACATTTTTTTTTTGCATTTTTTGCATTTTTTAAATGCATGCATAATATCTTAAGCATATTGTGTCAAAATTTCAAGTCGATTGGAGCAAAATTGACGAAGTTACGAGTATTTTTATACATGTCGGATTTTAA
>JARQTC010002609.1:0-17329 GCA_030142495.1 Cephus runcator
TCTCTCTCTCTCTCTCTCTCTCTCTCTCTCTCTCTCTCTCTCTCTCTCTCTCTCTCTCTCTCTCTCTCTCTTTCTCTGTCATTCTATCCCGCAATGACTTCTATACCCACCATTCTCAATCCTGGCGAATTATATCGCGCCGGCTTGAGCAGTCCGTGGCGCATTAATCGTCCAAGAGTATCGGTAAAGTTTGAAAGAGGCGATTTAGAGTGTCGGATGACTTTACGGATAATCTCGCTGTACCTACAGAATAATACAATACCGTGGATATTGTTATTCGGTTGGCTCCACTGCGAAGCTGATCCAAGTTAAGCTGTGGCCTATATATACGCGAACTTTCGATCTTAAAGGGTTAATATTCCTGTGCCTATTTCCCAGACTACGCAGAATATAAAAGAACTCCGTCACTTTGCAATCTCATTTGTTCGTAACCTTATATCGAACGTCGCTGGACTTTTCACAGACGTCTTATCTAGATCTACGTAAACGACAATTTTTTACACGGCATGACTATACTGTATTGAATCTTTTCCCTACCGAAAATCCTCGATTGATACCGATCACGTTGATCAGAAGCACAATCCTATATCCTATAGAAATGATGCAACTTACATATCGGCACCAAGACTGTAACCTTAGCGATCGGAGTTACCGCCCGACCCCTCAATCCGCTACCTAATAAAGACATCATTAATTTTCGCGAGACGCTCATTAATAATGCTTCAGAATTTTATAGCGAGAGCCCGCCACGTTATAAGTGAAGTCTTTGTCTCGAGTTCTCTTCCTGTTTTGTAACCTTCTCCACGCCCCATAGCCAGAGATGAGAAACTTTCTCAAAACCCTTTCTCCGAACAACCCTCACACACACACACACAGACTCCGTGTAACACTATACGGCGATAGAGCTTAAAAGTTTTGGATTCCTCGATGAAAAATAAATGATCCTCAAACAACGCAAAGTTAGCATCTTTGTATAAAACGATTCAGACACCGAGTGTAACGATATTAAAATTTACAAAAAATACAATATAACGTATATCGTAGAAAAATATCTCAACAGTCAGTTGACACTATAAAAATTGAGGTAATCAACTGTTACACCCGTCAGTGATAAGATTTCACCAAAGACCTTGAGACCCTAATGAATTTTCAAAAAATCCAACATTTTCAATTTAGTCATCAAAACTACAGTGTCCCTTCCATCAGTCTGGGCTCTGAGCCTTTCTACGAGCCAGCGCACGGGAATACCTCGTACGTTGAAGTAAATGCTGTATGTTGTATATCCCCGAAGCGAAGGACTCGCGTACGTATCTCCTTGGTAATACGCACGTATAGCATATTATACCACAGTATACATGTATACGTACGTGCATCTAAGACACTAACTAAAATTGTAGGCCCAGAACATATATACGCCCTTTCCCTAATTATATGCCATTACCTGGCAAAGCTGTGTGCAGGTAGGTCGACCAAGGAAGCGGCTCCGTGTGTATATACTCGTGTATTATTCGCGTGTATACAGGCGACTGTGACGCGTGTAGAAATTATACACATTTGTATATAAGGTACCTGCAGGGGATGGAGAAGGGTTGGTATGTTCCACGTGAGATTGTACTGGGATCGAGTATGTGCTGTTGTAGGGTGAACGAGTATCTATTGTCCTGTAATAGGTGGGTGGCGATGGAGATGGAAGTGGAACTGAAAGAGCCTCCTATACGCAGTACTTTGGCAAATTATTGACATAAGTTAGAAGCGCCGATCGATATCCGCCGGTTCCGCGTAGCCAGGACGTAGGCGAATACCCGTTAAATAATAAATGCCTTAGCAGGCGGAATCGGACTTGGCGTAACAAATTAAAGGAGTCCAGAGGAAGTCGGCTGTCACTTGTACTTTTAGACGTAAAAGGAATATAGCCAACCGATGGATCTAAAAGCTAACCTCTTATAAACTTATTCATTCAATTTCTTGTATACCAAATGGCATAATGGGATATACCCGCTACAAAGGCTTCCGTTATATCGAATTGCTGCAGCTATAAGAACAGTGGCAGAAATGAATATTCTCAAGTAAAAAAAAATACATAGTTCACGTACCAAACATATACGACTCTTATATGGTTTTTTAAATATGTATGAACAGTATATAAATCATATGTGAACTTAAATTATTGACTCGTAAATTATTCATTAGATTTTCTCGAAATTTTCAGTGATACAATTATAATATGATTTATACATAGTATCCATACATGACCAAGCAAATGTACGAGATGGGATATGAACCAAATGAACTCGTATACAGACACAATTTTTTTGTACTTCGTTTCCGAGACTTTGTTGAAGGCTCCCTGTAGGTCCTTGTCGAATCGCGTTACACTTTCCAGTCACGCAAGCGCGTTCCTCGGGTAACGCGAAAAGCACAACGATATATCTAAAAGTGTTTCCGGTGGAGGAAGCACTGATTTTAATTTGTCATTTCGAGTTGAAGCGGCGCTCTACGGAAATCAATTATAACTTTGGAGACGGTAACAATAATAATAAGCAACGCTGTAGGAATGCATACTCATTCGAATGCATCGAGCAACTAATATTAATTTCATTTCGTACTTGGGCCGACTTGCGACGCTCTAATTATTCATTGATTTAGTCCAAGCACCTCGGGATAAACCGTCGTCTGCGCGATCTCCAGATAGATAACCCAGAGACAAATGTTTTCGTGACAGAATATCCAGCGGGCTTTGCGCGCCGCTCTATCTTTTTTCACGAATGTTTCTTACTAGGTGTACGAGTTTCGCGATATATTTGTCCGGTTGTCCCAAATGACAAAAACAATTTGTCCGCCGAGAGAGCTTTGGCCCGGGACGCGTTTCGAGTTCGCGGTTTAGGTAGAATCGTGGTAAATATCGTGACGCAACACCCGGCACCAGGGACTTCCATATTTCTTGTCTGTGTATGGATACTGCGTGACTCGTAAGGTAACTCGCTCGACTACGTTATACCGCTGCGAAAAAATTGAAGTTTATCGACCGCTCTGTAGGTAACGTCGTCAGTCTTAAAGGATTTGCGAATTGCGCTGGAGGCGATACGGAAAATTCGATTCCCTCGGTGCTTCTTAGCCACTGCTGCTCTACCCTCTTCATAATCGAACCACTTTAACGTCCAGGGCTTCGTAAATCGACGCGAAAGGCAGATGGCATACTTTCAAAATGTATCAGAACATGAAGATTCTTCTCTGTGTATATTTGACTCCTGCGCCTTTCGAATGAAAACTAAGCAGGGACTTTTCTACTCGCTTACTTTTACCTTGCCCACCCTCTGCTCTCTTGCTTTGGAGATTCAATCGGTTTTGAGTGAAAATTACGAAAATTCCGTTAGTTTTATCGGCAAATGGTAAAATACATATGGTACGTATATCGTTCGAATAAAAAGATCAATTTATAAAAAATATTCGAAACAAAGCAAATTAAGCGAAGGTGACGGCATAATGGAAAATTCGAGAGCAGCAAACGTAGCCACCGAGAAATTCTCAGGAGACGAGGAGGAAGGTAAAGACGACAAAAAAGTAGAGGCAGCTTTGCGCGAGGATAGAAGCCCTGACAGCCGTGACGAGAACACGAGCGGCGTGACGAGACTTCGTCAGATTCCACGTCGTTACGGAATCGCCACGGAACAATCCTTGTCTTGCGGCGAATCCCGCAGAAGATGTACTTTGCAGACAAGTTCTAGGCACGGTCACTACGTGATATCCCGTCGAAGGATGTGAGATAGAATAGGACAAGAAAGATTGTACTGGTAGCAAGTAATCGTGAGAAGAAATGGGCAAGGGTCAAAGATGGCTGCGCAGGTAGGCAGCTGTACGTACTTTTCATAGATATTCAGATACAAAGGGAAGTCACGATAAACTAACAAGCTACTGATTCAATTATCAGAAATCTCTGGACCTGATTAAGCATCGTGATTGATCTTCACTTATTATCCTCAATAGACTATACAAGACCGGGTTACTTGGTTCGTAATACAAGATATACCAGATAGGTAGGACGCACGACGTAAGGCGAATTTCCAAAGTTTGCCTTTCGCCAAGTACAAATGTACCGTGAAAATGTCTTTCGAAAGCTCTTGGATTTCGGAAATCGGACGATTTCAGGGGACACTACGAGCTTCGAGGAGAATTTGAGAGCTCGTCGCTGCCCACGTTTTGTCGTGTTTGGCAAATAACGTTCTAAAGTCATATAGGATAAGGTAGGTACCTAAAGAATCCCTGTCGCTTAAATCAGACTTTACTTACTAACGGAACACGTACGTATGAGACATGTACGTATGTACAGGCGATTCAAGAAGAATACACGACCCGGTTTAGAGAGCAACGGAACTTTGTCATAATGGAATGTCTGTCGCTCCTGAGAAACTCGTTTGAGCAACTTCGCGTCTCTTGGCCAACTTTTGAAAGGATGGTTCACGGCAAGTGGCTGCACGAGGATTAGATCGAGGACTCTCGAAATTCGAAACCTGATGGCTCACTCAACGATAACCGTTGATCTTTGGATTTTATCCAAGATGGAAGGCACACATATCTCCGAACTCGTAAACTTTTGACAGCTGTAAATCAACACGTTCCTCGAGACGCGCTTCACTGTAGATGGCAGTTGACATTTTTATACGCGATACGTAAACTTTCAATGTACATTCAAACGTGGGTAATCAGATCCGATCCACGTGATTAATTACTCCAATTGATGAATTATCGAAATCTATCTCTGTATAGTCGGTATCCTCGCATGAAAATTCTATAAGCCTCAACTGTATCTCATGATTAGTTAAATAAAATAATTTAGTCTATTCAGCCATAACGTAAAAGTATCGCCTCCTATCCCAAATGAAACTCCATATTAAAACTTGATATCCGATCTATCATACTTTATGCTTCGGGTTTAAGTTCAAACGACTTATTCGCAACCGTCGCAACGCGGCCCGTGGATAAATACCGTTTCCGTTATAGTAGACAAGTAGAAAAGATCTTTAACCTACATCTCTCTACGTATTATACGACACGACTTTAACGACTACTATTAACGACTATTTTTACCATTCTTATACTTCTTACTTCTCAGTCCCAATCCCACTGTTTCCATCGCTGCACTTTGCCTACGTTATTCCCCAGCGACATTCTTGCAATCATTCCCCACGTTACCGAGCTTTGCCAAGCAAAGCTTCGGCACGACTTCCGGACGATATTCCACGTAGGAACGAAGGCTACCTATATATATATATCCCAAGCTACCCAGACATACCTACGAAAGGGTAAAACGGAACTCGAGCTTCCAGTTGACCAGGATGAAGGCTCGGGCTTAAACTCATGAAATTATTCACGCCTGAGAATGCTTCTCTATTCGGATGTAGCCAGCTCCCAGCCTCCGCCAGGATTACGACACCTTGTCCATGAGGAACAGACAAATACGGAATTCGCAATTTCTCCCTTAATTTCGCAGACGGTCAGAATCCCGGAAGAATTCTCCCGTGCGATCAACGTAAATTACGGTAGAGCCCGGCCAACGCCCTCGAGAGTCTTCTACCACGTGATCTTGATTTTCGGAATCGGTATACACGTCGGTATACAATCGGTATAAGTCGAGATCAGGGCCAAGAAGCGTGAACAGTTATTGCAAAAAGGTGGCAACGCAATGGTAGTCGGTGAGGGTTCGCCCTGAGTGCCGGAGCGAGCTGTGTTTCAGGCCGTAACCTCCAAGAAAGGTTGCGGCGAGTGAAGTAGAGCACTTGTCCTAATTAATTTCACCTAACGACCACACCTGTACTTTAATTATCACGAAACAACGATCCCACCCCCTCCTCCCCCCCCCCCGTGCCACCCCACTCTGCTCCACCGGTCCCTCTTAACTTAACGTGGGAATATTTGTCACTGAAGAAGAACAAAAAGACAAGAGCATCCCTCCTGTATCTTTAGTCGTTATCTTTAGCCATCCTTTTCTACACTAATATCCAAGCTCCTGAATAACCTTCTTCCTGGGTACCCACCAGACCCACGTTACTAAGGGTTCACCCTAATTATCCCTAATTCGCTGGAAAATAACGAAAATCACTTTCCCGTCTTACCAATTCGTCAGCGTCCTGTGATTAGATCCCTGGAAAATCGACAATTAGACCTTTTAATTGGTTTGTGAATCTTTTTATATTTCAACGTCAGCAGTCATAACACGCCTTAGAGCATATCTCGCATACGTACATAGTACATAATGTTTTATCGTATTCATCAATGTATACAGTGTCGGGTCTGTTATCAACTGCGATAAACACGTGGCGTGCGAAAGGTGAAACGTATCCGAAGGTACGTGCGGGCATTTATTGGCCATAGATGGACGATCCGGAATTTCAAACCAACTCGTCCTGTGTTACTGGGAAAGGAAACTAATAATGTCGCGGATTACGATCGAGCAGACAGTCGAGCGATGTTTCTGTAGAAGCTTCGGCGAAAAACAAATGAATGTTTTTAGAGCGAACTGGTCGGGGAATTAAAAATACATCTCGGATTGTGTATTTGTACCGGGATTGCGATTCATGGGCTCCGGCCGGTTCATCAGCCGTCGATTGTTCGCACGGAAAAGTTAATTGAACTTTGATTTCGGCCGGTAACTAAAATCTCCTGCACGCGGTCTGAAAATGGTTTTGCATTAGATTGCCGCATTGGTAGTCTCTCCGAGTGAGCGCGAACGCCTGGAAAAATGTTTCCCCTGGTCATATTTTTCGTTACAAACATTAGTAGTACTTGCACACCTCCCTATATCTATGTGCAACCGACATATAAAACTTGCGGACTCGTTAAGGGTAAAGTCGCGCCTTAATTACACTCGCGGAGGAGCAATTAGCCGTGTGTTAAGGCCCCGCGAACTCGCCGCAAATTTCACAAGACAATGAAGGATTGTCGCACGGTGAGATAAAAGTGAGACGCAGCAGGAAATGAGAGGAACTTACGGTCGCCGTAGTCTAATCCGGATCTTGTTGTTCCAATTCGCAATTCGCTGACAACGTTAAATGAAAATATTCATGAACATACGAGCCTGATTTCAGAAATCCATCGCGTCATTAATTAGCTACAAGTTGTCCCATAGTGCGTTTATTAATTGATTGGCAAATTTCGTTTCCCTTAAGGTGGCTCGCACGAGTAGCAAACTACTCATTGTCTATTATTTCATTTTTTTTAATTTCCTTTTTTTTTTACAAAATTTCATTATCCTGCTACGTCGATGAGCTAAAACCGTCGGGGTCAGTCTGAATGGATTGACGTGCCGGATGTCGGTCTAAGCATCGCTTAAAACGTGGATTGAAGTGCTTCGGATCAACCCTAGGCAATACACGTATACATATAGCAATATATGAAATGGGGTTATGCCCTATATCCATAAGCACATATATGGCCTAGTGTCGACGACAGTAAAAATTATAAGCACGTGATGGAACGAGACCTACGAAAGATCTATTGTGAAATTTGTCCTAATCGATTCGTAATGGTTAGCCAAAAGGGACTTTCTCTGGAATTCCGTTTATTGCGGGGACATGCGGGTTTCCCGAAAATTCCGAATTTCTCATCGATCGCATTAATCCATCCATTTGTCAAACTCTGGTCTGCTTTCTTTGGAACCTCTTTGGATTTACGAGATGTGCGTAGGTGCCTCATTCGTATATACGTATGCGTATGTATATATATAGTCAAGGCAATTTTTTCTCCTCTTTCTGGTCAGATAGGCAAGTATCCCCTGGCACTACGTGCGGAAGGTAAAGAGCGTGTTCCGATGAAGAAAAAAGAGAACAGCGTCGATCCAATAAATGAGAAATAGAATTAAATGGAAGTAAAGCTTGGCGAAAATAGAAAAGCTTCTCTTTGGTTAAAACGGACGAAAGTACCAGCGACAGGGACTCTTTAAGACGGCCGAGCACGACCGCAACTCTATTCCCCACTTGGAGCTTCCCTATTCTAGCTACTATCCCTTTGCCTGAAACCCTTTCATCCCTTGCGCAATCCTCATTCCAGGACTTTCGTCTGGCCACCTTCTTATCGACGACTCTATTGTTCTAAAAATTCTTCAACTCTCATACTATTTTCCTTTTTCTTGCTCTGTCTTTCCTTCACCGATACTTCCTTTCTTTGTCAGACTTTCTGCGGTCGTTTTTTTTTTTTTTTGGAGCAAAATTGATACACACATATTCCACACCCTGACTTGAAGTTATATCGATGTATATAACTATGTTTACATTCATACAAATTTAGACTTCTTGCTTCGTGCAAAAAATGATAATGGGTCCCGATGCTAGCAGCCAAAGCACAGACTCATTCGCCTAATGACTAAAACAGCAACGTGTCAATTTTCTCGATTGCCATCTTACTCATTCTTCTTCGCTATTTGGCATTAGAGCACTAGAGCCACTTTTCGATTGCTCCGGCAGCAAATGGACTTCTATAGAATCCAGAGGAAAAAGTAGCCAGAATCATCGTACACATTATCGAGAAGTGCTCCAGACGAGTTTTTATATGCATGAAAGTTGGTTCATCTATCAAACAAAAAGCTCCATTTCTGCAAATAGACATGCATGGATCTCTACGTTTCACATCTACATCCTACAGGTGTGCTATTGGCAGACATAAAATTTTGAGCCACGGAGTAATTGCGAAATGACTCGGTGACGTGTTATTTTCTATGGCAGCCCAAGCGGAAAGGGAGGCAGCACTGGCAAATCACCAATAGTGATGGTGCTGCACGCAAACGCAGCTCCTGTTTACCAAACAACCTGTCAAAGCTTTGCCCGCCCAATTTTCCATGAGCAGTTAAGCCAACAATGTACCGGTGCTGCCAATGCTGCAGCAAGAGAGTCAGCGGCGGTGCTTGCTTTTCAATTGACTACGGCATAGCCAGTTGCGAGTTGGCTGGTGTCTCCACTAATTAGGTATAGTCAAATTACTGATTCTGAGACGTGTAACGCATTGGCAAAGTTGAAGAAGAAAAAATTGTTTAAAAAGCAAATTGCGAATAACAAAAACGAATAATTAGCAAATCGGCAAAAGAGTCACGTGTAAACGAAAAAAACTTGAGTTGGTTAGAAATTTTAATTAAATCTCGAACCATCGACATTCCTATGTAACCTCTTTATAGACGTACCATGTAACCACCCTTGTCGAGTTTTCACTACGGATATGAGACTATATGGAAGACGATGGGGAGGAGAGGGAGAAGGATGGGATTTTACTTGAAAATTGAAACCCCTTAAAGCTTGCACCATCTGAGGTATCCACGTGACTATCGGATTCTCGGGGTATATTTTTTTCCTTCCTTCGTTCCCCTTCTCGTCGAGCTACCAAGCATTTTCGTCGCTTTCTTTTTTTTTACTTCTCACGTGCTATTTTGCTATCTACACTACCAACGAGCACCCTCGTCGTACGTCTCTCATCTACCCCATCAACGACACGGCTGCCATTAATTTTGGCTTCTAGCTATTTTGCCCGCGCTTTAACAGTTCGTTACCCCATCCAGTATCGCGCTATATGTATACGCAATTCGCAAAAAGCTACGGATAGAGCCTGCGAAGCACTGCTCGCGGAGAAAATTAATTTTCTGGTAACCTTTGTTTCATTTTTTTTTTCACGAGCCAACTATCGAGGGTTAAATTTACAAAATTAAGAAACGGCACGATTGCCAGTACATATAATTAATGTAAAAATGTTTTAACAAATAATTCAAAGATATGCATGCCACACATATCAATCACAACACAGGAATCTACCAAACTGAATTCTGAATGGACGATCAATGTTCATGAATGAGCATCTGCTTAAGAAAATTGTTCGAAAGTAGCGTTTAAATCCGTTGCACAAGCAAGTCCTTGAAAAGTATCCAGTGTCAAACAAATAGAAAAGGAGAGAAGGGAAACGAGAGCAAGTGAAAGGTAAAGGAAGAAGCACGCGTGGCCAAAAAGCCTGAAAGCCAAAGGCTGCGCGAAGAACGAAGCAGCATCCAAAGTCCTGCAACCCCTTCAACAGCGACTGATTTCATCCCTACAGGTAAGCATAGTTGCCCGGAGTCACCCTCGCCATCACTCTCCTCATCTCGCTTTGTCTCTTGTTTAGCATCGGATCTCTTGTTCTCGACAAAATTTCTCGCATTGTTCAACCCCCCTTCGGTTCACCCCCTTCCCGACCTACGGTTCAACCTTGGCATTCTATCTTCGTCGACCTGACGCTAAGCCCTTTTCTTGTGTCTTGGTCCTTCGTCGCCCTGGAGCCAACATCACCATCACTACCCAGCGGAGCCAGCTCAGCTTCCTCCACGCTCTTTATCAATGGCTTTGACTCGACGAGAAGCATGGGGCTCTTCTATGGTGTCTCGTTCCTACAAAAGTTTCCCGTGGTTTTCTCTTATTCCCAGGGCAACCAGCGACGCTCCTGCTTCAATGAGGCTAATCGAATTTTCACTTTTCATCTCGCTTAAGAACACCGCCTGCACTTACACGGCGAGAATGCATCCGATGCACCCTCATGCTATAGGGTGCATAGTGCACTATATTTATAAATACATGCTCCTCGTGGTAATATACGGAATATCCATAGTATAGACGGTTTTGGCTGGTACTATAAAAAGCATATATGCTTATAAAAAGAACAAAAAATTGATAAAATTAAAAATAAGTATATGCCAATAATATATTTTTAAATCTGAGATTCATCTATTAGTTGGGCCGATCTGATAAAAATTTAACGAATTTAAAAATAGTTACATACATATGTGTAGTTAGACTTTAAACCGATCATCCGATAGTCATTTATATACGCCCCAAATTAAAGTTTCTATCAAAAATAACGAAGTCATGATAAAGTGGCTTTTTATTTTAAAAAAAAAAGTCAATCGAGATATGCTCGTTTGATTTGTGCGCCATATCTATATCAATTCGTAATTAGCGACGTGAATGTATTCTAAATGAGTATCTTACGCAGTGCATATATACGTATACATTAAGATCCAAGTGGATGAGAGCGTAGAACCAAGCAGACAAAAAGACAAAAAAATTGAATTGGAACAGAACGTGAAGAAATAGACTTTTAATCGAAACACGTGTCAAGAGTATCGAAGCTATTTCGTTAAAGTGGAACGTCAAGGTGAGTCTATACAGTTAGAAAATGTCGCGTATTGGATACCCCAGGCGCTTTCAGCTTTACTTTCGTTCATTTCTTTTTTTTATTTTCCATACAGTCTCAATTTAGGTTAATGCGAGATTGATGTCCTGCAATATTAAAAATGTATCACGTAGGTTGAGGTCCCGAGGAGAGGGCTTTAGAATCACAATTAAGTATATAATTTATTCGAAGCGCTATCTCGCCCCAATTTAATTTTTGTTTCGTGCGAGAAAAACTGGCAAAGGCGAAATTAATGTCGTCTACCGTAAAATCGTATGTCGCTCCACAAGTATAACGTGTGCCCCAAAAGTATACGCATGTTAAATTGCTCACCGCCGGATTCCATCAGTCGTGTGTTGCTTAACGAGCTTATTAATCGATAGGACACTTACCTGAAAGCAAAAAAGTATCATTATTACTACAATGCAAATATTAAAAACGAAACTGTATAGGTAGTCAGTTAGCAATAAAATATAAAACACGCAAATAAAAAATTAATCACAATTTAAACTTTAACATATTTTTTTGCAAGCCGCAATACATTCACATTTCCTTACTTGAGATACAAAATTCCATAGATACAAGGGAATAAAGAAAAAATTTCCAATGTATTATACGCCTACGTTCGCGATTCATTTTTATTTCCCAAATTAAATTTGTCAAACAACACAGGCCTCCCCTCCTCGACTGCTAGCAAATTTATCTCGCTCCCTTCTTTCTCGTCTCGTCGCGAGACGCTGCCTTCTTGGACAAATACGAATTCATTCCGACATTAAGCGGTAAGTTTATCTAAAACGGCAAAAAAAAAGAAAAAAAAAAGAATCTCTCGTACGTAAAAAACGCGAAGAAAACCAATATAAACGAACTGATTCCCGGGGCAGTCCTGATTCCCATAACCTTTTAGTATTCAAGTACTTTTTGCACACTTTTTCCCAGAAATTCATATCCTCTCGTCTACTCTCCACCTTCAATGTACATAGGGCGCCCCCCCATACCATATATAGAAAATACTAAAGAATATTAAAAAAAGCAAAGAAAAATTCCAGCCAACTTGGCATTGCGATACGCTTTTACCAAGAGTCTAGACACGCAATACCAGCAACCGTACCTAAGTCTAGACCATACAAGGTAATACTAATTAATCCAGACTACGCTATATAGCGAAAAAATATAACACAGCATTAAATTCCTAATAATGAAATCAAAGAAAACAAAGCGAGAAACGAATCACTTGAGCACCGTTCCCACATCACGAGAGTATCAGATGAAATTGGGTATTAGCCGACACTCAAGCAAGCATTAGAAAAGCTCTGAGGCCTAATGTCTTCGTAAGTCGAATTTCTTTTCCACTTTCAGTGATCGATGGTAGGCCGTTAATGTCCCCGAGTCACGGCTCTCGCGCCGCTATACGGCGAATTGGTTGCTCGGTACGCGGTACAATAAATAACGAACGAAGTCGGTTGCCCGTATTCTAATACGAACATTCGTATTCATTTGGTACCTCTCGCCGCGAATGGTAGCTATAGCTATTCCATTCTACTCACCCTGAGATATCCGTAGTTATACCTCTACCAACCAAGAGCATTGAGGGTTGCTCGGCAATGTCGTTTCGCCGAGAAACGCCGCGTTGTATAATATATTATGGGCGCTGCGGTGGAAAAGCGTTCTGGAATTGGTGGGAACGCGAGCGCGGATTTCTGCCTATAGAACTTTTCTTCGATAACTGGAAAGTATCACGAAACCAGAACGATATGTACCCTGTGGTATACCTATCGGTGTATGATAAATATAGCTATATGCAATGTACAAAAGCATCACGAATATTTTTCTTGCGCAATTATTAATAATTTTTATGACTATTTGCTTCCCTTTAATCTTGCGTTTTTGTGAGCTGGTATTACTTTGCTATGTTTTGCCGATACGTAATTATACTCGTTTCAATTGATCTCTTTATATTTGCGAGCAACGGAGTAAATATTCTTCACTATTTCATTTGCCAAAAATTTTACTGTCAAAATAAATATTATCCTTGCAGAGAATCCGAGCTTGCTTTTCACTATACTGTGTGCATTGGATTTGGTCCTTGTCGGAGTAACGTGGCCGAGGGAAGCTCAAAAGCTGTAAAATCTAGATACAAACGATGGGGATGCATCATGGGAAATGAAATATTTCAGCACAAAATCCACTTTCATATATATGTATATATATACATAACGTAACGAGACAGTTAAATCCACTTTAAACCACCCCCTATTCCTCCGTCAGTCCCTCTATGGCATTTATATATCCGGCAGATTTTAGTTTTAAAGGACGAGTATCGACGTTTGGTTAATAATTATTGCAAAATCGAGAATCAGGACCCGAGAATGATATGAACGAACAAATTAATGAATTTAAGCAAAACTATTCCTCGATTACTTCTAACGTGAATGATGTATTCCGTTGTGCAATGCAACACCTTGAAGGCGTCAAGGTTCTCAAAGGATCGTCCGTTCGACCCTATTTTAAATATCAGATAAAAACGTTGATTAAAAAATCGGACAGGAGCCGTTTGTCATCTAAAATTCAATCAAGCCACTTTTGTCCCGTAAGCCATTTCGTAAACGCGTGCCATACTATACAGAGATTATCCTTAGAAATCAAAATGGGGGTCAATTCACACAAGAAATATAGAACTCATCCATATTCTCAATGCCTGCCTACAGAATCTATTACTTATAAAGATTATCTATATGTATATATAGGTATATACCTGAATTACAAAGTTCAGACCTGACCACAAGGAAAGTTTTCCGATTCGTGATAAATATATAGGACGTACAGTAGTGCCACGAGAGCTTAGGCAAACCTCATTATTATATCCAAGCGTGGATCTTGAGTTAGATAAATTATTCACATAACACGGAATAACGTACGCGCGACTAGTAATTCCGTTTTCTTTTGTTCGTGCGACAGCGGCATTAGACGCAGGAAGTGCGTGCATTGCGCCTGGTGGTTCCAGTTATAGTTTATTACAAACCAACTAGTTTGCCTGTCTAAATCTCACTAAGGAATGGAGAAAGACAAACTCGAAAATGTAGAAAGCAAACGAAAATAGTACAGCGGACACACGCCAAGGGCAAAAGTTACAAGCTATACACATATACATATGTGTATTCCGAGCTGATAACGCAGTTGCAGTCCATATCCCAAAAACAAAATGATCCCTTAACCACTATCGACTTCCCTACAACTTTTCCCTACCCTAAGGACACGGATCGATCTCCCCCTATCCCCACCCACCTAACCATCCTAGCCCAACTCACGATACGTCAAGTTACTTGCTTCCAATTTCCTCCACGTAACCGTAAGACAGCCTTATCATTCGGTCTTAATGCTTGTCGCAGCCTTTTGCCGAGGACTATTCGGTCCCCGCGATCCAAGCGAAGCTCGAGGCAGTTCCCTTATCTCGAGCGGGAATCGTGTCATTTAAACTATATCGATTCGTACGAGAACGATCTAGTCCCGATAGGGTCGCAAGTGGCGCACTCCATCGGGAAGTGCAGACGCCTCTACGATTCTCGATGGAATAACGTTGATGGCCGCCAGGCCGCGTCATGCCTACAAACTGCCTTCGGTTGGCGCCAGAGCTTCTCGCTTGTTTTAACAAGGACTCCTCCCTTTCACCTTCTTCCCTTCCATCCTATACCCGTGGCGAAGGCAGAGTGATCCTGCAGCGGACCCTCCGTCGACTTTGCTCTCCTTTACATTTTTACATCCTTCCTTCCTTCCTTCCTTCCTTTCTTCCTGAATTACATTCCATTCGGCCACTTTACTCCCTTAGATTCCTTTCCTATTGCTGCCTACGCGACAGCCATACACCCATCCTCAAACCCAACGACGTCAACTCTCAGCAGGCCACCGCAATTATATTGCTTTCCTGCGATCTTTTATACTTCCCCATTCGCCATAAAGAAAACGCTCGAAGTCTCTTTATTGCCGTGAAACACATATAATTAAAGTGTCTAGCATGTTCCTCTATCTGTGTATGTATCTCTCTTCGTCCCACCTCTCGCTCTCTCTCTCTCTCTCTCTCTCTCTCTTTCTCGAATTTCCTTTTCCATCATCGTCCAAAAGACCACCACCTACGACGTCGCGACGCCTCCCTCGATAAAATGGGGAAATATGACGGGACATGATCTCCACCCGTGTTTCAATACGTTGGAAATCGTAAAAGTGTTAAGGGGCTTCGCCACGGGGAGGATCGGCCCGTTCAATATGGCCACTGAGAGGAAGTTCCACGAGCCGCCATATATAATATATAACTATATGCATTCACCAAAGGATACTTATGATTCCCTTCATCTTCCTTCTTGATTAGATTCCCGATCGATCGCTTTTTATTTGTTCAAAATATACCTGATGGACTGTTCAGTATGGATGAAAGGAACTTCAATACTTGCACCGTACAGCATTTATCTTTTGCAAACGTTGTTTCCGAGAATCCACATTTCTTTTTCACATTCGCGCTCAAGTATTTTCATAAAGTTCATCGTCGAGAGGGTATCCCAGGTCACGACATACGTACGTATTAAAACGAACGTATATCATAGTATTCACACACACGTATCCACATGCATATATTCAACGAAAATAAAAAGAAAAAAGAAGTCATGTCTCAAAGAATAATTTTTCGGTGAAAATTTTCATTGCGTATTATGACGCAAGCGCATGTCTCCCAGTAAAATATGCATAAAAGACTTTCATATATCCAGGCGGGCTTCAACGCCGAATAAAAATGATTCCCTTGTTAGGGAGATATGAATAACTCAGCATAGAGCGCGTTTCATGTCATTTTATTACAATTATATTCACAATGAAACCGATGCTTTTCATTTTAACATGACTACGCTATATAACTGCCGTATATGTACGAACATCGTTAACTTCTTGAGCTTCAATTATTACGTACAACGTTATAAACCTTAATGGGCTCTAGTTGAAGGTAATCAAAAAAAAATCAGACGAACGCGAAAAATTAAATGGCATATAGAAATAACATGGGCGAATTTTCGAAATAGCCAACGGCTAATATTACGTACAAAATACACGATTCCCGCATGCAGTTATTATGTAACTCCGATGCTATTGTCTCCTACCACGTGAAAGAGTAATTCGCTTACCTTACTCCCGGCGTAGGGCCATTGTTTTCGTTTTACATACCAATTCTCTCTCTCTCTATCTCTCTCTCTCTCACACACAGATGCTCACTCTCCACACTCTCGCGATACTTCGCTCTTTTTCTATTAACAGTCCCACCCAATTACACTCTCTATATTCGCGCTGACCAACCCTCGACAATCCCTCGCATTGGAAACTTTACCCACGCAACTATTTATTCATACAAGAGAATAATATTTGACTTTATTTTACAGTGGTAACTTGGAATAGTGAAATTTTCCATAAATCATCGGAAATAAATCAACTGTTTTTATTATGGAAAATCTCGAAGATTCCATTTAAGGTTGGTTGTAGATTTATCTGCGTATAAGGTTCATATACAGGTATACATATGACTCGATACTTTACATACTCGATCCGAAAATGAAGCGATTAGCTGTACTTGGAAGGATCGTGTTTCACCGCGTTGTACCTTGTAACGTCGTAAGGTAACGTTAGCGTGTGAGGCTAATGGTTCGTAACGCAACTTATCGACGTCCTGATACCTTAGGAGACTGCAGGGGATTATGGGAAATCAGTATCGAAAGTTTAAACTGTGTTACGACTATGGTATACCCGGTATAATGATTTTCCTACAATTTTCCTTAGAGCGTCTATACATTATGGAGTTGTAGGTAGAATGTTAACACGATATCTGACAAATTAATCTGCACGATGTGTATACTGATTATACTGTACTAATTAATAATTTATATGGTAATAATATATTAAATAATATAAGTAAAAATTATGCAGTGATTCAATGAATTTGAGGTTGATGGCTTGAAAAAAGTATAGCTAGAAGGATGAGCAATGAGGATGTACTATACTACGGGCATACTTTCAAAATGCGTATGCAAAATCTAACACAGGTGTAGCTTACAAGGAAGACTATCGAAGTGTCACCCCCCGATTTCAATGAGTCGTTGATATGTTGTAGAGGACAAAAAAATAA
>JARQTC010002610.1:0-15964 GCA_030142495.1 Cephus runcator
ACCGGTCAATGCATAAGTCTTTTACGTTAGCATAATTGCGAAGCAGTGGCAAGAGTTCGGATTCGTAATACGAGGATTGCGGGTTCGGGTCCTGGTACGGGAACTTTTTGGCTTCTTTTGAATTTTTACGATATTTACGCCACACTCGTCCTCGTCCTCGTCCTACTCTTCCTCCTATGTATATGTTTTGTAAATATATTGAAAATCTCACACTAGATTCGTAAATCAGTTCATGATGAGAGTGTTTCAGAAAATTGTTCATACCAATAAACCAACTGCATTTTCGTCATGTTTTTTTCGTTTGTATACGGTAATTGATGCTTCCTAAAGGATTTTTTAAAAAACAATTTAGCTCTAAAAAATAATTTGAAAATGTTCATTATTGTTCATTTTACAGAAATCTAAAATTAGGCTAAATTATATGGTTGGAATTCATATATAAGCGTTTCTATTCTTCGACTATAAGTGTGGTGCATTCTCTTCCATAAAGATGGATACTGAATCGATTTATAGAGAATATTATTACTTTTTTGTTAATTATTTAGATATTTTTTTAAACCTAAATCCTTGAACTTGTGTACAAGTCAATAATTGTAGTTCTACAGATATACTTTTGTTTTCATTTTATTGTATAAAAAACAAAGTATTTAGTTGAATAACGTAATGTCGATATTATAATAACAACGATATTCTAACTTAGTTCATCTTGGTTGGTTACGATAATGAAATATTTACCATTGCCAAGATAACCTACGGCGGAATTAACAACGTAAACAGGAACGTGAGGTATTGCTGACACCCGAATCACTTTTTTCACGCTCGTGCGCCCTCTGAGTCCGTCCCAGATATTACATAGTACGTAGGTTATATTTTAGAACGTTTAGTTTAAAGGTATACGAAACCTCAAGTCGTTGAAAAATTCTCCTGAGTTGTGAGTTTCGATCTTCGGCCAATGGGGTGTCAGGAACACCCCACGCGCCCGATCTCGGGTTAAGACTGTAAAAAAAACTTTATCCACGCAAAAATAAGTATATTTAAAAGTACTAAATAAACAATAAATAATAACTAATAAACCTAAGCATACACATTAAATCTGTTTTATTTCTATTTATAAAACGATATGTCATTGCAGTTATTTTTAGAATTATAAAGGTATTTCTCAAATGTAATAATATTTAAAAGAACAAGGTAGATCGTTTATTCCATGATCTTTGCTCAAAACAGCGCAATCCTCGTTACCATTTTCGTCATTCGGTTCCCCATCCGCCCATTTGTTATATCCATTAATATCCAGTTTTGCGCTGGGGAGAGTACCACAAAAACTTCCTTCGAATATGGCATATGCACCTATGTGAGCTTTATATTCTGCAGGTGCAGTCTTTAGCAAAAGTTGACGCAGTGCTTTTTTCTCCTTTACAGAATTCATCACTGCTAAGTGAGCTGCATAATAAAAAGTTATTATAATTAAAGCTCGTTTAAGTATTATATTCGTACAGATAAATTTAATTGTTATACATTACCATTCTCAGCAATGCAAGTATTGTGAACTCCATGCCAGTTGAGTTTCGTCTTGTGAAGTTTGAAACCTTCTATCAAGGTATAGTCATCTTTATCAGTCTTAATTCGTTTATCATGCAATTTTTTCTAATTTACCGGTTACCATGCCTTTCGTCATGGTATAGTCATCTTCTCTAACATTGTTAATTGCTGTTTTATACTCAGGCTTATTGGGCTCTGAATCAGAGACAATAAATGGAACATTAACCCTCTTATCAATAACCAAATTTCCCACTTTCGTTCAGCAACCGGGGTACCCGGGTACTCACGATGCAAACCTGATGCTTCTGGGTAGCCTATGACCATTTACCTGCTTCCTTCCACCTTGTACTCGGTAGGTTTGACAAATTTTGACCCGAAAGAACAGGGAAAACTCCTCAGGTATTCTGGAATTTCCCCAGAGTTTTTACCTGAAGGTATCCTAACGTACAAATTTCGTGGCGTGGCTTCAGTTTCGGATCAGATTTTGACCAGTTCGGACGTACGAAATTTTGCGATCGATTTGTATTCTTGATATTCTTTTCTCGCTTATTGTTGATTACTCGTCAGTACTTTTCGAAATACGAATTGAAAAAAAATGGAAGAATTATCAGTAGTGAAGACAATGCACCATCAACATCATCCGGATAAGCATTAGATAATACAGGGCGAAAAATTATAGTGGGCGCATGCCATATATGTTATAAGGGCACATTCAAAAATCGTCGCAAAAAACGAAAATCTTGCGAAGCGTGCAAAAAGCCGGTATGCAATGTACATACAGTAACAATTACACGCTGTAATGAATGTGCCGAATAAAATACATTTTTAACATTATTAGTGAGTTTGTATTTGTTTATTTATTTATTTATTATTTATTTTTATAAATCCTATTTATTATTATAGTCGTGAAGTAATTCGGTGACTCAAAGAGTAAGAGCAAAAAGGAAATTCGTTATAGAAGCCTATTGGATGCTCGTGGGTACCCGGGTACCCCGGTTATTGAATGAGCGTGTAGTCAACTTTGACTCCCGATAACATAAACATTTTTTTGAAAAAATGTATGAACAAAACCGGAAATCACTGCAAAATAACTCAAATAACGAGGATCTGTCCAGGATAAAACGCATGTCGCCAGGAAGTTAAAAAATATTCAACAAGAAAGTGTAGAAGGGAAATTACCATGTAGGAATTGCCAACGCTTACAACAGGCCCAAGTCTTGGCCAATATATGTTTATTGATAATTGGCCAAGCGTAACTCGCCTATGTTTTGGCCGTAATTGGGTTAGTATTGGTCACCAGTATCGCTATTTTTTTAGTAATTGCCAGTATCCAACCAACACTAGGCCACTGTACTACTGCCAATGATTGGCCGGATATAGACTATTAACTGTGGGCCATCATTGGTTGCCAATTATTCACCATCATTATTCATTTTTTTATATTTGCCATTGTTTAACAGACGTATGACCAATATACGATTGCCAATTATTGGCGCGTAACGTGCAACGATTTTGGGCCATCATTGGTTGCCCATCATATACCAGCGTTATTTATTGTTTATATTTGCCATTTTTAAACCGATACTGGCCAATGTCCTACTGCCAATAATTGGCCAAATAGTAAGAGTGAAATTTAGTAAGAGTAAACTTACATATATGACCTGAGTCCCTAAGCAACATAAAAATACAGAAGAAGCACGAACGAGCACTAGTTCGTTGTCGCACCACCAGAATGTCACTGCAACTCGCAATCAAAATCGGAAGACCCTGGAAATAATTAGTCCTGCGATGTTTCTGTTGCTTCAATACGTTTTCAACATTATTTTGAATAACACGGTATTGTATTCAGCATCCCTCATTCGCGAGAAAAGTATTTTTTTATATTTTTTTAAACCATACCGTTCATTGAGAGGACTTTGTGGTTTTGTTTCTATTACAGTAACCAACTCTAGCCATTATTGCGAAAATGGTCACCGATGCTGGCTCAATATTACGTCTGCATACTTTCCTACATGGGTTACAAGGTATTATCGCATTTAGGTCCACATCAGGCACAAGTAAAGTACATCTGGTAAGACGTCCATTATTCAGGTCCCGAATTGGATTGGCAAAATATGTCAGGCCGTTAAATGGCGCAACCCTTGTCAGGTTCTTACCTGGCAAATCTTATGTGGCCCTGATGTACCAACGCGTTACATCACTAATCAGGACCATATAAGGTAGCCTGAACGGGGCCTTAAATTAAGAATCCGGCTGCCACGTCCAGGCCTGATGTCCCCCCGAATGGAATTTCTAGTTGGGAATGGTCGTAAATCGAAAGCTGCAATCGGCCCAGCATTAGTAAGATTAATGGGCCAATAATATTTCCGTTAGTGGGCCAGTAATTTTATCATTAATGGGCAGATACTGTTTTCCAGTGCAGGACCCAAGTTATCATCCAGCAGCTTTCCACTACTGCGCTATCAATGACTGCTATTATTGCGCCATAATCGATATACCAGGCGCCATGGAAGGCCCAATGTTGGGCCCATTGTACTTTCCTATATGGGGTCTGTACAAATCGGTATCTTTGAAGTGTCGGGAATGGCTTGATATTGCAGAAGCCAACACTTCCGGCTACGATTGAATCAAGCAGCGAAAGCAAGCACTCTCTACTAATTTCACACGGTAGCAAAACGCTGCGCTACTGGATTCTGTATTCGGGCGGAGGAGGCTGAATTGGCTAACCTAACCAAACAAAACCACAGAGTCCTCAATGGACGGTATGGTCTAAAAAGAATGTTTCTCTCACGGATGAGAGATGCTGGTTACAAGATTCAGGATACACGATGACGGATACAATTGCATTAACCGTCCGGTCAATGACTAGATACAACCTGGTGGTGCAGCAGCGAACTAGTGCTCGCTCGTGTTTCTCGTATACTTTTGTGTTGCTCAGGGACTTTTGTCATAATGTAAGCCCATCATTGGGCACTTGTGTAGGCCGAGAATTGATCGCAATAGTCAGCCGACATAAATGCCCAACGACGGCCCCATTATCTGTTCTCGATATACGGACACTGTTTAGTGCATGCCTAGGCCGAGAAGTAATTTTGATATTCGGCCGATGTAATACCCCGATGATGGCCCAACACTCAATCTTTATAGTGGTCCAATATAGTCTTTTCAATATTTGCCCACTGCTCGATTTATTGTTAAATGAAGACTACAATTATTCAATGATACATGAAATAAATTTCACGAAAGCATGTTTTATTCAGTACAGTTTGTTTGACGTTTTAGTATAGTAAAATGAATGAATTTACTGTCATTTGTGTTCTAAGGACCAGCCAAGTTTTTTTATTTTACTTGGTTCACATGATTGTTTTTTTCACATATTTAAGGCCGATTACCGATTCAACATGGGCAAACCAATGAATGATCAATTCAATGGATGAGTCAATTCGTAGCTGAACATTGGCTTGACATGGGCAAACCAACGATTGGCGAATAAATATTCTGGCGGCAACTGGTTTACAAAAGGCAAATCAATACTTGGCTCAGCTTTGGCCAAAAATCGGAAAACAAACAATCGGCCAGTCAAAGCTTGGCCTAAAAACGGCAAACCTACGATCTGTTAGTTGAAACACGACCGAGAATGAGCCTAAAATCGGCGTATCAATAGTTGGCGCGTTAACCCTTTTTTTTTTTTTACGTGGAGGAAATCTTTATAGACGCCCCGCCCCCCCCCCCCCCCGGGATGGAGGGCAGGGCAGTGTCGAATTTCAACCGACTAAAACCCCCACGGTGACCCTCCTCTGGACTCCTCAGGGGGGCCCCGGGATCTCAACCGAACGCTACCGGAGCCCCCGTAGCCCCCGCCTTTCGGCCCTTCTCTAGTCCCCCCTATTGGAGGAAAAACCTTCCCCCCTTTTTTTCGACATGAGGGGGCCACTCCCCATGTCGCTCCTCACTACCTGCCACGTGCAATAACCGCAGGAGATCCCACTCCGCGGTCTGTGGCCTGTCCCGGGCCGGGGGGAGAGGGACGACGCCCCCTCCTCCCCGTCCGTACTCTGCCCCGAAGGCCCGCCCTCTCGCGGTCCCTCTCCGCCGCCTCCTTCTGCGAGATAAGAGCCTCGCAGAAGGAGGCGACGGCATCCCATCTCCTCTCGCTGCCCGCCATCGCACGGATGACAGCAGGCAGCGAGAGGTCCTCCCCTAGTACACCGATCAGGGCACCGCGCTCCCTGCCAAACGCAGAGCACACCTCTAGCGTGTGTTGCGCAGTGTCCTGGTCGGCCCCACAGCGGTGGCACCGCGCCGTCGCCTCCCTCTCTATTTTCCACAGGTACCCACCGAAACATCCATGTCCGGTGAGCACCTGCGTGAGGCGGAAAGTAAGTCTTCCCTAGCCACGATCCAGCCAACCCTCCCAGTTGGCAAGGATCGCCCCAACGGTCCGGTGGCCTCGGCTTCCCTCAAGACGCTCACGCCATTCAGCCACCGTGTTCCGCCGGGCTCGAAGCCTCGAGGCTCGCACCTCACGTGCCAGCAGGGGCTCCCCCCCGACCCCCAAGCCCCACGCGCACCTCCCAGTACACACGGGCCTCCATCTTAGCCCGGAGGTCGAAAGGGACAGCTCTCGCCAGCACCCCCGCCACCTCCCCGGAGATCGTGCGGTATCCCCTGATAACTCTCCCAGTCAGCCGCCTCTGGAGCGCCCGTACTTTAGCGCTCCCACGGTGGCTGGCCGCGAGATCTCCCGCCCAAATAGGTGCTCCGTAGAGCGCCATTGCCCGCACAACCCCCAGGTAGAGGCGGCGGACTGCTTCTCGTGGCCCGCCAAGGTTGGGCAGCAGTTGGGCTAATGCCCCAGCCGCCTCCCCCACCCGCGGGCCCAACCCCTCAAAGTGAGCCTCGAAGCTCTAAGAGCTGTCCAGGGTGAGACCGAGGTATCGCATCGACTCCCCGATCCCAACCCGGGCCTCTCCTATCCCGATCCAGGCCCCGGGAGGCGGGCGGCGCCGCCGACGGCGGTCGAACACCCACATTGCCTCCGTCTTATGCGGCGTCACCCGCAATCCCAGCGCCCGGATCGCCGCGACGACGCAAGCCACCCCCATTTCGGCCAGCCAGATGGCCCTCCCCCAATCCGTCCCCCCGGCGAGGACCATCGTGTCATCGGCGTAGCACACGAGGCCCACGCCGGGGGGCAGACCCACTCCCAAAACGGCGTCGTACGCGAGGGCCCACAGCGTCGGCCCCAACACCTACCCCTGCGGAACCCCACGCCCGACGCCCCTAACATGTGTGGTCCCCTCCCTATCGCGATACTCGATCGACCTCCCCCACCGGTAGGATCCAATCAACCTCCGCAGGTAAGGGGGCACCCGATGGCGTTCGAGCGCCCCCCTGATGGCCCCCCAGGGCAGGGTGTTAAAAGCGTTGACGATGTCAACGCTTACCAACACTGCCACCCCACCCCGCGAGGCCACCCCCCACGAGAGGTCCCGGACTGGTTGGACCGCATCCAGCGCCGACCGACCCCCGCGAAAACCAAACTGATCCACGGAGAGATCGGGTCGCAACCGCGTTAGATGCCCGACGAGCCGGGCAACAATCACCCTCTCTAACAGCTTGCCCGCCTCGTCGAGCAAGCAGAGAGGCCGGTATGAGGACGGAACCCCCTCCGGCCTGCCTCTTTTATGGAGGAGGACCATCCGGCCGACCTTCCACGCTTCCGGGAAGACGCCCGAGGCGAGGCAGCCCCCAAAGAGCCGCCTCACCCGGGCGCCCATTATCGCATTCACCACGTCCCAGACTCGCCCCGGAATGCCGTCCGGTCCCGGGGCCTTTCGCGCACGCATCTTCCCGACCACGAGCCTCATCTCCCCCTCTGTTATTGGCGGGACCTCCACCACCTCCTCATTAGCGTCATGCTCTCCTGTCCCGCCCTCTTCTCCATCCGGGGGGGAGGGAAAGAGGACGCTCACCATGGCCCCCCCGCCTCTCCGTACGGGACCCACCCGCACCTCCTCCCTGCGGCATTTGCCCGCCGCCACTATCGCATCAGCGATATTCTCCTCCGTCACAGAGTCATCCAGGTCTCGCACCCTCAGTTCTGCCATCTTCACCGGGCGCGAGACCCTGGCCTTCTCTCCAAGTACCTCCCTCATCCTCACTGCAAGGAGGTCAGCCTTTTCGGCTCCCCCCGGCCCAGGAACCTCCAGCAGGAGACCGCCGGTGACCGCCCTCCTCGGGCGGACACCGGCGATCCCCAGCTCCTCGAGGGAAATCTCACTTTTCGCCTTCCCGAACACCTCCGCGTATGTTGCGCTCCCCCCCCTGTGGGAGGGTGATCCCTACCGCAGCCGTTCGGGGGGGGGGGGGGGGCGCGGCAAGAGGGTCTGTCGGGCAGCCGACGTCGGACCCACCCCCGCGCTCCGCCCCCCGCCGGAACCCCCCGCAGCGGGTGTCCCAATCCCGGGGCCACGCCCCGTTTTTCTCGGCCGCCTCCGTCACCGGTTGCGCGCTCTGCGCCTTTCCCTTCTTCTTTTTTTTTCTTTTTTTCTCCTCGCTTGCCCCCGGGGGGAACAGTCTGCCACTCCCCCCATCCGTGGGGGGTAGCGTCCCACTTTCCTTCCCTGCCAAGGCCAGGGGGTGTTTAGGTGCGGGTGCAGGCACAGATACGAGCGCCAGCCCAGGCGCAGCCGGTCTCCCCTGAGGGGCCGTCGCCCCGGGAGTCGCCCCCAAAACCTCCCTTCTGAGGCTGTCCATATTCCCCTCAATCATCGCCTCTATTCTCCTCAGCAGGGACCTCTCTGCTGTTTCCCCCCACGGCTCTTCCCTGGGCATTGGGCCGGCGGTGTCCCGCATCCTGGCCTCGAGCGCGTCCACCTTTCCTGCCAAACAGCCGACCTCGCCCTCGAGCTCTTTAACCCGAGAGCGAAGCCGGCGATTTTCTTCTTCGAGGGAAGAGGGGGAGCTTCTCCCTCCCCTTCCCACCGCAACTCGCGCATTCAGCTCCGTCGCTGCCGCCGCTATTACCCTCGCCGCCTCATTCAGCCCGCGCACGTATTGGCCTTTAAGGTTTTTCGATGTTTTGGCTATCCTACCCACCTCCTCCAGCTGCTCCATTACCTGCGCGCCAATGTCCGCAGCTGGAAGCTCCCTCATCTCTTCTTCGAGGTCCAGCCCTCTGGACTGTCCAAGACCCAGCCGAGGTGCCTCCTCCTCACCATCGGCTGCTCCCTCTTCTTTCTCACTTCCCTTTTCTTTCTCACTTCCCGTTTCTTTCTCACTTCCCGTTTCTTTCTCACTTCCTTTTTCTTTCTCCCTTCCCTTTTCGCTATCCTTCAGCCTCTTCGGCGCCGTCGCCGCTACCCTCCCACCGGTAGTCGCCCGCTTCCGCCTGGGTCGTTCCTCAATGGAAGCCAGCGAGAAATCAGATTCTCCCCCGTACTCCGTCACGGACGTAGCAAGCGACATTGTGGAGCCGGCCGTCGACGACGACCGCCCGCCCCTCGCCGCGCGCTTCACCCGCTGTGTTTTCGGTGCTTCCATCGGACACTGCACCTCTTTCACCGCCTCTTCCACCCCTACCACTTCCACCTCCCACGTCTCCTGCACGCCTGCCTCGCGCACATTCTCCGCGCCTTCCGCGCCCGCATCCTCCCCACTTTCACCCTCCGCAACAGTTTTTTTAATATTTTCGTTCAATTCCATGTTAGTCCCACGAGAAGGTCGGAACTACACGTCGACTCAGGCAGAGCCGCCATACCTGAGCAAGCCTAGGGTACTCTGGGGTTTCGGCAGGTACCCCAGAGGAACCGTTCTCGACTGCGCCATTTAACCTCCACGCAGCCATGCACCCCTCGGCACGGTATCTTAACACCTTGGGTTTGGAGGGGGCGTAACTCCCTCCTGTACCAGCATCTCCAGCCCCCTGCCCCCGGCCGTCTCTGCCCTTTCTCCCTCCCTTTCTCCACCAGGAAACAGCGTTCCAACCACCCTTTCCAGCAACACCGGATCCATTGTCTCCGTGCATGGGGGGGTCCACTGCCGCAGCTTCCCAGGGTCGTCACCACGGGTCGTCCTCCAGCGTCCCAAGCATCTTGCCCAATGCCTGGGACTTGGCCTCCCTGATGGCCACCTGTAAGGCCCTGGTTTTTTCCCTGTACGTCCTATATACGACCTCCGTATCCGTCGATCCCCTCCGTCTCCTAGCTCTCACGTACCTTCGCCGCGCCCGGCCACATTCCTCCCGCAGCCTCCCAATCTCTGCCGACCACCAATAGACCGCCCTTTTCTTCGGGGGAGCCCTCACCCGTGGCATGGCAAAGTCGGTCACGTTCATCATCACACCCCGGAGGGCCACTGCCTCCCCATCTACCTCCCCCAGAGGGCGCTCCGGTATCGCCGGCCACGTAGATACCAAGACCGCCGCCACCAGCGCGTCCCGATCTATCCTCTTTAGCGCCCATCTCCGCAGCGCCCTCCCCTCTCTAGAAACGGCCTGTCCCCTTACCAAGTTCAAGGAGAAGGTCATCCGTATGTACCGGTGGTCCGATAGCGTCTCCACCCTCTCCTCCACTCTCCATCCCGAGACACGGCGCGAGGCAGAGGGGTTTGCCCACGTCAAATCGACCACCGACTCCCCCTGCCACCTCACACACGTGCTCACAGAGCCTCTGTTCATTAGCTGCAGCCCTAATCCTGCCGCCCAGTCCAAGACTGCCTCCCCTCTCGTATTAGTCGCAGAGGACCCCCAGACCATTGACGCGGCGTTGAAGTCCCCCATGACCAACATCGGACTACTCCCCAGGCGCCCTATACATCGCCCTATGTTATCCAAAACCTCCTCAAAGTGCACGATGGTGAGGCTGGGGGGCGCGTAAATCCCCACCACCACCAGCCCCTCCCCCTGCACCACCACGTACCCCCTGCCGCGCTCCACCGGTACAACCGGTCTCCGCAGGTCGCTCAGTATTACCACCAAGTCTTCTTCATCCCCCACCCAAGCAGGGTTGCCTACCGGAACACGATATGGTTCCGCCACCACGGCCATCCCGATGCCCCACTCCGCCACACTCTGCACCAGCAGGTCCTGAGCGTACCGGCAATGGTTTACATTCGCCTGGAGGAGGCGCAGGTCCATTTCAGCTCTCCATTGCCTCCCCCAGGCCCTCCTCAGCCTGTACGGCCATTCCTCCCGCAGGGTTTTCCTCCCTGCCCTCGTTTGCACTTACCTGTTGTGCATTCGCTGTCCTCTTCTTCCTTTGTTGAGGGGCTGCACACCCACTATCTCCCATCCTGTGGTCCGCCGAAAGTCCAGCCTCCAGACACAGGGAACACTTCGGCTTGGCCCCGCACTGCCTTGCCTTATGCTCGACACTCCCGCACACGTAACACTTGTCACTACGGTCCACCTCGCTCGTGCACCGCTGCCTCACGTGACCAAACTCGAGGCAGCTGTAACACTGCAGCCTCCTGGCCTCCAGAGCATCTACCCTGGCTGCCGTCCATCCAACTTGCAGTCTCCCCTCCGCCAGCACCTTTCGCGCCGCCGCGGCAGGGCACTGCACCCAGATGGTCCCCAGTATCCCCATGCCTGCTGGGGATACTCGCACCTCCCCCGTTTTGACATCCTCTTCTTCACATCCGCCAGCCCTCGCTACGGCCCCTCTGACATCCTGTTGGGTGACGGAATCATCCAACCCCCTAAGTCGGAACTCCGCCTTCTTTGTAGGCCTCGCTACCCTCGCCTCACTCTCTCCCAACACTTCCCTAAGGCAACCAGCCAGGGTATCCGCCCTAGCCGCACCCTCTGGGCCCGTGATCTCCAGCACAAGAGCCCCCGTTACTGCTCTTCTGGGCCGGATTTCCTTTATCTCTAGGTCAGCCAGGCATATCCCTTCTCTTGCCTTCTTCATTACCTCGGCATACGTGGATTTCCCTCCCTCTGGTACCGTCACCGTCACCACCGCCGCCCGCGGCAGGCGCCCCCCCATCCTTTTCTTCTCAGTCTCCTTCATTTTCCCCGCCCAGTCTGTCCTCCCATCCGTTGTTCTTCCCTGACCTGATCCCCCTGCCACTGCCTGCGCAGAAGTTACTGTGGCTACCGCCGCTCTCCTTTTCCTGCTGGCACCAACCACCCTCCACCTATCCCCGGAGGCTGCCAGCCAGCCACTCCTCGTCTTGTCCCTTCCTCCTGCAGTCTCTCCACGGGCGCCTCCTGTCTCGTTTCCATCCGGGTGTTCCCTCTCTCCTCTTGGCCCCGTAGAGCCAGCTCCCCCCTCAAGGCCCTCATCTTCGCATCGATCAGGTCCCCGATCCTCTCCATCAGCCTATTTTCGTCTGCCACCCCCGCCGCCGGCACTGGCCACTCTCTCTCCGTAGCCCTGGCCCGTGGATCTTTCAGTGTCGTCTTCTTCGAAGTTGCTTTCGGGTCCAGCCCACTGACCCCCGCCTTCCCCGCCAATGGTATAGGGAGGCTTCTTCCCCCCAGGGCTGCCGCGCTTACCCTCTCAGGGATCCTCTCCCCCTTTCCTTCCTCCACACGGTCCACCACTACTACGTCCATCGGGACCTCTCCTCTCTTCTTCCCCTTCGCCGCACCGTCCCTCTCCCCATCAGACTTATTCTTCATCTGCAGAACCTCCTTCATGGCCCTCACCTCCCTTTCCAAATCCTGGGTTCTTCTCCTGAGAAAGGCATTTTCCGCCTCTATCACTCCCGCATCCCTTGTTGTCAGGGTCCTCTTCCCCATTTCTTCCGCCGCCGCAGCTATCGTTTCCGCTGCAACCCGCAACTTCCTTACAAAGGTTCCCTGAAGATTCTTGGATCCCCCGGCCACCCTCTTCACTTCTTCAACCTGCTCCGCATTTCTGACGCCCAGGTCAGGCGTGGGTGCCATCCTCATTTCTTCCTCTAGCTCCTCTCTCTTTGGAAGCGGCTTACTCGCTGCCGAGGGGGGCTTAGCTGGTGCCATCTCTTCCAAAGCCCTCATCCGATCTTCAAGCGCCCTTTCCCTCAGTTCAACTTCATCCATCCTCCGTTTTGCTTCCCTCCTTCCCGAGTACTCCCCAGTTCGTTGCCTCACCTTCTTTCTTCCCGACACTGATCCCATCGATGCTATGGACACCACTGAGGAGGTATCCGTCCCATCTCCATCACTAATCTCGACACTGTCCATCCCACTTAGCCCAGTCCACCCTCCCGCTTCCAAACTCTGCCCTCCACTGTGCCCCATCATTGCACTCACCACTGCCCCCTGTCTTTCCGACGTCCCCACTACCGCGCCACCAGTATAGGGCGTCCCCTGAGCTGTCCCAGTGTTTTCCGCCCCCACCCTCACTTCCGAGGCCACGGCCCGACACCCACACACACCCTTACATCCACATTTTAAATTTATAATCTCCATTTTCGTCCCACGAAAGAGGTCAGAAAGGGGCGTCCGCCCCAGCAGAGCTGCCTTGCTGGGGTAAGTCGTAGCATACTCTGGGGTGCCGACAGATGCCCCAGAGAACCGTTCACGACCGCGCTATTTAACGTCCCCGCGGCCATGCACCCCTCGGCACGGTATCTAACACCTTGGGTTCGGACGTGCACCGTTCTTCGTCTGACCCCTCACCCTGAACCTGGCCGACAAGGTAGGACCTGCCAGGGGCCGAGGCCCCCATCGGTATAGCCTCAGGGATCATAAGGGTACTCAAGCTCCCCAACCACGAACAAGGTAACGGTGCTCGGGGGAGAACTTTTTTTTTTTTTATGCGGGGGAAATCTTCCAAAGACACCCCAGCCCCCGGGAGAGGGGGGGCCGGGGTAGTGTGGGATTCTTACCCACTAAAACCCCCGCGGTGGCCCTCTCATGGCTCTACAGGGGGGCCCCGGGATCTCGAACGAACACAACCGGGACCCCCCAACCTATGCCTTAACGGCCCCGCCCTTAAACCCCCCCCCCCCCTCGGGGAGGGGGAGGAATTCCACTACTTCGGCGGCGCAGGGGACCACTCCCCGCACCGCCCCCACGCAATATGCCGCGTGCAATGGCCGCGAGGTCTCCCCTACCTCGCGGCCTGCGGCTTATCCTGGGCCAGGGGGAGGGGGTCGCCCACGCCGGCGGCCCCTATCCACTCGACCAGTGCGTCCTGCCGGGCCTGGAGCCTCAGGGCAGCCTCCTCCCGTGCAGACAAGGGGTCACCCCATCGACCTCCTCGACCCCCGCGGGTCGCCCAGTAAACCCTCGCGTACATTTTTGCGTGTAGGTCGAAGGGGATCACCCTTGCCAGCACCATCGCCGCCCCAGCGGAGACCGTGCGATATCCTCTAATCACCCTCACGGCCAGCCGCCCCTGGAGCCTATCCACTCCTGCCCACCATCTGCGGCCGGCCGCGAGGTCCTCCGCCCATACCGGTGCGCCGTAAGTTATTACCGATCGCACGATCCCCACGTAGAGTCGGCGAACCTCTTCCCTGGGGCCGCCAAGGTTCGGGAGCAGCCGTGCAAGGGCAGCAGCCACCCCCGCACCCTTGGCCCCCACGCCCTCGAAATGAGCCCGGAAGCTCCAGTGGCTGTCCAGGGTGAGACCGAGGTACTTCATAGTCACCCCGATCTCCACCTGAGCCTCCCCGATGGCAATCCGCGCCCCCGTCGGGGGCGAGCCGCTTCTCCCGCGGTCGTAGACCCACGTGGCCTCTGTCTTGTGCGGAGCGACCCGAAGCCCAAGGGCGCGGATCGCCGCGACGACGCGCGCCACACCCAACTCGGCGAGCCGAATGGCCCTCCATCACGAGGTCTCGCTGGCGAGGACCAGTGTGTCGTCCGCATAACACACCAGCCCCACGCCATGCGGCAGGCCAACCTGCAACACCGCGTCGTAGGCTAGGGCCCACAGGGTTGGGCCCAGAACCGACCCCTGCGGGACCCCACACGCAACCTCTCTTCTATGTAGGGTCCCCTCCCTGTCGCGATACGCCACCGTCCTCCCATCCAGGTAGGAGCGGATCAACCTCGTAATGTAGGGGGAACCCGGTGGTATTCCAGGCCCCCCCTTATCGCCTCCCAGGGGAGGGTGTTGAAGGCATTCACAATGTCCAGACTGACAGCCAGCGACACCCCTCCGAGAGGCTACCCCCCGCGTGAGGTCCCGGACCCGCTGGACCGCGTCCAGCGTTGATCGGCCTCCGCGGAACCCATACTGCTCCGCGGAGAGATCCGGGCCGCCCCGCCCGAGGTGCCCGACGAGGCGAGCGACCACCACCCTCTCTAAGAGCTTGCCCGCCTCGTCGAGCACGCAGAGAGGACGGTACGACGAGGGAACCCCCGTCGGCCTGCCCACCTTGTGGAGGAGGACCATTCGGCTCTCCTTCCACCCACGGGGGAAGGTTCCCTTACTGAGGCAGCTCGCTATGAGCCGCCTCATCCAGTCCCCTATCACCCCGTGGGCTAACCTCCATATCTTGCCAGGGATGCCGTCCGGACCCGGCGCCACACGTCGGACGCCGAGTCTTTGGACGGCATCCCTCCATTCCGTATCCCCGAGTGGAGGTGCAGGGGGCGAGTCCGGGTGTGTCGCCCTGAGCCCCGCCCCCCAGTCCCCCACAATTCCTCCCCCGGCAGGGAAGAGGGCCTCCACTACCCCATCGAGAGCCCGGGGCTCCAGGGACCCCACCGCAGGGGGCGCCCCGGACAGCTTCCCGGTGACCATCCTATAAGGGCGCCCCCAGGGGTCCCTGTCTAGGGAGGACGGAAGGTCCCCCATGCCCGGGCCTTTGCATCCCGGATCGCTGCCTGCAGGGCCACGACCCGGGACCTGTACGTCGCATATAACGCCCTCTCCCCTGCCACGTCCACGCTCGCCCTCCGGCGGGCGCGGAGGTAGCGCCGGCGGTCCCGGGAGCAGACCCTCCTCAGCTCAGCTATCTCCCGGGACCACCAGTACACCGCACGATCAGCGGGGGGCCGGCCCGGGGCATGGCGACGCTGCACGCGTCAGCCACGCACCGGACGAGCCGCCCCGCCTCTTCCTCCACATCCTCCGACAACCCCGCCGGAGGGACCCAACTACCCGCCGCCAGTGCCGCGAGCAGGCGGTCCTCATCCAGCCCGCCGAGGCTCCAACCGTCAACATTTGCCCTCGCGGGAAGAGGGCGGCGCCACCCAGGGGGGAACGCCAGCCTCACAACTATGTTGAGGTGGTCCGAGAGGGTCTCGACCCCCTCGGCCACCTCCCACGACACCACCCCGCGCGCGACTGCGGGGGAGGCCCAGGTGAGGTCCACCACGGAATCCCCCCGCGATTTAAGAGCACCAATCCTCGGCAGGCTGCCCACTCCGCGACCGCCCGCCCTCTGGCATCCTCCCACGTCGAGCCCCAACAGGGAGAGGCCGCATTGAAGTCCCCCGCTATTAACAGGCGGGGACGGCGCGACACCGCCGCCC
>JARQTC010002611.1:0-15671 GCA_030142495.1 Cephus runcator
CGCAGTGCACTGTACTCCAATATCGGAATGAAATCTGCAGTACTGGCAGTACTGCCAGTGTATATCGGAACACGCCGTAGGCTAGCGTTCTTATTTGATTGGTCAGTTGCTGACACGTGATCGGGGGACGCATCGCGTTGAACACATCTCGGTTGCGTTAATTTAAACTTTGAGCGTTACAGAGCTGTGCTCGTGCGCTGTCTCCGCGCGTCTACATAAAATACTCGTGGGGTTTCGGCAGTTGCCCCGAAGGAACCGTTCCCGATCGCACTGTATAACCTCCATGCAGCCACGCACACCCCGTCGGTACACGGTATCCCTGACACTTTGGATTCGGAGATGCCGGTGTGTCGCTCTTAGTCCGATCATTCAGCCTGAGCCTGCCCGGCATGGTAGAACGAACGGGTGCCAGGGGCCAAAGACTCCGGCGGTGTAACCTCAGGTATCACATCGGGACACGCAAGCCCCGCGCCACCACGGCAAGGTGGTGACACAAAGAGGCGGGTTGTAAGATGACCTGACCCATCGGACTGAACCTAACCTAATCTAATCCGTACGCCCTAACCCAACCTACCGATGCGCGCTACCCCACGAAGGTAACCCGTTTTCGTACGCATTGTACGTCGCAGGATATGGCTGGTGGTGGTTTCATGCCATTGGTACGCGAAGCGATGTTGCTGCTGGTGCTGGTGATATTGACGGCGACGTTGGTCCATCTCCTCTTGCTTCTGTCTCGTGCACGTCGTCTCGCGAGTCGTGACTGCGCAGTCTTCACCTTGGGCTGACGAAGAACCAGGGCAAAGAGCTGTGGAAGGTGGGTGAGAAGAGGAGTAACGACGATGTCTCTTTGCGTAGTAGTAACCTAACCTAACGTGGTGTGACCTCTGTCCTGTTCTAAGGTGTAACTCTGTCCCCTTACCCCACCCTTCCCTTTCTAACCTAACCTATCTTATCTTATCCTGCCCCATCGGTCGGCGAACCTGTACCATCTCGCATGTATCCTAACCTAACCTAACCCCTAAGTAACCCGTTGTTATGGCATACCCCCCCCCCCCCTGGTGAACATCCTAACCTTGCAACCGGTAGCAGAATGATAGCGGTTTTCAGCCTTGTCAATCTATAGGTCGAGTGCATGATACCTGATGGGACGATTGCTGATTGCTTAGTATAGGTATTTAGATAATAAGCTGATCCAGGGACCAGGATCGGGATGATGGCCAAAAGGCAAGGCGTTAGGTCATGAGGGGTTCCTGATAAAAGGTATCATAAGTTACATTGATTGCAAAGGAATCAAAGTTTTGTTCTTTATTTGAAATAATTAGTATGGCTTATGTTTGTAAGGAGACACTATACTGAGTACTTAAAAAATACAAAATTTAGAGTCTAGAATGATTTTCGGCTATAAAGGTGTCAAACCAGGTGTCAGGTTCGTAACGTAGTTCATATATGAAAAAGGCAGTAAATAATGCATAATACTGAATTACATATGCTAAGTTGGAATAACAGTATTTAATTTTAGTTAACGGCAAATTCAGCATCCAAGCTGTTTAAAAATAGAATCAGACAGTATTAATTTGTAAAAGAATATGTTTGGATACAGGTCGAACAAATACTGAGTAAGTTCAGAATAGAGCTCAAGGTAGTTGGCAAAAAAGATAAAGTTCTTAAAGATAAAATTATACTATCGTTGACAGATTCAATGCAGGTGTCTTGAAACCACATTATAAGTTGATTCCGGTATCCAAATTCCTAGTTTTGAGATTGTAGAGCATCATTCAATGATATTCGATTAATGAATTAATTTTCAAAGTCATTAAATATACTTACCATAACATTCGTATATGCAAGTAGTATAAAAGATCAGTCAGCAGACGTATGTAAAGTTGAACGTAGAGATTTATTGAATTCAGTAAAAGTTCAATAGTAAAACTGAGTAAAACCAGTAGTAGTCCATAGAATCCCTTCAGGGTGTACAAACTACGTTCAAGTAAAGTAAAATATTGATATTACAAATGAGATAAATGATTTCACGAAATACATAAAAAATTTATTATTCAATAGGGACTATTGATGGCTGGTTGTTAATAACAATGGTATTTTACATAAGTGACAATCGTATGTGTCTCTAAAATAATTTTGTTTGGTTAAACTAAAATTTAATTAAATATAGTAGTTCCGCCAATACCGAATTTCTCTTTGTCCGTATACTTTAACAAAGGAAAATTCCAGAAGCGACGGTTAGTTCTTGGAAATGACGTCATATTCCTGGAACAGAAAACAAGGAATTTCGATTATTGACGAAACTAAGTTAGATACAGGTTTTATTTGTTTAACAACTATCGACAAAAAATTAATGACAAATTATTGTTTAGTTCGCTCCACGTAGGATTGTTTATAACTATAGGTCAATGGATTATGTTGAAAAGTTTAAAGTTTTATATAGTTATGAACGAGTAATCGTGCGTGGCATAGGTGTAGGTTTTGTGTATTAATAATAACTTTTGTTAAGAGATAGTTACGATACCCCACACCTTACTAAAATAATGTTTGAATAGTTAAAAATAATTTTTGTTAAAAACCACGGAAGTATGTGACAACAAGGAACATGTTCGACGAAATTGGGCAAAATTGTGTCGTTAGAGTAACCTTATGGTTTGATTAACATTAGAATTGGATAACAACAATTTTAAGGACATTTTCTTTGTTAAATAAAATCCGGCCTCGTGATTGGCTCTCGGAGGCATGGTGGGGTACCGCTATTGCGCTGAGCGCTGATTGGCTGCGGCCAGAGCACTCCCTTAGGCTATATAAGTAGGGGGCGCGCTGACTCTAGGTTCCTGTTGTTCGTGAGAGTTGCGTAGCGTCACATCGTGCGGATTTCTCGGCTGTCATTGTCTTCCAAGAGATTAGTGTTTTGTTGAACCCTTAGGGTAATGTTATAAGTGTGTGGTGGTTGAAAATAAATATTTCTGTAATTCCAAATCTAGATATTCTCATTTTTGGTGGGAAAGTACCTTCCGTGAAGGCTGGGGGGATCGAAAAGTGATAGGGTTCCACTCGGTATCCGTAGCGGCACACCATACGTCGACAAGGAATAATAGGAAGGATAGCCTACGACGACTGGATTCCCCTTTCTGTTTATGGAAAAAACAGGTGGCGACCGTACAACATTGACGGACGTCCATTCTTCGGATCGAAGACACGGATATAGAAGGACTGCCCTCCGTGGTGAAGCTGGATGCAAGGATACTAGGTGCTAGCCTGAGGATCCGGATAAAGCCCAAGCCTATCAATCCGGTCACAACCTAACCTATCCTATCTCTGGTCTTATCCCCCTTCGTCCCACGCGTCACCCCCTCTCTGTGTAGCTAGTGTCTTTGTATAAAAGGTTGTCCGTTTGTTTGTTTAACAGAGTGATCGAGAGCAATGGCCTTGCCACCGGAAAGCAGCCAGAGGAAGGTTCTGCGTCCTTTTAGGTGCGTGTCACGGATATATGTCGACGGCGGAAGAGGTTTCTTTTTGGACAACGAGTAAGGAGCACGATGATGACGAGGACGACGCTGAGAAGATTTATCCGTGTGACGGGTGTTGCATTTACCGGCTGCTACGTTGTGTTGGCGCATTCGTTGTGTTATCTTTCATTGTAGCTTTATGTGCGTCATTGTCAATGACGTCGGACGAATAAAGATAGCGTTTGCTGTTTTAATTTTGGCTAAGAGGAGTGTTTGTTATATTATCTAATCTAATCTAACCTGATCCTGAGATCCCTCCCTCTCTCTCCGTCTTCCTCTCCCTCTCTCTCTCTCCCTCTCTCTCTCTCTCTCTGTTTCTCTGTCTCTCTCTCTGTCTCTGTGTGCGTGTGTGTTTACGCGCGCGTGTAACCTTGACCCGAGTCTTTTCCTTTGTTCCTTTGATCGGTGACGCGTAGCCTGTCCTAACCTGACCTATTTCGGTTCGCCGATCGTAACCTAACTTTACCGTAACTTGATGTAACCCAGTAGTACCCTACTCCATGCACTCCTAACCTCACCTGCGCTGTCCCCACCCCATCTCCCATGTACCTTTACCACCTCCAGTCGTCGTCGTAACGTGATTGTTGCGGGCAAAGCGTCGTCGCTGCAGCTCGTCCGGCAAGCAACGACACGTCGCTGCTTGTTATTGGTCGAGGGCCCGGCGGTGGGGATACGTCGCGTTGGATATAAATACCGTGCGCGAATCATAGATATAGAAAAGACATAGATGTAGCATAACCCTGCGGGGGGAAGCCGTCCATGGAGGAGTGCCGAGGTACACGGAGCCTACTTGTGATTGGTTACTATTGCAAGCAAGCACAGTGATGTAAAAGTGCTACGTAAGCTTCGTCGCGGGTCTATCGTTTCTTTGTGCGTATAAGTCAAATTCATTTTCATTGATCCATTTTTAATCTAACCGTTACCTATCCTCTCTTTATCCTTACCGTGTTCGGTCCTACACCTAACTTTTTTTTTAGACTTTTCAATAATACATCGGGCGAGCTACCCAGCTCGTCTGTATGTGTGTGTGTGTTGCCCTTTGCCATTCACAGGTTCTTCGATCCGTCGGTGTGGCCTGAGCTAACCTAACCTAACCTTTTTTTTTTTTTTTTTTACGTGGGGGAAATCTTCATAGACGCCCCGCCCTCCTAAGGGGGGAGGGCAGGGCAGTGCCGGATTCTTACCGGCTAAAACCCCCACGGTGGCCCACCCAGGACTCCAAGGGGGGGGGCCCCGGGATCTCTTGCGAACGCTACCGGGACCCCCCCGTCCACGCCTCAATGACTCCTCCCTATGCCTCCCCGCTTGGGGGAGGCCCATCCTTACCGGACACACGGAAGGACCACTTCCCGTGCTGCCACTCTCCGCCTGCCACGTGCAGGGGCCGCGGAGCCCCCTACTCCGCGGCCCGTGGACAGTCATGGGCGAGGAGGAGGAGGGCGTCTCCCGCGACGCCCCCCTCCTCCCCACCCCGTTCCTACCCGAAGGGACCGCTCCTTCCCGGTCCCTCTCAGCCGCCTCCTTCCGCGAGATAATCCTCGCAGAAGGAGGCGACCGCCTTCCACCCTCTCGCCGCCCACCATCCCTCCAACGACGGCGGGCAGCGAGAGGTCCCTCTCATGGGCGAGGGCGAGGAGGAGGAGGGCGTCTCCCGCGACGCCCCCCTCCCCCCCACCCCATTCCTACCCGAAGGGGCCGCTCTTTCCCGGTCCCTCTCAGCCGCCTCCTTCCGCGAGATAACCTCCTCGCAGAAGGAGGCGACCGCATTCCACCCTCTCTCACTGCCCACCATCCCTCCAACGACGGCGGGCAACGAGAGGTCCCTCCCTATTATTCCGACCAGGACACCGCGCTCCCTGTCGAATGCAGGGCACACCTCCAGCGTGTGTTGCGCGGTGTCCTGGTCCGCCTCACACTGGTGGCACCGCGCTGTCGCCTCCCTCTCTATCCTCCACAGGTACCCACCGAAACATCCGTGTCCGGTGAGCACCTGCGTGAGGCGGAAGGTTAACCTTCCCCAGCCACGACCCAGCCATCTCTCCCAGTTGGCCAGTATCGCCCCGACGGTCCGGTGGCCTCGGCTCCCCTCGAGACGCGCCCTACATTCGGCCACCGCATCCCGCCGGGCCTGGAGCCTCAGGGCTCCCACCTCTCGTGCCGGCAAGGGGTCCTCCCCCCGACCTCCTCTCCCCGCGCGTATCCCACGGTATACCCGTGCCTCCACCTTTGCCTGGAGGTCGAAGGGTATCACCCTCGCCAGCACCCCCGCCACCTCCCCGGAGACCGTGCGGTACCCCCTAATCACCCTTCCAGCCAGCCGCCTCTGGAGCGCACGCATCTTGGCGCTCCCGCGGCGGCTAGCCTGGAGGTCCTCTGCCCAAACAGGCGCCCCATAGAGCGCCATGGCCCGCACGACCCCCATGTAGAGGCGGCGCACTTCCTCCCTTGGCCCGCCAAGGTTGGGGAGCAGCCGTGCCAAAGCTCCAACCGCCCCCTCAACCCGCGGGCCCAGTCCCTCGAAATGAACCCCGAAACTCCAGCGGCTGTCCAGGGTGAAACCGAGGTATCGCATCGACTCCCCGATCCCAACCCGGGCCCCCTCTACTTCGACCCCGGCCCCCGGGGGCGGCGGGCCGCACCGGCGCCGGTTGTAGACCGCCATCGCCTCCGTCTTGTGCGGTGCCACGCGCAACCCCAGGGCCCGGATCGCCGCGACAGCGCAGGCCACCCCCATCTCCGCCAGCCGGACGGCCCTCCCCCACGTCTCCGCCCCGGCGAGGACCAACGTGTCATCCGCGTAGCACACCAGGTCCACGCCGGGGGGGATTCCAGCTCTCAGCACGGCATCGTATGCGAGGGCCCACAGCGTCGGCCCTAACACCGACCCCTGCGGGACCAAGCACCCGACGCCCCTCTCACGCGCTACTCCCCCCCCTCCACGTACGTAATCGACCTCCCCCGCAGGTAGGATCCGATCAACCCCCGCAAGTAGAGGGGCACCCGATGACGCACTAGCGCCCCCCTGATGGCCGCCCAGGGTAGGGTGTTAAAGGCGTTGACGATGTCAACGCTCACCATCACCACCACCCCACCCCGGGAGGCCACCCCCCGCGAGAGATCCCGGACCCTCTGGACCGCATCGAGAGCGGGACGGCCCCCGCGGAACCCAAACTGCCCCGCGGAGAGATCGGGTCCCACCCGCGTTAGGTGCCCGACAAGCCGGGCGACCATCACTCTCTCCAATAACTTGCCCGCCTCGTCGAGCAGGCAGAGAGGCCGATACGATGAGGGAACCCCCACCGGCTTTCCCCCCTTGTGGAGGAGGACCATCCGGCCGACCTTCCAAATCTCCGGGAACACTCCCGCGGTGAGGCAGCCATCAAACAGCCGCCTCACCCGGGAGCCCATCACGCCGATGGCCATACGCCACACCCGCCCCGGGATGCCATCGGGCCCCGGGGCTTTTCGCGACCCTATCCTGTCTGCGGCACTCCTCATCTCCCCTTCACTGACCGGCGGGATGTCGCCTCCTACCTCTTCTTCTTCCCCTGGGCCCGGGGTATCATCCCCAGGCCCCTCCATCCCGCCCTCCTCCTCCCCCGGGGGAGAGGGGAAGAGGGTGCCCACTATTGCCTCCAGGGCCCGCGGCTCTAGGGCCTCCGTTACCGGGGGCGCCCTCCCCCGCAGCTTCCCCATCACCATTTTATACGGGCGCCCCCAGGGGTCCGCATTCAGCGAGTCCAGGAGGCCCCCCCATGCGCGGGCCTTCGCATCGCGGATCGCAGCCTTAAGGGCCACGACCCGCCGCCTATACTCCTCGTGGAGCACCCTCTCGCTCTCTTCGTCCCTGGCGGCCCTGCTCCGGGACCGCGTGTAACGCCGGCGGGCCCGGGATCACGCCGCCCTGAGGTCAGCTATCTCCCGGGACCACAAATAAACTTCCCCCTTTGGCCTGGGGGACCCGACCCGGGGCATGGCGGCATCGCACGCGTCCGCCACAGCTCGGATCAGAGACCCCGCCTCTTCCTCCACGTCCACCGGTCCCGTCTGTTGCGCCGCCCACGCACCAGCCAGGAGGGCCGCCCTCATCTTATCCTCGTCCAACCGCGCCAGGCTCCAACGCCCCCCGCAGCGTCGCGCGGAGCGATCCCCCAGGGGGGGTGCCAGCCCTATCCTGACGTAGAGGCGGTCCGAGAGGGTTTCCACCCCCTCGGCCATCTCCCAGCTCACCACCCAGCGCGCGGCGGCGGAGGAGGCCCACGTGAGATCCACTATGGACTCCCCCCGCCAGCCCACGCACGTACTCGCTCCCCCCCTGTTCAGCAAGACTAAGCCCAGCGCGGCTGCCCACTCCCCTACCAGGGCCCCCCTGGCGTTCTCCCTCCTGGATCCCCACAGGGGGGTCGCCGCATTGAAGTCCCCCCCGATGAGCACCGGGGCGGAGGCGCCACGCACCAGCGCCCCCACCCGATCCAGGAGGTCCTCCACCTCCACCAGGGGGCGACTCGGTGGCGCGTACAGCCCCACCACCAGCATCGCCACCCACCTTGCCGCCACGTACCCCTCTCCCCCCTCTATCATTCTAAGGGGAGATGCATCCCGGCCGCAGACCATTGCCACGGAGCCAACCGCATCCCCTACCCAGTGGTCAGGCACGCAGTATGGCTCCGCGACAATTCCCAATCCCGCATGCATGCCCGCCATGCTCTGGACAAAGAGGTCTTGAGCACGCCGGGCATGTCCTACGTTCGCCTGGAGGACGAGGGAGGCCATCACTGGGCCTCCATGGGGGCGACCTCCCGCCCGTCCTCCGCTGCCGTCTCCGCTGCCTCCTCTCGCGCTGCCGACGAACCTAACCTAACCTAACCTAACCTAACCTGTGCTATCCTGACCCGTTGGAACGCATGCTAACCTTTTTTTTTTAACGTGGGGGAAATCTTCGAGAGACACCCCGCCCCCTGGGGAAGGGGTGGGGTAGTGCCGGAATTTTACCGACTAAAACCCCCACGGTGGCCATCCTCTGCTTCTTGTAGGGGGGCACCGGGATCTCGTATCGAACACTATCGGTACCCCCCTCCGAGCCACGCCTTACGGCTCGTCCTCGGGGGAGGGATAAATCCCTCCCCTTTCTTGCCTTCTGAGGCGCAGACAGGCCACCCGCCCGCGCCTCCCACCTTGGCCGCTTATGTTGGCAGCCCGGGCCCCCCAGCCCAGACTGCCGGCGGCCGCGGTGATCGCCTTTATAAGGGCGTTTGAACGCCCCCCTCAAAACCCCTCCAACGAGGAGAGTGGGAGGGGGCGAACCCACCACCAACTCGCGCCGGCCGGTAGAAGGGGCGTCTACTCGTCCCTCCCCCGGCCGGTCCTGGAGGCGTGGCTAACAGGCCACGCCCCCAGCCTCACCACTAAGGAGGGGGGGCTCATGGTGGGGGCGCGGCGACATGACTGCCGCGCCCATGTCCCCTCCTCCTGCGCACCCCGGAGGGAGCTCTCTCCCTCTCTGCGACCTCCTTCTACAGCATGACCTCCTCGCAGAAGGAGGTCGCAGCATCCTACGCCCCCTCGCTATTAAGCATGGCCCTTATAAGGGCCAGGGGGGGTGAGGTCTCCTCCCACTTTTTCGACCAGGACACGGCGCTGCTCTGCCCATGCCGGGCATTCTTCGAGCGTGTGCTGCGCCGTGTCCTGGTCCCCTCCGCAATGGTGGCAAGTTGGCGCCGCCTCCCTTCCGATGCGACACAGGTATCTGCCGAAGCAACCGTGCCCGGTGAGAACCTGCGTCGCTCGGAAGGTTAACCTGCCCGAACCACGGTCCAGCCACTCGTCTAAGTGTAGCAGGACCGCCCCGACTGCCCGCTGCCCAGCGCATGCCTCAAGGCGTGCCCGTCACTGAGCGCGGGTCTTACGCCGGGCCTGGCGTCTCAACGCTTCGACCGCACGTGCCGTCACTGGGGTCCCACCCTGGCGGAGCCTCCGCATCTCAAGATACAGATCTTTATCTTGCTCCGCCAGAAGGTCGAATGGTGGGACCCCGGACAGCACAACCGCCGCCTCACAGGCGATGGTCCGGTACCCTCGGACGACCCGGCAGGCCAGCCGCCGCTGCACTCGGCGTAGAACCGACTTGCAGCGCGAACTGGCCGCCAGGTCGTCTGCCCACACGGGTGCCCCATAGAGGGCTATGGACCGGACGACGCCCAAATATAGACGGCGGACCCTCTCGCTTGGGCCACCCAGGTTGGGTAGGAGTCGACATAGGCTGTTCGCGGTCTTCCCCACCCTGGGGGCCAGGCGGTCGAAGTGTTCGATGAAACGCCAGTGGCTATCGATGTCGAGGCCGAGGTACCTCATCCTACCCCCGACCTCGACATGGGCTCCTCCCACGACTACCCGGGACATGGGCGTGGGGGCCCCCGCTGACCCCTGCCAAGAACCCAAATGGCCTCTGTCTTGGCGGGGGCCACCCCTAGGCCCATGCCCCGGATAGCGGCGACGACAACTGCCACCCCGTATTCTGCTAGGTAGATGGTTCTGCCCCAGTCGCTCTCCCCCGCCAGCACCAACGTGTCGTCTGCATAACACGTCAGTGTTACTCCGGCGGGGAGGCCGACCCGCAACACCTTGTCGTATGTGAGGTTCCACAGGAGGGGACCCAAGACGGATCCCTGTGGAACCCCGCAACGAATCTCCCGACTGTGAGTCACCCCACACCGGCCAGGGTATGTGATACACCTCTGTCCCAGGTAGGCCCCGATGACGTCCCAAAGGTAGGGAGGCACCCGATAATACTCGAGCGTCTCCCTTATGGCGTCCTAGGGCAGGGAGTTGAACGCATTGACTATATCAAGACTGACAGCCAAGCACCTCCCGCCCTGGGACAACCAGTCCTCCGAGAGAGACCTCACCCTGGATATACCGTCCAGTATGGAGCGTCCCCCTCGGAAGCCGAACTGGCACTCAGCCAGATCGGGGCCCACCCGGGACAAGTGCTCGACAAGGCGGGCGGCAATAATACGCTCAAAGAGCTTGCCCGCCTCGTCGAGCAGACATATCGGCCGGTATGCTGAGGGCCGCCTCCTTCCACGGCGCCGGGAACCGGCCCGACTGAAGGCAGCCATCGAATAGCCGCCTTAGCCGGGCCCCTAGGACGCCTGAAGCCAAGACCCAGGCCTTACCAGGGATTCCGTCTGGACCTGGGGCAGTGTTTTTAGCCCTGAGCCTCTTGACGGCCCTGGCTAGCTCCTCCGGAGTGACCCCGGAGATCGCGGACCGGATGTTCGGGTCCGCTTCTGGACGGGATCGCGGGACCTCCGTATCCCTTGCGGGGAAAAGGGTGCCCACGATCCGATCCAGCACCTCGGAGTCCATGGTCTCCGTCTTCGGGAGCGTCCAAGGGTGAAGCTTGCCCAAAACAAGCCTGTACGGACGCCCCCACGGGTCCTCGCTAAGAGTCCGGAGGAGCTCTTTCCAGGCCCGGGCCTTGGCCTCCCCGATGGCGGCTTGCAGGGCCTTCGTTTTCTCCCTGTAGACCCTGTACAAGCCCTCGCAGTCCGTCCGGGCCCGTCTTCTACGGGCCCGGGTGTACTGGCGGCGCGCCTTGCTGCATTCGTAGCGCAATCGTGCAATGTCCTGCGACCACCAGTACACCGCCCGTCTCCGGGGGGGAGGACCCACCCGGGGCATAGCCACGTCACACGCGGCTGTGAGCATACCCCGGAGGGCCATAGCCTCCCCCTCCACATCCCGGACGGGCCCCACCGGTATAGCCGGCCAGGCGGACGCGAGGACTGCCGCCATCAGGGCGTCCTGATCCAGGCGTCCCAGCGCCCATTTCGGTGCACGCCCCCCGGGGGGCGGCCGGCAGGCCGAGCCTCTGGTAGGTTGGAGGAGAGGGTCATCGTGATATAACGATGATCTGATAGGGTCTCGACCCCCTCCTCCACCCTCCACTGCGAGACACGGCGCGAGGCAGCAGGGTTACCCCATGACAAGTCCACAACGGACTCTCCCTGCCACCTCACGCACGTGCTCACCGAGCCCGAGTTCAATAACTCGAGCCCACTGCCCGCCGCCCAATCCAGGACGGCCTCCCCCCGCACATTGGCCCCAGACGACCCCCATACCACCGAAGCGGCGTTGAAGTCGCCCAGGACCAGGACAGGGTGATCCCTTTGAATGAACACACACCATCCCACCCGGTCCAGCAGATCTTCGAATTGCGCGAGGGTGAGTCTCGGGGGGGGGGGAGGGGGGCGTACACCCCGACCACCACAACCCCTTCCCACCTACCCGCCGCATATCCCCTCCCGCGCTCTACGGGCACGAGAGGGGATCGCGGGTCATGAATCATCGCCACGGAGCCCAAGTCGTCCCCTACCTATCTAGGGTTATCGGGGGGGACGCAATAGGGCTCCGTGACGACGGCTAACCCTATGCTCCACTCCGCCACGCTCTGCAGAAGCAGATCTTGAGCGCGGCGGCAGTGGTTAATGTTGGCCTGGAGGAGGCGAAGGGCTATTATTTAGCTCTCCATAGCTTCCTCCAGGCTCGCACCGGCTGGGTTGGCCGTGGCTTCCGCGGGAACACTCTCCCCGGTCGCGGTGGTCCTCGCTGCTGCTGCTGCTGGGGCACCCTGTGGTGCCTTTTTGCCCCTCCTCGGGCTGGGGGAACATTTCTTTCCTCCCAGCCTGTTGTCGGCTGGTAGCCCCCTATCCGAACATATGGGGCATTTGGGCCTTGCCATACACCTAACGGCCCTGTGGCCAGGGTCTCCGCACACGTAGCACCGGTCGCTCCTATCCACCTCACCTGTGCATCGCTGCCTGACATGGCCATACTCCAGGCAACGATAACACTGGAGCTTCCGGGCTTCTAAGGCCTCGACCCTAGCCGCGGTCCAGCCGACCAACAGCTTGCCTTCCGTCACCACTTTACGGGCGGCGGAGGAGGGGCATTGCACCCACAGGGTGCCCATCCCGGACTGTGAGGATCGGATTTCTCCGGTCCTCACGTCCCCTTGGTCGCAGCCGCCGACCTTCGCCACGGCAGCTGCGACCTCCTGAGGGGTCACCGAGTCGTCGAGACCCCTGATGCGGATCTCCGCCTTTTTAATGGGCCTCGCGACTCGGGCCTCCTCCTCGCCCAACACGGCCTTGAGGCGGCCGGCAAGGGCATCTGCCCTTGAAGCGCCCTCTGGCCCGGGGATCTTGAGCACGAGACCCCCGGTTACTGCCTTTCTGGGGCGGACCTCTGTTATGCCGAGGTCGGCCAGGTTGATATTTTGCCTGGCCTTGACCATGACCTCGGCATAGGTCATTTTTCCCTCCTCGGGGACGGTCAAGGTGACCGCCGCTGTGCGGGGGGGACGTCCCGGATGCTTCTTCGCCGGCCGCTTCTTGGTCGGTTCTGGGCTCTTCTTGGTCTCCTTTTGGGAGGGCTTCCTTGTCGCTGTCCCTGCCCCTGGCGGCTGAAGGTCGGCTGTCGCGGACGCCGCGGCCTTCTTCTTCCTTTCCTTCCTCCCGACCACCACCGCCCATGTCCCCTGGACCGGCTTGTCCGAGACGGGGGGCGGGGACGCATGCTAACCTAACCTAACCCGTGCTATCGTCGTAGCAATTCGACGTATCCTACGCCATTCCGATCCGTTCTGTCCTACCCTATCTCTGAACTGACCTATACCTAGCCTGACTCATTGGTGGGGCCAAACCTAATCTAATCTGTCGGTGGTACTTGGTTCTTCAGATTTGGTAGAGATATTCGCAGAGCGACGGCGCATCCAAGATATATAGGCACGAAGTGACGTCACCGGACGAGGTTGGCACGAGGGGCGACGTTGATTCATACGTCGTAGTTGCTACGGACTTGCTGTTTCTTAAACTCAAGATCAAACTCTCTATTCCATTGGAGAACGCGACGAGTAAGCCGTGCCAGAACGTCAAGCTTATGCGATGCTTCAGGAAGGTGGAGTTTGATGGATTTTGCGATACGGGGAGGGTGTGGGAGTTTGTGCTGGGGAGCAGCAGTCTTTGCCTTAGGATAGGTCGTTGCGGTGAATACTTGTTCGTTGCTGACATGTTGCATTGCTTCTGCGTGCATGTTTCTTAGTCTCTAGTGTGTTTGTTTTTTTATCTTTTTCTTTTTTTTTGCAGTTGGAGCTTCATACAGGACGTGATGTTGCCTGCTGTGCGCAGCATGAGTGGCGTTCGTAAGAGCTGCTCTTATAACGTGGAGGTGCAGTCCTTGCCTTGCAAGGGCGACGTCTTGACCATATAGAGAGTGAAAGAGAGGTGCGACGTGCGAGTGAACGAGCGGGGCACACCGAAGTATATTTTCTATGTGTGCGAGCACGGATTGATGATGCCGAACGGGAAGGAAGCCGGAAGATATGTGTGTTCGGTAGTGGATGTGAGGGCCGAATCCATAATCATGGGGCAGTTGCACCTTGGAATGGTTCTCACTCCACTGGCCGGGAAGGGGCTGTCCTTCAAGAGGGAGAACCTGGTGGGCATCTTCGACAGGGAGGAGAAGTCCCCGACGTTCTACCATAAGTTCTTCCTGAGGCACGTGTGCCACTTTTCGGGGTTCGAGTCGTGCCAATTGGATTCGGCCGTTACGTACGTTCACGTGAGTGTGTGCAGATATCGGATCGTTCTGGATGTTTAGTGTGTTTAGTGGGTTGTTTTTGTAAATATTTTGTTTCTCATTTCAGGCCTACGAACCCGAAACGCACAAGCTCCGTAGATGCGGCGGTCCGTCGGTGTTCTCGATGGTGGCTATGGGGAGCTGCCGGTTCAACGGCGGGAGGAAGGATTTGAAAGAGATGGCGGCTGCCACTCTCTCCGTGGCGAACTACTGGAAGTCGTACGTGCATGCGGTGCGACGGGTGAGTCAGTTGCCGTTCTCTCTCTCTCTCTCTCTCTCTCTCTCTCTCTCTCTCTCTCTCTCTCTCTCTCTCTCTCTCTCTCTCTCTCTCTCTCCCCCTCTCTCTCTCTCTGGCACTGTTCATAAGGAACGGACTGTGTAAATGTCTGGGCTGAATGAGATTAGGCGGATCTCATTTACTATTTACTATCCCGTTGTAATAGTTACTGGAATAGCGTCACTATATTTTGTATTTTTGTATTACTCGTAATATTTTGTATCTTTCTTGGTATTTGTATATAAGTATATTTAGATTTCTGTATATTTGTATTCACTCACATACGCTGTTGAATATACTTAATTTAGACCATAAGTTAAATTTAAGATTACTATGTAATTAGCTTGAGTACCTTCAATTGTTCTTGTAATTTTAACTTGTCTATCATCGGTCAACAGGGCTTGCTCCCTGATCGAATAAATTGTTTTCTCTCTCTCTCTCTCTCTCTCTCTCTCTCTCTCTCTCTTTGCCTTTGACACTGTCGACCACGGTCTACTTCTAAATAAGCTTAGTCTTCTGAAGTTTTCTCGACCTGTCCTAAAATGGTTTTGGTCTTATCTGACTGATAGAAAGCAGGCTGTGCGTACCTCCTCTGGTATCTCCACTTGGTCGGCAGTCACATCGGGGGTGCCTCAGGGTTCTATCTTAGGTCCTGCGCTTTTCTCTCTATATATCGCTGATCTCAATGCTCATATTCATAACTGCTCTTACATAAAGTACGCGGACGATCTACAGATATATTCTCACTGCTCTATTACTAATTTAGATGAATGCGTCGCTAACGTCAATGATGACATTAAACGTATATGTCAGTGGGCCAGGACTAACAAATTACAGTTAAACCCATCCAAGACTAAGGCTATGATATTTGGGTCATCGAGGTATCTAAATACCCTCAACCTTAAAAGTATTGCTCCCATCAATGTGGATGGTACCTCGGTTCCGTACGTCGACAGTGCAAAGAGTCTGGGCATCATTATCACACCGTCACTGAACTGGCGCGAACAGGTCACTATCACCTGTAATAAGATGCACAAGACTCTATACCAACTGAGGACCAATGGGCAATGTCTACCCAAATCTCTCAAAAAGATGCTGGTCCTGAGTCTGATACTGCCACTGATTGACTACTGTGCGCTAGTCCTCTTAGACATCACTGTTGACGAGGATACCAGGCTGCAGAGAGCGTTGAATGGATGCGTCCGTTTTATTCTTGGCATTCGTAAATCGGAACATATCAC
>JARQTC010002612.1:0-15478 GCA_030142495.1 Cephus runcator
GAAAAAAAATTTGGAAGAAAATCGGAGACCCATCGGTTGGATCGTTTTCGTTTTGACGTGGAATGCCCCATATATATTGCGACGGAGTTCTCGGAGCTTAACGGAGTTCTACACAACGGAAATTAGGAGCGTGAGTGGTCTCGGCAAACTCAAAAAGGTGGGTTTGGCGCCAGGTACCCTCTACGAGCACCACGAGCTCTAGGCTCGTTACCGACACAAAAAATCCAGGGTAACCAATTGCCACCAGGCAAAGTAAACCTAAATCAGCCACCAGGCGAACTAAATCTAAATTTGCCATCAGACGAACTAAACCTAACGGCCACACGGCCAACGCAAGAGATAGGGGCACCACGGCCAAGAAAAGGATATCTCCAAACGAAACTAACCTAAGGGCACCACGGCCACGCAAATCAAATAGAGGCACCACGGCCAAGAAAAGACTAGAAAACGTAATTAAACCTAATGTTACCCAGAACTCGAAAGATAGTACTAAATTAGACCACTACACGTCCCACGGTACGCCACTTAGGAGGCTAGCTCGTCGGAAGCGTCGCGGTGTTCAAGAGGTAAGGAAGGACAGAATCCAGCCAAGGACTTATAGGAAAGTGATACGAAAAACTACAAGAAAATAATCCAAATTAATTAGTTAACGCACCAGAGCTGTATTAAGCAGAACAAAAGTCCAAATAATCAATAGACGCAATAGCAAACTTACAAAAGCATTAACTCAGGCATTACTGAAGGTGCGAGTGAACGCCAAACCATAGGTTTACAAAAATCATAAAATTAATTCACAATGATCGGTATCTAAAATCGGAAGCTATACAATGCAAAAGAGAATAAGGATCACTATATATAATGTAGAAGACTATAGACGCAGCCTGCTTATCGGGTAATCCGGGGTCAAACACGCGGGCATGCAGATTCCCACGTGTACACTAGGCGAAGATTCCAGAAAGTTCGTTAATTACAAAAGAATAGCAAACACCAAATCATACAGAAAAGCGCAAAATCGGAAACTCAAAAATATAAATATTAACGGCACTATCGTCCTTTATATGATACGGGACGGAAAGACATTCGCCCGATAACGGCCAAGAAAATTCGTCGCCGGCGAAAGGGACGGTTTAGCCGGGCACGTGTCTATAATCTTCAATACACAAAAATCAGAAAATTTTAAGGAAGGCGAAAGATCTCACCACAAAAATAGGAAATTAAAGCGTCAAGCTCCCAAAGAGTCAGCCCTTCAGGCAACGGAACAAGTTCGCTCTCAGTATACGCTCTTTATCTCTTTTTCTCTAGTTCTCTATCTCTCTCGTTAGCTCTCTTATTACAGTGGGCACGTGGCTTCACTCTCAAAACTTCGCACGGCAATGAATTATCGATCGAGGATCGTTGGAAAGCGGGCACAGGTGAGGCGAGGCGGCACCGGAACAGGACGAACCATGAAGACTAGAGTAACGGAGGCCGAACGCTTATGTGGGGAGTGCCAAAAACATGGACGGTGAAAGTGTAGCCAGAAATGGGTTCCGAATTTGACCACAGACATCGCTGTGAACGCTTTAGTCGAGCTTGAAGGACGTTGTAGACAATTGCATAAAGTATGCATAGTGAAACTCATCTCGATTAACTCCTTCTGTGTGTTATCCAGTGTTATTTCGGCAATTGATAGAAAAATTTTGTTAACTTTTATTTAACGCCTTATAAGTGACGGCAGGTAATATTCAAATTGTTTATTTATTTTTGTTCGTTCAGATTATTTAATAACCGATTGAAGCATGCGGACTATTTTTAATTGCACGTTGGTCAATACATTTTACGATAGAACTATGAAAAAACTTTTCCTCACGAATGTGAGTACGTAGCACAAGCCACAGGCGAGTGTTGCCGTCTCACGAATTACGAAAACATTTTTCAAATAGCGTACGTTGATTTAAATTATTTATCAGGATGGGCAGGTTATGCACCGTGCCGAACTGCCCGAGTGGTCATGACAGAGATCAAACCGTACCTAAGGTAAAATGATCTAAATTTTTTTGTTTTTAATCTTTTTTATAATATTATTACTTGTAATATTAACATTGAATTTGTTATGTTTACTTGCTCTGTAGCACAACATGGCAAGAATTTGTAGTCAACTGTTGGGTGTCAATCTGTCCAAGGGACGTTTAGTTTGCGAACTCCACTTTTCGAAGGAAAGTATCAAGACGGAGGATCAAATTCGTTTGGCAGATGGAACTCTCCACATAATTTCGCGCCAGAAGTGGGCACTTAAAGAAGGAGCAACACCCATTGCAATTGCTGAAAAGGTGATATTGTTTTCTTAATTATTATTTCTTATGAATGGATTATTACTGCTATTACATTTGTGTTTCACTTACAGGAGAATGTTGAATGCGATCCGGGAATTATAAATATTTATAGCAAAGGGACCTCTGTTTCCGATTCACCGATATTCAAAGCGCCGCCTGCTGTTCAAGTTCCGAATACACAGGAAAACGTGATACCCATTTGCCGTGCTTCTGGTGCTTGTTGAACTGTACCTGCTACCGTAGCTCCAATTGCTCGTCATCTCGCGGAAACCTCCTCAAATGTCTCGAATGATATTCAGGTAAACATAGTTTCAAATTGTATTTTGTTACACACCTTCTTGTCTACATATCCTTCATACGCTACGAATTCAATAAAAACCATATTGTTTAATACAAAAATCGAGAGTGCGGTTTATCAATAATCATTGGAATTTCTATAAATAGTAACATACATAATGTTTTATCAATATTCATTACACGTAAAAATATTTTCTGAATTGTATTACTTCAAAACATTTTCCATCGTATATAAACTGTTGTTTTGTGTAGAGAGGAACTCGCGGCGTTTTCCTCGATAAGGATTGAATACGCTAAGAATCGCCTGGTCTTTGAGCTGCGAATCCTGCTTCTGATGTGTATGCATTTCACTACCTACAAAATGCATCCTTGCCCCGTGCTCCAGAAAAAGGACCAACGCGACAACCAATTTGCATACATAATTCCTAAGAATCCTTACCTAACCATTTCATCGGACCACGAACTATATATGACAACTGACGACATGTACATGACGCATTGCAAACACTCACGACACTACTAAATCTGCAGTCCCAATCAACCACTCTTTAGAACTATCTCCCAACCGACCTGTGAAAGTTCCCTCCTAACAGCTCCAACGCAAGAAACCCTATCATCCTGCGACATACGTCTAACCTCGACCATAGATCCAATGTGGATATACCTAAACGCACTCAAAGGATGGCTCTACTCAGTAGCAGTATCAGAACCCCTGAAATTAATCTGTAACGGGAGTCTCACCGAAACGATACCGCTCGATGGCGCAGGAATTCTACAAGTTCGCCCGGGTTGCAGTGCCCGCACGACCTACATTTCCTTAACGGGAATAGAAATAGTTAAAGATGCCGAACAGTACTTTTACACACCATCTGTGTCGCTTGAAGTCAGTAACCTGGTACCGGAGATACATGATGTTGTGCCGTAACGTCTCGGTGGCGAAGGAGTTCGGTCGAGAGGTTAGGGCTTAGATATTTTTGGGATCGTTGCCGGTTAAGGAGTTAGAACTCGCGTGAATATAACAAAACAGAAAAGGTTTATTGAAATAATCAATCAGAAAAATTACAGAGTAGTCGACGTACGTCGACTCGGTAAGTATAGGCGCCGTTCGGTCTTCCTATTTCCAGTACGGGGTCTATTCTACGAGACCACCTTATCCGTTCGGGTTTTAACTGTAGACTGCCTGTTTTCGGATGTACAGCCATAAGCTGCACTTCCGAAAATGTCATTATTGTGCGATTTTATGATTTCTACATTTCGGTTGCCAGTCTTTAGCCCTGACTTAGCGCATTGCTACACGCGCGCTACTTGGCCTGGCATACCTCGATGGGGTCAGGGAACTCCCAGCACAACATCCCTCCCCCCTTAAAGAAAATCGCACAATTTCTGCACGGCGTTCACCTCTGGTGGCCTCGAGTGGAGACCTGATTTTGGTCATTACCCTAGTGGAGCACAGCTTCCGTGATTATTTTGGATACAATTCCCTTAATTTAACCGGGGTGTCTGGTCGTAACATTGGTTCTGTCTTGATGGTTCTGGTCGGCCCAGCGAAAACGCCTTTCGCGTGCTCTATTTAATGCCGCTCTGAGGCTATCTGGCCTTGATACTAGCGGTTCTAACTGGATGTTTACAGCGGGCGACACCGAGCTCGGCGTGAGAGCCGGTGTCGTTAATGTCGAATTATGCTTACGCCTGTAACACTTGTACATGGCAAAACAAACCAATGCTATTGGCGCTATTGTACCCAATGAGTAGAACCCTAGATTATGATAATATTGTTCTAGGTATTCGTTGTCATAGTCCAGGCTTGCCTTAATGTTAGACACTTGCGTCCCGAGGCGCGCTAACTCCTCGGGGTTCCGTAGCACTTTAACAAGTTTCACCTTTCCGATATAACTGGTCACTCGCGGGGGAATAACTTGGTCCATCCGTCGCAGGTAATACTAATTGGTTCGTCGGTGGGCGCTACAAATAACCATTTACCCGGCTGGTGCATAGTAATCACTAGGATATGGTCGAACGTGATGACCCGCTTCAGACAGTGAAGGCCGTTGCCCGTGTCCATTTTTGCAAACGCAGCACTTCGCAACGGTGCTGATCTCGTCAGGGGAATTGACGGATGCAGGGGACTGCATATATATCTGCTCGCTAAATGTTTACAATTCTTCAATTCCAGGTTGGTCATTCGTAGGAAGTTTCGATTTTCTTGCTCCACAATTACGAGGTCTTCTGAGGTGTCGAGATAGTAGTACGCCCCGTTCTCTGAACTCACGGGTATCGGGTATACCTTGCTTACGCAGTACCTCTTCTGGCTTACTAACGGAAAGTCGAATATGACGACGATGACATTCCCTTGATTGAAGGTCTTAGTATCGACTAGTCTCATCAGGGTAGATGCTTCGTTGCGTTCGATTAGCACCGGCAATCCGGTTCCCGTTGGTAAGTGTGATAGTGCATCTGTGAGGTACTCTACGAGTTTTCTCGGTGGTAGCACCGCCGCACTCACCTTGCCGCTCGCAATCTCAACTAATAGCCAAACCAATTCTTTTACGTCGTCCTGTAGTGCCTCGACTATCACGCTTAGGGCGGTGAGGTCCTCGTCCAGCCTCTGTTCTTTCATCACTATACTCATGTCTGCCGTCAGTGTAATGTTTACACGGGCAATTAGTTCTTGGAGAGCCAGTTCGTTGCTCTGCACGTTAGTGAAGGTGTCATTGAAGAGGTGCTACGTGGACTCGACCACCTGTAATTGGTCCTTCATGCTTTCCTTCAGCGTTCGCTGGTTGGAGCGTATGGCGGCAATTTCTTGGTTGATCCTTTCCGCATCCGCGGCGTCCATATTTCCGGTGATGGACTTTATAATTGATCCTAACCCGTCGATCAATCCCCTGCGCTTACGCGCTGAGTCCGGTTTCACTAGGTCGTGAACCGTTCCCATTCCGTCTTCTATTTTCCGCACCATCCTGGCCACGGAATCTGCAATGGCTGGACAGAGTGGGTCATCTCTTCCTTGTTTTTCGCAGATATCTAGAAGCAGCTGCAAATTAGCGCTGACGTCGGCTTCTCGTTTCAATAAGGCCGCGAGATCCATGGTGACGGCTAGTCTCCATGTGAACTTGGCTTCCGAGAGGGTTCCGATTTATTCATAGAATATTCCCGGATTGCTGGCAAACATGGTTACCGTAAACCCTCCTTCCGCTTCTTCGGGGTTTACGAAGCTCGCCGTCAGCAGCATAGTTCTGCAAGAGATACAGAATGTTACCTGAAACAGGCCGAACCGTGGGATTGCCTACGCAATGAGAATTCTTTCATTCTTTCGTTTCCCCTATTCCCCGGTTCCGCTCGCGGCAGGCTCTCGGGAGCTCATTACGAATTTGTCCTTTGCTCGAGATGGATCGAGTCTATGGTGTAATATACTGCGAAGGAGCGGCCATGGGGCCGACTATACTGCGTCTGGTGGTTAGTATCAGCAATAGTATCTTTTCTGCAAGTGCGCAAGGTGGTTCGCTGCATCCTATTTTGACGGCTTGTTTTGTTTCTTAGGATCAGCTGGTGATCCCTACGGAGAGGGATGCTCGTTCCCCGGCGGAGAGGTTCGGGGCGAGGTCCCTCAGGGAGATCCGGCGCAGGAGGTTCCTGTGCCGGCGGACGGTCGAGCCTTTGTGGAGCCTCGGCGACTTCACCGGGGAGGACGATCCACCAGACTTCTTGGGACTTGTCCGCCTGTTCCGGGTGGAGTGCCCTATATGTGGGCACGAGATGTAGGAAGTTTTCAAAATAAAAGTGTGTGCCCCTATTCTCGAGTGACGTATTCTTGAAGTATTTCCGTTCGTCCTCCGGCTGTGGCCATCGCGCTTCCTTCTTAGTGCTCAGTGAAGTTTTTTAGGCGGTTTGCGTGAACCAGGATGGTCTTCCGACCCATCTTTATAGTGTAGTTAACTGCCGAATTTCTCGCGATTACTTCGTACGGGCCTATCCACTTCGGGGTCAATTTAGCTGAACGCCCGCGCCGTACGGCTTCATTGTGGAGTAGGACCCTATCTCCGATGCGGTATTCTTCTTTTTTCGCGTCCGCGTCGTAGGTCAGTTTAGACCTTTCTTTGGCGTAACGTACGTTAGCCCCGGCTACCGTCCATGCGGCGCGTAGCCTTTCTCTTAGTTCCTGTGCGTAGTCGTCTAAGGAGTAGGAGTTTCCCGGCTCCTGTTTCACTGCTGTCGGGAGCTCTGCTTCCTGACCGAACACGAGCGTATACGGTGACAATCCGGTCGCCGTATGAGGCGTAGTATTGTAAGTAAACATTGCGTATCGTAGACATTCATCCCAATTTCCTTGATCCTCGTCTATGTAATTCTTAAGATATTCTGCGAGCGTGCGATGCGATCACTCTAACGCGCCGTTGCTTTCCGGATGATATGCAGTCGTCTGGATCTTCTTAATTTTCAGCAACTTGCATACCTCCTTGAAGGTCGAACTCAGGAAATTCGTTCCTTTATCAGAGAGTCTCGACTCTGGCGTTCCATATCTGCAGATGATCTCTTCAACGAGGGCTTTCGCCACGGTTCTGGCTTCTTGATTGGGTATAGCTACCGCCTCACTGTATTTAGTGAGGGCATCCTGGAAGGTAAGTATGTACTTGTTCCGGATGCTGTCTCTGGCAACGGTCCTACTATGTCGACAGCTGCTTTTTCAAAGGCCCGTACGGGTGTGTCCGTTATTATCATTGGGACCCTTCCCTTTTTACGCAATTTGTTCACCTGGCACTTACGGCACGTGGAGATATAATCTTCCAGTTCCCTTCGGATTCCTGGCCAGTCGTACTTTATTCGAATACGATGTAGCGTTCTCTTGTCGCCCTGGTGCCCTCCTAAAGGGGCATCGTGATACTCTTTAATGATTTTCTCATGGTCTTCTACCGTGGGGCAGATTACGCTGCTGCCATAATCAAGTTCGTCGTTCGAACTGTTGTCCTCTTCTTTACAGGACGATGAGCATTCGCTCTGCTCATCCGAGCTTCTTTCCATACGGATTTCTGCGCTATCTCTGCCCCAACCGTACAGCTTTGTGGTCGGACTTTCAGAGTCCTTCGCGCTTTCTTCTGGCCCTAGGCTGCCGTTCGGCTCGGAGGTTTCCCTCGCCTTCTTCTGGGCCCTTGTCGTAGCGTAAATACGACTTAACGCGTCCGCGTTAGTGTTTCTTTTCCCGGCCTTGTACTCCACTTCAAACTCATGTTCCGATAGCTTAATTCTCCATCTCATGAGTCGAGAGCCCGGGTCCTTGACTCCAAACAGCCAAGTCAGCGGCTGGTGATCCGTCACGACCTTGAACCGGGTGCCGTAGATATACGGTCGGAACTGTGCTATCGCCCATACGATGGCGAGTAGCGCCTTTTCGGTCGTGGTGTAGCTACGCTCCGCTTTAGATAGCGTTGCGTTCGGCTTGCGTAGCAAATTGGCAGATCCTCTCCGACCTTGCCTTGAGATAAAATTGCGCCGATCGCCTTATCGGACGCATGTGTTGTTACGACAAAAGGCTTCTCAAAATCCGGGTATTGTAAAATTGGTGCTGACGTCAGTGCCTTTTTTAATTCTTCAAACGCGGCATCACGGATTGCGGTCCATTCGAACTTCGTGTCCTTCCGGATAAGTTCGGTGAGGGGCTTGGCGATTTTCGAAAAATCCTTAATGAACTGCCTATAGTATCTGGCCAAGCCTAAGAAGGACTGAACTCCCTTGACATTTTTAGGTACGGGGAATTCTCTTACCGCAGCGAGTTTCTCTGGATCCGCTCGCACATCTTCTTCCGAGATAATATGGCCTAGGTAGTGCGTTTCCCTTCGTAGGAACTGGCACTTACCTGGTTGTATGGCCAGTTTGGTTTCCTTTAGACGCTGGAACACCTCTCTCAGGCGAGCGTTGTGCTAGTCTAGGTTCTTTCCGTACACCACTATGTCGTCTAGGTAGACGTAGCATTTTACTCCTTGGAGTCCTGCTAGTACGGAGTTCATTAACCGTTGGAAAGTAGGGGGAGCATTTTTTAGGCCAAAGGGCATCCTGTTGTACTCGAAATGCCCTTGCGGAGTGGAGAACGCCGTTTTCTCCTTGTCTCCTATGGTGGCTTCGTTTAGTTTGCGGAAGTCCACGACCACTCGCATGCGTTGCTCGCCCGTTGCATCGGGCTTCTTTGCTACTACTAGCAAAGGGGCGTTCCACTGGCTCCTACTGGGCTGTATTATGCCGTCAGCCAGCATTTCCATTGTTTGTTTTTCGACCTCTTTCTTGTGGAATTCAGGCAGGCGGTACGGGTGTACTTTGGTGGGTCTCGCCCCTTCCTTTAGAGGGATTCCGTGTTCCACCATGTGGGTACACGGGAGTTTGTCTCCTTGCAGGTGGAATATCTCTTCATATTTGCTTATCAGTCCTGCAAGGGCCCTATTCTCTTCGTCGTTGAGGTGCGCCAGATCGAGTTCCATTCGTAAACGCTCTATGCGACTGGCACCTCTTTCCGTGCTTATAGCGCTTACGCGCAACGTTTCAGCCTTATAGCCGCCCTCTTCAGTGGGGGCGTCTATCGGCTCAAGTTCCACGGTCGGGCGTTGCACCTCTGCTTCTAACTCGGTCATGTTGACCAAGCTCACTGCACAGCTGTTGCCCTTCGGCTGCGTCAGGCACGAGCCCATGATAACGCCCGTGCTGACTTCGGACTTTGCAAGTAGTCCGACGCTCCGGCTCGTGGTGGCTATGTAAACGATTGTCTCGCTTCTAGGAGGAAGTTTCATAGTTGACTTCCCATCCATCAGGGGTATGCAATGGCCGTAGAGTTTAAAGGTTTCACCGCTGATTATGTCCGCCTTGTGTCCCTTGATGAATTCGATTCCCAACAGACCGTTTACAGTCAGTGGTACATCATCTGGTATCACATAAAACCAGTGTTTCACATCTACTGCCGGGGTTTCGAGGACGACTTCTGCCTTGCACAAGGGCGTGAATTTCTCGTCTCCCACACCCTGCAGTTCTACCTCGCTATCTTGGATGACGGTATTCGGCTTCAGGCAGCTCTTTTTGATGATGCTGCACTGCGCTCCGGTGTCGGCCTTCAACGTCAACACTTCTCTGACTGCGTGAGGAGACACGATGTCGAAATCGCTTGCGGATGCGGCATTCGAAGGCAATGTCACCTGAAGTAGTTGCATCATTCTTTTCTGCTGTCTCTCGATAACGAGGGTATTGAGATTAAAAGTACCTGAGGTTCGCTTGTCGGTATTTTCGCGGCTAGAGGAGGTTTGGTCGGAATTGGGCGCGTTGCGCCTTTCAGCAATGTCTTGCCCGGGCGGGTCTCGCTTCGATCCTGATTCGTTCTCCTGTTTCTTTCTTAGCCTCTTCCTGCATTCCTGCCAAGAGTGACCCTTGAATTTGCAGTACGTGCAGACGACATCAACTTGGTTGATAGCTTTGTTCGGTTGCAGCGCCGGTAGGCTGACGCGACCCGACTTGCGGCTGCAGTCTCGTGCCATGTGTCCGGCGTTACCGCAATTGTAACAGGCTTTTCCCCCTGCGACTTGGCCTTACATGGACTTTCTCGCGTTCTGGGGCTGTCCCGTTATAGTTCCCTTCGGTTGCACCATTCTGCTAATTTCGATAGCACCGGCGATCGACTCATGTAAGGTCTCATAGTTTCGTGATCGAACCAGAACCTGAATTTGTCCGTGTAATCCATTTTCGAAATTAGCCTGCGCACACTTGCGTGCGACGGATTCGACTGATCGCGTGTGACGCTGATCGGTTACCATATCACATAGCTTTTCTACTATATCTACGGTGATCCTTTCGGCTCTGGTCGCATACGCAGTGACATCTTCTCCGGGATTTTGGTTCAGGCAATTGAACTCCATTTGCAGGGCAGACAGTGATTTACGCTCCCCGTACAAGGCCTCTAGTTCGTATTTCAATTCGTCTAGAGTCTCGATCGTTTTGTTCTTCAACTCCCTCGATGCCTTTCCGTGTAGTTTGCCGCAGAAGCACCAGTTCTACTAGAAGTTCCTGGTCTGCTTCGGCAACCCTTCTAAATATGGTTTCGGATGACCTTATGAATCCGTCTAACTCATTCGCGTCGCTTCCGTGGAATGTCTTTATGTTTTTTAACGCTAGCCCTATATCTAGTTGTTGTGGTCCGAGGGTGACGAGGACGCTTCGTTTTTCTCTTACCGGTTCCGGCCGCCACCTCAAGCTTGCCCTATTCCGTAGGTCCCGCCCGGGCTGCAATCGTTCTAATTGTCTAGTGAGGGCGCTAATCTGATCTTGGAGGGCGGTAATAAGTTCGTACTCGTCCGCTCCTACTTCGTTGAGGATTTGCGCCAAATCTCTCTTAGCGTTTGAGGTGTTTTCGAGCCGGGCTCTCTGTGGCTCATCTACCTCCTCCTGCCAACCTTCCCCATTAAGGTACGACCCTTCGTCAGCAGGGTCCTAGACGAGCGCTCGTACGGTTTATCTATCACGGCTCATCCTGGCTGGGTTAGCGGAAGGACCTCGGGCCTTCAGTGGTTCACCATTAAATCTGATACTCCCGCAGGAGCCTGTTAGCCATGTCACCTAGTTGGTCTAGAAGAGTGTCGTCGTACTCGTCAAAGGCCGATCCTCTTCGCGAAACTACCCCGAATTGAGCGTTTAAGCTACCCGAGATAGCCGCCTGTCAACCCACGGGTAAATGTCCTGACGGTGAGAGAGTCTGTAGTGCTCTCCTAGCTCTAAAAGTTATATCTCCGACTGCGGCTTCTAGTCCGGCTAAGGCGCTAACGTTTTCCCTATCCAAAGGTGATTCCAACGAGCCTCTCCTACGTAAGGGTCTCGGATCAGTATCGCGCGGCATGGATCGACTCGTGTGGAGATTGTCAGGGGTCTACCGCGACTAACCGTTTAAAGACTAATTCTACCTACTGGCTTTGGAAACTTTATAGGCTTTATAGATTGGTAACTGCCACTTACAGGATGATACTCCACTCCATGGCGTTGATCCTCCGGGATGACGTTGGTAGTAGTTGGGTTGACTCGTACTCGTCTGGATCCCGGTAACTGCGATGTCTGGATACTGCTGTCAATCGTAGACGTCCTTCTAGGCGTCGTTGACCCTCTGTTATCTCGTGTATCGGCAACGTTTGCACGACTTTTCTTTGCAATAACGCTTACCGCGTAGCGTTTTGCCGTCCGTTCCACGATGTCTCTTGTCGAGTCAGACTTTGTTCCTGATTCAACTACCGCGCGTTGAATCCTACCAGGCTATTTGTCCCAACGAATGTGTGTCGGGTTCAGCTCTGGGTTTCGTTTACCGTTTCCGGTTGTTTCTCGTGTGGTCTTCTTGATCACTTCAGACACTTCCGTTTCGCTAGTTCACTTTGGCAGATCCCACCGCTGCCACCAAATTTGTTGTGCCGTAACGTCTCGATGACGAAGGAATTCGGCAGAGAGGTTAGAGCTTAGATATCATTTACTGATTGGCTATGTTCTGTACCGAGTCTACCTCTCGAGACCACCTTGTCCGTTAGGATTCTAATCGTAGACTGTTGGTTTTCGGATGTACAGCGATAAGCTGCACTTCAGAAAATATGACTATTGTGCGATTTTGTGATTTCTACATTTTGGTTGCCAGGCCGTCTTTAGTCCTGACTTAGCGCATTGCCACACGCGCGCACCACTTGGTCTGGTGTTCCTCGATGGGGTCAGGGAACCCTCAGCGCAACATCACACTACACAAGTTGACGATCACACATACAGTGTTATTCAGATTTCATTTTGTTAGTAGATTAACGTACTCTCTACTACATCTAACTGTGACAGTTACTTGTACTCCTGTTTATTATTTCATTATATTGAGTTAAACCATATTTTCTTTTCTTGATTTCGAAACCTGAACTATTAGCTCCTAAACCCAGATAAACCCATTACCCAGTAGCATCAACCAACCTCACCTAGAAGGAGTGAGTTTTCCAAATCAATATATCTAGTATCTAGTTGTGATCCTCATCTTAACTATCGACCAAGGGACATAAACGCAAATAGGCGTGCTTTAGCACCTTAAAGTGGCAAAAACCCAATACCTTTTACGTGATCTTTGATCTTAACACCTATGCTAGCTCCCTGATGCTCCCGCAAACGGTCGCTCACGCATAGGACGTAACAAAAGTAACGGAAAAAGTACCGGAAAAAATCCCGGAGAAAGTCCCGGAGAAATTAAGGGCGAGGAATAGTAGGAACTCAAGAACATGCGAGCGAGGGCATCTGTACTTCGAAAATCACGACAAACAGCTCTGTGCAAATTCAGGGAAACGCACAGGCAGACTTGCTGTAAGGAGAACGGAAGAACGTACGGGGTAAAGTACAGGAAAAGTCCCGGAAGGTGTTCTGGAGAAAATGTGCAAAAATGTACCGCTGAAAGTCCCGGCAAAAGTACCGGAAAAAGTCCAGGAAAAAGTACTTATCTCTCTACTACATTCTACTATCTCCTTCAACTTTGCAAACGTTGGATTTGGTTGATTTGAGGTCACTTGAATTTTGTTTTGAGGAATATTTCTTCACGCACCTACGAGCCAGTAATTAATCCTTTGTTTTTCGTGATTAACTTCAATAATTCATGAGCTTCGATCTTCTATCGTAGTATCACATAGGCCAAACGACCTAAGGGCCTTAGCGCTAATCTGTTGGTTGCTGCCTTAGTTATTCGAGACTTTTATGGTAACTCTTCTTGGTATTTCCAAATTATACGAGCAGAACTAAATATCTTTCATTTGTACTATCCGGCCAAAATATTTACGCTTATCCATTGGATCTTGGAGATCCTTTATTCGAACTTATACTGCCGCATAGTTATTTCTTGTATATTGCTTTATTTTTGTACTGATTATACTGCCGCTATATAACTTCGAGTAGCATTCCGTGAATAACATCTTTTCGGGTAACGATTCATGTGTTACGTAGGCCGTAGTGGTTAACGAAGCCTTTAAATTTGATAACAAAATTTAGAAGTAACATAAAGAAAAGGAACGACCGGAGGTAACGTGATTAATATTTGAGTGAATTCCGAGCGGTAAGAATGCACTCAATGGTGGGTTCACTGCTCGTTTAAGGTGTTGAAACACGCCTTGTTATTCCAACGTGGATAGATATTCTCTGAAATGTTCGAAGATGGGTAATAGATATTTAAAAACGCGAGTAAAATGTGAATTTGTGATATATTGTTACAAATAATTTAAAACGTTTCAATTAATTGTTATGTACAGTGTTTCGGTTATGAGAAATACTAAGATAAAAATTATGAATTTGGATTACAAAACCTGACTGTATGTGAGTAGGTTAAGGCAAAAAGAGATTTGGTGGAACAGAAATTTATCTAATCTATGCGCTACTTGGAAAGACTAGTCTTTGCAGCTCAATTTTGCTCGGTAACCGATCCAGCTTGTTCCCCAGGGGGGTATGTAATAACGAATCCGTACCTAGGACCGATTGCGAATATTACACTGAATCTAATACTCTAGCGGTTAGAGCCACGAGTGACAACGTGCAGTTCGATCTTTTGTGCGTGAAACTGAATGATTTTCTGAGCATCAGTGTCATGATTTTGGCTGCTTATATAGTCGATTTTTGCTGATGCTCTAGGTATGGTTAGGACGTTAGGAATGCACTCGACTAACCAGCTGGGTAGGTGACACGGGCAATGCACTGGGTAACGTGCTGTGTCTGCAATTATATTGACTGTCGGTTACGTTATTATTCTGTTTCGGAATGAAGGCCGATATACGTAACACATGTCTGAACCGTATGAGCCACAAGCTTGGGTACGATCGTTGAAACCTCGATCCTTAGGTTATTTGATAGCCCGCTTTAATTTAGATTCATCCGGTTCCGAGTTCGAGCAAAGGGCGCGCTTGATTGATTTCTTGTCGAACACCGATTTCTATACCAGTACATCGGCGATGTCCGAGCCCGAGGTGATAGACACAGTCGCAGAGGGACGAACCAAACCCGTTACCCCAGGGAATCCTCGCTTAGGCGATGAGGTAGAGACGACACGTAGGGCCGTTTCTTCATTAATACCGGAAAGAAATTATTCGTCTTACATGCCGACTCAAACCGCCGCCTTACCACCAGGTGTAACTGAACGTAGGCAAACCTCGCGAGGTCCCGACGTGGACAATCCCTATGGTCGTAATGCCTGGGACGTGGTTAGCAAATGGAACATTCGCTTCAACGGGAAGGTAGATTCTAATGCCGAAGAATTCTTAATGAGGATAGATGACTGTCGCTCGAGATCTCACCTGACCGAAGAGGACTTATTTTTCTGCTTGCCGTTCCTGCTCATAGATGAGGCCGTTCCATAGTTCCGCCTTAGATCACGTAATTGGGCTCGATAGTCCCAATTCCAAACGGACTTTAGGCGTAGGTATTGCCGCGAGGATAATCAAGACCGTCTCCGAGAGGAAGCGCGTAGGAGAATCCAGGTCCGAAAGAAAGCGCTATGGCATACATTACCGCCATACGAGCCTTATTCGACCGAATTAGTCCACCGTTTTCGGAATCTGAAGAAAGACGCCAGGCTCACTCCGGATTGAACGACGAATACCACCAATACATTAGACCGTCGATTATTTAGACTTCGACGACATAGAACGATTGATACGCGAATATGACACCATTGTAGGCAATCAACGCCGTGACCTACCGCTGGTACTCTTAGAACAGAGTATAGCAACCGATCTCGCCTATCAAGGCTCGAAAACTCCTCTACGTCGAGGAAGTAGGTCGGCCGTATCCGCCGTTGAGGATACGGAAGCCACGGGAGAGGAAGAGGTAGCCGCGATAAATCCACCTAGAAACATTCGTGGTAG
>JARQTC010002613.1:0-13911 GCA_030142495.1 Cephus runcator
CACAAAGTTGTAAGATAATGATAATCCTCTTTGTAATATCTTGAATTGAATAAAATATCTGAAAAGAACACCATCAGTTATAAGATCCCGCTAATCCGAATAACCTTAAACATCAAATAATAACAATCCGTAGGCATCGCGACGCCCAGTTCTTTCGCACCTCTCAGGCCCCCTGGCCCACCACCGACGGGTATATAAACGGCGACATTTAGCGATTCGGACATTCTATCACCTGACCTAGCTAGCTTACCTTTACTAAAGTAACGAGCAAACCGTCTCGGGCAAGCGGGCAAACCGCCCCACTTGATCACAATTTATAAAGGTACTTCTACTCTTGTAATCGAGCAAACCGTCTCTTCTGCTGGATAGAATCAATCTCTGCATTTCAGTTGGGCCGTCACTTTGACAAATTTGATCATCGTGCCGCTTCCGCTATACATGCCAACCTAAATTTATTTAAAGACCTGCACAACTTGCTATTCTGCGAATGAGACTTTTCTCACCTCGCCGAGATAGCGACGTTGTTTTAGAAAGGACCACGTCTACCTGTGATCACGAGTTCCCTAGTGGAAGACTGCTCAACAGCACGACGCTTATATTTCATGGAGTCAACTCTGTAATCAAATCCCGCCAGTCGGATGCTACTTTCAGACACGATTCCATATTTCATTAATACACTAATAACACGAGTCAAAGTAGAATCACATGAGAGTAGAAGAACCTATTATTCCCGTTCCCGTCAAACATATCATGTAGGTAAATCGCGTCTCATAATTGTATTGATAAAATTGATTTTCCGAATACTAATCTTCTGTATATACCATCTATAATAATTGTTACTTTCCGCTTACGTTTATATCTATTCTTCGCTTACTAACATCCAGCATTCTCTAGGCTCGACCTGCACTAACCATTCTTGTATTCTGTTGTAGGACAATATACTTATCTTTTTTTTTTTTATGTGTAATCCAAACAATGAGTGTCGACCAAGCAGCCAGGTTAAATAAATCAGAACATCTTGATGTTAAATGAACGACGTTTCGATCACTTTGGTGATCATCATCAGGTTCGACAACTATATTGAAGTAAAAGGGTACATAGTTTTATAATTATACATTATTGAGTAGAGGAATATAATGTTAAAGAGTATCTAGATTTCTCACCTTATGAGGTAGATTAAGATTAATTATAATTTTCTCAAAATATCCAATTGACGACTTCTTCATCCTTAGTAAAATTTTATTTGTCATGTAGTTTAATTGTAAATTGAAGTGTTGACTAAATATCAAATTTATTTTTCTTTATCCCTTTTTTCTGGTGGAACAGGTGAGCAGCCATTTCATGTGGTGATGATGTTAGCTGTAAAGTTATGTCATTCCAGGAACTGTTCGAAAAGTTATGTAATGTGATTATATTAATTTGTGTTAAATGAATGTGCTGAAGGCTTAATAATTTTGTAACAAAATTGTAATTTGATTTTTCTATTTCAGGGAAGATAGTTTACTGCCCGTTTTATGCCATAGAGGTCAATCTGTAAATTTAAACTGGGAGGCAGTTGCAGAGAGAGCTGAGTTATTCATATTTAAAGGATGAGTATAAATAAATCTATAAATTTATGAAGGGATCACGAATATTATGGATGCATACCTGCTGTTGGAGTATAATAATATTTAATTTTGATTTCCAGGAAAAGATGACGATTTATTGGCATATTAACCGGTTAATCCGATTATCCAAACGGACGTGTCTATACTGAGATTTTAATAAGGAAAGAAGTCGTCAAGAGGTCACATCGAAAAGTGTTTACCATATTCAGAAGAAAAGCTGATTTAGATTATAAGTCTATCTATAATTATCTAGATTAAGTTAACAGAGTATGATTTAAGTTATGTTATGAGTTAAGTATGTCTAAAAATAAGATTATGGTATATTTGGCTTAAGTGCTGAATGTCTGTACGGAAATTGACTGTATTGGGTTCTCTAATAATATGTATCATTTCAAGAATTTTGCGTTTACTGTAAATTGATTCGGAACCTAAGATCGTGGCGTTATCATAGTCGAAGTTATGTCCTGTGTCTACTCTGTGTAACGTTAGTGCTGTGTGTTGGCCTGTAGAATTGTTAATGTTACGTTTGTGTTCAGATAGTCTAGTGTGGAGATTTCTGCTCGTTTGTCCTATGTAGCGTAGGTTGCAATGAGCGCATGGAATTCTATATATAACATTGGATCTGTCTCTAAGTAGAATTCTATCTTTAATAGAGTCTGTGAAACTGTGTAAACTATTATCATTCTTGTAGAATATGGTGATGTTAAATTGTTTGAAAATTCTTTTTAGACTTTGGGAAAGGCCATTCACGAAAGGGATGGTAATGATTCTCTTGGTGTCCAGAGTTGGTTCGGCTAACTGTGTAGTGTTAATCACTGGAGATGATTTCGATCTTATGTGTGCAATCCGTTGGGTTGGTATTAAAGTCTCAGTATAGACACGTCCGTTTGGATAATCGGATTAACCGGTTAATATGCCAATAAATCTTCATCTTTTCCTGAAAATCAAAATTAAACATTATTATACTCCAACAGCAGGTATGCACCCATAATATTCGTGATCCCTTCATAAATTTATAGATTTATTTATACTCATCTTTTAAATATGAATAACTAAGCTCTCTCTGCAACTGCTCTCTGCAACTGCACCTGAAAAAAGGGATAAAGAAAAATAAATTTGATATATAGTCAACACTTCAATTTACAATTAAACTACATGACAAATAAAATGTTACTAAGGATGAAGAAGTCGTCAATTGGATATTTTTAGCAAATTATAATTAATCTTAATCTACCTTATAAGGTGAGAAATCTGGATACTCTTTAACATTATATTCCTCTACTCAATAATGTATAATTATAAAACTATGTACCCTTTTACTTCAATATAGTTGCCGAACCTGATGATGATCACCAAAGTGATCGAAACGTCGTTCATTTAACATCAAGATGTTCTGATTTATTTAACCTGGCTGCTTGGTCGACACCCATTGTTTGGATTACACATAAAATTAATAAACACAGCCAACATTACACTCACAATAATATACTTATCTTTTGTTATTTGTAAAACAAAATCTCACTTTCATTTGTTCCGCCTGATATCTTTCCTAAATTCCTAACAGTCGATTCTGGCTCGAACCCACCTTTCTGGCACGATCCGGAGAACCGTATCGTGCAATAGGGTTACAGTATGTGGTTTAACATTAGTTTACGATAGGTTTTGTTAGGTAAGGTTAGGATAGGGTGGAATATTAAAATTTCAAAGACTGGGTAGGTTAATGGATAAGTATACGACCGAAGAGAGCATTACATGTTTGAAAAGGTTCCGTCAGATAAAGATAACTTAAAATATCGTTGAATTACTAATGAAATATTGCTCAGGAGGCAGAAATTCGCATTCGTGTCCAATTGGATTTGTGCATAACTGTGCATCACCCAGAGAACAAATCGGAAGCTAAAAAATCGGAATCTCTTCACCAATTATACAATTGTGAGTCCTTAGCGGAGCTGGTTTAACTAATCCATGAAGGTATTCATAGGACAAAAACTGTATTCGTAGGACACTCAAGAGGCACAGCACCATAGCACAGCACTGCAGCACATGGAAAATTCTACGAATTTTCTTAATTTCGCGAGAACTACACGACCGATAACTTACCGTACCGTATAGACAACACGACCAGAAAAACTATCAATAGATAGCACGGGAGCGCGAGTTAACTCGAGGCATCTCGTCATTGTCCCGAGACAGATTGCTTTGACAATAGCCAATTTTGAGAACAAATCATTCTGATTGGTAGAAACTATTCCCTTTCTTAAGTTATCCTTTTAAACTATATCAAGGGCATCTTTTAGCAAATCGGTTTTGTAACAAATTGGTAGAGCCTTTACGAACGCTTCTTCAGGGCATAAGGCGAAAGTAAGGCTCAATATTCGCAAGTTAGGTCAGGGGGTCCCTCCCCTACCCTTAACCGTATCCAAATCTTGAAAGTCCACTGTCTCTCGCAGGTGAGGTGCCTGTATTGCACCCGGGCTTCTACCGGTTCGTGGAGACGTCTCATTGGGTTACTCTCCTCTGCCGGGCAATTGGTTTCATCGAGACTATCTCTCCATGGAAGTTTCGAGCACCTCAACTTCAATTCATCACAACAAAATTCTTGTGAGTATTGACGTAACTGTACGAGTCTATCAGAGAACATGATTTCTGAGTAGGGTGAAATAGGTAAAAATTGGTATGGAATCAGCAGTTGGTGATAAAGCGATTATCGGTTATCTGTCTTCCTCCTTATATAAAATTTCAGGTATGCATAAATATTAATTTTCTTAGAGGTTCTCACTAAATCTATTTTTTTATTTAGACACATAAGATTTGAGGTGTGTACGTGTGTTGAGGAATCGAGAATTCTAAAATTGTTCCTTCACCCCGCATTCATAAAAGTCCCGAAAATGGCTTTATACTGGTTAAGTAATAGTGAAATACCAACAAGCATTTTACTCAAGCTATTGAGTCATGAAGAGGTTCGAAGAGTTTTCCTTATGGAAAACCATCTCTCTGACTTGAAGATTCGCTTGCTTGAATTTGGCCCTCTGTCGTTACGGCTTAATTACCTCAAATATCAGAACTCATCTTCAGAGAATGAAAAGTCAGACAAGAAATAGCTGCCGTTAGTACCCAATCAATTACTTGTGACAAAGGAAGAGTCTGGTAAGGTTATGCGCTGTTACTGTATAAGCTTCTGGCGCGACTGTTCATGCAAACGATAAATAAATGTCAATATCAAGATAATTGAAGTTGATTTATAATTTATGTTGGCACTACTTTGGACCTCCAATAAGCATAGTATAAGAAATAATAGCAAAAACGGTAACGGAATGGTAAACACGTTCATCAATAATTTACCCGATGAGGCACATGTTCCTGGATATTAATATTGCGAACCAGGAACACGCTTGAATGCAGCAACGCCCTTGACAAAGCATGCAAGGTGTATGATATTGCATATTCATCTCACAAGAACTTGAATTAAAGACATCAGGTGAACGAAGTATTAGCGAAGAAAACATGACGATGAAGGGAAGCTGAAGATGCAAGTTTTTATGAAAAAGAAAACTTCTGCCTGGTTAGCGGAAAAAATAATGGGGCAAAGAGAAAAATGAATATAGGTTTACAAATCAAATATAGAACTAAAAACATGGCGGAGGCTTACTGTCTCAGAATAAAAAATCCTTTAGCGACAATGTTAGTCAAATAAAAAATGTTTAAAAACATTAAAAAGCATAGAAATAATAACTAATAGGGCCCTTAAGGCGGCAAAAGAAATGGCTCAAACTTTCCAATTAACAGTGATGACTCCTAGAATAATATAATACTTAACAAGGGATGGCTCATCCCTCTCATACATGTACTTGCAGGGCTATCAGCAATGGGTAGTCTGGCAAGTGTTGCCACAGGGAAGAATGTATAAGATTATCAACTATTACGAAGCTGTTAAATGCCAGTTGGAAGAAAGGAAAAGGCATAACAAGGCAATGGAGAGTCAATCTAAAAAACAGGGTAAAGGAGTGTCCATCCGAAGGCACAAGAACTAGTTAGGACTATACCTGCGCTGTGCCCAAAGAAACTAAGGGCACTGCTAGGATATAAATAAGTATACTGCAAGTGAGGAAATTCCCCATTTTAGAGGGATTTTTATGAGAACCGAACTACTCGTAAAACCTTGGAGGCACGAGACAGGCATCATCAACTTGGATGATCAGCAAGGACTCAAACGTGTTGAATAGCATACCAAAAAAAAAAAGAAAAAAAGAATGTCGAATATTTCGACAATTTCGGTAATCTACCCTCACCTCTTGAACTTATCGACTACTTCAAAGACAACATAATGAAATATAATCAATAAAATAAATATAGCGGGGCGCATATTGGTAAAGAACAGTGACTCGTTTACCTCTGAACGCACAGCACCTAACGAGTTCTCTGCAAATAGAAAGAAGAAAACGAAGAATAATAATAAAATTACAATGCAAAGTCGCAGATGGTTATTGTCTATGAACTTCAAATTGAAGAGTTAATAATCATGAACGAGGTACTCAACGTGAGAATCAAAATGCGTTTTAAAGAGTCGAGATGCAGAATAGAGATTCATGTTCATCAACCATATGCATCCTCATTTATAAACTGTGGCTTAATTTTTCGACCCATAGTTACAAGGTGACTCTAGTTACCGATTCAGATAATGTTCTCGCTTCTTGGTTTTCTTCGAGTCGTCACCCTGCTCGGAAGCTACGCTCTCAGATTAATTTGTACAGTTACGCCAATGCTCTCAGAAAGATTTGTCGTTATTGAGATAAGATCGAGGTGCTCGAAACTGCCATGGAGGAGAGAGTATCGACATACCGCGTTACCCGGCAAAGGAGTGTAGTCGACTAGGGAGAGGCAAAGGGCTGTAGAGTGGGGAGTGGTGTTTGTTATGGTTAAGGACGGAGGATCTGCGGTTCAGTATGAACCAATTTGCTAAGAACCGCTCTTGATCTAGATTAAAAGGATAACTCGACGGAAAGGATAAGAATTATCGGCTATAAGAAGGTCGACCAATCAGAAGGATTAGTTCCTGAATTTAACTATTGTCAATGTAGTCTCTTTCGGGACACCAATCGCGGTGCCTCGAGCTGGATTGTGCTCCTGCGCTGTCTGTTGATAGTTTTCCTAGCTGTGTATCCACTTGAACCAGCTCCAGTGAGGACTCCCAATTTATTAATTCGTGAAGGAATTTCGATTTTATAGCTCTGATTTGTTCTGCTACGTTCTCGATCAAATTGCTCTCTGCTTCTGGCACTATTTACCTGCCGTTTACTTCGACCCTCTCTACCTCAACCTAGCAGCCTGAGCAGCCGTGCATTTCCGTTCGAGCATCTAGTTGCGTTTCTTGATTTCATGCCACCTCAAAGATCAGCACCTACATTTTCGTTTCTCGACTTTACGCGTTGCAAAAAATCGACAGGATGCGTTATGCTACCGTCTTATCTAATAAGTATCGTCAGAGTTCCAATTTTTGGCGGAGTTGATACTGTTGCACCTCAACTCCCAGGTCATACCAAGTCTTTATTTCTCGGTGAAAAAAAATTGGCTGGCGACTGCCTGACGTACGGATGCATGGCCGAAGGGCGGACGGTCGAATGTGATGTAGGTTACCTCTCAGATTTACGCTATCTGTGTGAAGTTAAGAAAATACATTACAATGCATACCTGAAATCATATACAGGATGTCCCACAACACCCGCTGAAGCGTTAAGGGGGTGAAGGTGGTGGAAATAACGAATCGAAAGTTCCTTTCCCATTTTTTTTATCTGACGCCTAATTATCGACCTATTAACGATTTCGATGAACCAATCAGATGTTCTGTCTATGAGCAGTGTGTGGGCGAGCCCCACCACTGCCGGCTGTAGTGCTACAATACCTTCGGTAAAATCAAACTATGGAGGAGTTACGTTATTTGTACTATTACTATTGTACTATATTATACTATTATACTACTTGTACTTGTACTCTTATACTACTATTATACTATTTGTACTATATTTCAAATATCCATATCGTAGCTTCTATTTGTCTGATCAATTTGTCCATGAGCTCATTCAAAAGAGCTGGAATTGGGCTTCTATTTCATGCTGCTACACATTTTATTATAGAAACAATTGAAGATTGTTATAAATAATTAACTTTCAAACACGATTTTCATCACCAAAACCGCGCTGTAAAATTCCAAAAAAAATACGAGCGTATTCCTTGATAAATTTTCTATAAGATAGGTGAGTTTCAAATTGGAGAATTAATGGAGAGTATTTTTCAGATATTAATATTCGAGCGAAGGCGCGCTAGCCTGGCGTTCAATGCAGGTAGATAGTCCCAACGCACGTTCCAGTCTAGTGGAGTCTCTGAAAAAGACCCTCTCATATAGCGGGTCGGTGCGTGCACACGCGCCTCCGCTCGATTATTAATATCTGAAAAATACTCTCCATTAATTCTCCAATTTGAAACTCACCTATCTTATAGAAAATTTGTAAAGGAATACGCTCGTATTTTTTTAAAATTTTACAGCGCCGTTTTGGTGATGAATATCGTGTTTGAAAATTAATTATTTATAACAATCTTCAATTGTTGCTATAATAAAATGTGCAGCAGCATGAAATGGAAGCCCAATTCCAGCTCTTTTGAATGAGCTCAGGGACAAATTGATCAGACAAATAGAACCTACGATATGGATATTTGAAGGAGAGCGTGTATGGCGGTTTTTGGCATTTTGGGAAATTATCAAATTGGAATAACGTTCGAAATATTGAAGATAAAAAAAAATTGTATGATCAATTTATTAAACCCATAGAATCCGTTAGAAAAAAATCACAATAACCGAAAGGATCGATGAAAATTTTTGGTCGGGTTCGTCCGGTTTGATGTGTTTTGATTCATAAGGAAGAAGACGCATTACCAATAATCACTTTTTTACCGACTGTAGATTCTATATCGATTTTTACCTATTTCAACCGACCGTTACTGACTTCTGAACTTAGCGTGTGCAGGCGTCGTCGTCGATAAAACAAGGTGGTTGCAGCTCTGTCGGTAATACGAAATGGGGGAAACAAAATGTCGGAACAGTAGTATAGCTGGGCCGATTCTGGACCACGATTCCTGTAACCGACACATACCGACACTCTAGAACCTTCGAAGGTGAGTGTCCGTGTTAAGTTGGCGCCGTGAGCTCTACAATTTCCGAAAGTGACGTCACCAAAGACCAAAGACTCTATTTTCTAGTAATTTATGGGGGATTCCAGGAATTTTGCGTCACACTCCGGGAATTTTGCGTTTGATTCTAGGAATCGCACACGATCGAGAACCTTCCAGAACATTCTAAAAGCTTCGATGGTTCATGTCCGTGGTAAGCCGCGAACGATCGCTCCCAGAGCCGGCGGTCCTCTCGTGTGACGTTTTGAGACAACCCTTTGCCCCCCCGCCCGGAGAGCCTTCTAGAAGTTTCGACGGACCCCGTGCAGGTTGCGGGCGGCAGCTCAAAGTCTGTTTGACCTCGAACGTTATCTCGCAGAATTGTGCATCGAGGATGCAGCAGCAGCATCGATTCCAGGAAATTTGTCGGCTCTCGTCAGCCATTCGATTCCAGGAAGCCTCCGTGCAGGTTTTTAACGGCAGCCCCCCGCCCCGAAGATTTCGATGACTCCCCCGACCCTCATGCAGACTTCAGCCGGCAGCTGGACACTGTTTTCAGGGTATCGAATTACTCGCAGAAGATAAGCGACACTTTGTGCACTTCGGAAACTTTTTGATGTAGAGTTCGAACTCAAAGTGCACAATTCGGGTAGGTGTCTTATCGCTCGAACCGATGTAAAACAATTCCAGGAAAACCTTGGAAGCCTTGTGCAGGTTCATGCAAGTCGAAATGATTCTCGCAAACGCAGTGGCGAGGTTAAAGTCATTCTAGAAAAAATCTATGTATCGGTTGTTGAAATGCGCAATACTAAATGTTATCTCGCAGAGTCGTGCGTCGAGAATGCAATCTCGGATTGTCCAATGAAAGCTTCCAACCAAACTGATTATGATCAATGTTAAGATTCAGATTTCCGTAGGAATAACATTACGAATTCAAAAAGAGCTTAACGTCTCTGACGCTGCAGTGGTCAAAGTGACTAGCGTTCTTATTTTTCTTGTTCTTTCTGCTCGTCTGAAAACCCAGTATCACGTATTGTGGTTTTTCCAACTGAGTCAATATCTTGACGGTCCACACGTGTTTCGAGGTGGTGGGGAGTAGAGGGTACTCATATAGCTCGAAGGTACGAAAGCTCACGGAGATGGGTGCATCCCTCTCGATGAATCTGAGCAGTTGTATCTTTCGTCGATCCGACACCTTTACGTACGGTATCAGCCATTCCAATTTATGAATTACCATTTTGCATTTTTCCGGAGCAGTTTGCACTATTGCATTGACATCGCTCTTTTCTCTCGTCAGAATCAACTCGTATTTAGCGTTAACGACGATCTTGCGATAATCTTTGGCGAAACCCAGTATCAGACTCAGCGGAATAGATACGTCGAAGTAACCGTCTGCATTAGTCAATTTCTCCCATTCTTTGACGTCAAGCCAACCGGCGTTCTACATCAAGGATCGTTGACCAGGACTCAGGGAAGCATATCTCTTCATGAGACTCGTGAGACCGACGTTCTTGTTCCGGTCGATCTCTATAGCATTAATTTCATAGCGAATTTCCTCGAAGAGATGGCAAATGGCATTGTTGACCAAGCTCGTGCTCGCTGTCGCTGTGAACCCATCTTCCTTGACCAGCTTTCCATATACGTGCAGCGAATTTTTGCTCGGTAGTAAGCATAGGTCTTGATGTTGAACGGAAATTCGAACCTCGTCGCTGTTGTTCAACGTTGACGAGGGCGTAAGGTTGATGCGCATGCGTTTCACAGTGTGCTATAGATTCATCAGTGACGATCGGTGTCTGAATGTTCAGTGTTTCTTCTTCCATGGCACGCGGCAGACGAAAAGAATGCAACAGACCGAACGCTTTACTTTCCTCTTATGACCTTGAATCCGAGATTTTTCAGAAACAAAACGTTTCGACGTGTTAGTGTCTTGAGAAGCGGTCGATGACTGATCCCTCTTTGGCATATCGGTCTATTATTATAACCATTGCCAATTTTCCTATTGTTGACGATACCCATTATCGCATGAATTTGAGATGCAGCCTGATCGTTATGACTTCTCCTTGAACATTCACCAGGTCCTCGTCTTGATCGTTTATTCGAAGCTGCGGGTGATCTATCGTCTTGGTGGTGATCGGAAGATAAATGACGTGCGATGACACCTCTATGATCTTAAATCCGGGTGGCACGACCGGGAAGAATCCGTGTACGGTGTGCACTTTACGTTCGTTGATGTAAGCGCCCGTCGTGACGTTGCATTTGACTCGTAGGGCGTTCACCTTGAGAATGGTGACCGGTACGTCGGACGTGTGTGATTTATTAGCTTCCAGAACGCGTTGAGTGCAACCCAACAAGCGATCTATGGAATCATTGGGCCGAAAGTCGACATCACAGTTGCACATAATTTCGCTGCACAACGTATTATTGTTAGGTTTAATCTGAATGACGATGCTCTTATCCGTCAACGCGCTATGCACGTAGTTTTCGATATCTTCTATCTCGTAGTTACCAGTAGGTATAGTAATAACTTCATCCCCCACGTAGAGCTTGTTGTGATCAGTGTTCACGTTGGGAATCGAATTGAAGGTCAGCAACTCGATGAGTCCCAGACCGTAATTTTTGTACGGGGAAAGCTCGATAGGAGGGAAGTATTCGGCTTCCAGTATGGAGGAGGTGCCTGATAAAGTCAACGTGAATGAATCTTCCATGATTGCGAACGTTCAACTGACCTTGTGAAATTACATAGTAAGTTTATATAGACGATACTTATTTTTACGATTTAATTTGCCACACAGGAACTTTAGACACAAGTGTCCACATGCAAAAGTATCGTACTCCTGATATCGCTTGTAATTGTACTTTACACTACCAACACCGAGATATCCGATAAGATCTAGCGGCGGTCAAAGATTGCCAAAACTGTCGAAATAAATGACTCGATCGTTCAGCTTCTTGTACGCGACCCAGTGTGTTCCTGGACCATCTTCGTCGTCGAGATTGACGATGCCCGACTCGTACTTATACGGCCCATCCTTCGGCATAGCGTTTCCTATGAAGACTCCGCGAATATGTGGAATCTTCATGATCTTCTCGTACTTTAGTAGATTCGCATCGGTCAACGCTCGGCGTGATAGTTTCACTTCAAGTTTTTAGGCTTCAGATGAAGGCCTAGTGCTTTTCTATACGGTTTCAAGTGTAGTCCTTTGCCAAACGCGATGGCTTCCATCGTCTCGTTGTGCCTCTGACTTTCCGTCAGTTGTTCCTTGTTTGCATTCGCATCGTTCACGGCTTTGGCTATACTTGCAGCACCGCCGGCCAACGCTCCAGCGGCACTGAGACCCGTAAACACAGGGACGAGAAACGGCAGTAAGCTTCCGATTATGAACGGCACGGGTAGAACCCGCGGCGTGCACGCGTTGCGCTTTTCACCCGCTCGTCTGACGTCAGCTTGTGCACCCTTGAGAGCAGATCTGATAGCTACCCCTGCATGGTTGCTAGGAATCATCGATCGTTTGGCTTCCTCGCTGATTTTCCTCAGCGTTACAGTCTTTGGCTTCTTCTTGAATCCCATACCGAGTTTCGACATGGCACCCATTACGTTCGCTACGGACCAGGCCACCGCGTTTTCGGCGAGACTGGCGTCTTTAGCGAAAACGTGCTTCCAAGCCTTGTCAGCCAGTACCCTGTCCGCAGCCCCTCCATGTTCGAGACTCTCTCGATTCTTCGAGTAGGCAATGTCGTGCTCTTTGCAGGCTGCGTCGATGGGGTTGATGCCCGGATCGCCTCGCGCGAGTCTCTTTGCTAGTTTCGTACCGGGTCCACAGTACTAATAACCAGGTACATGTAACTCGACGGGTAGACTGTTGATGATCCTGTTGACTAATCTTCTGCCACGATGAGATGTTTTCCTCCCAATGCGTTTACGCTTAGGATCCACGATCATGTCCCTCCGGTGAAACAGTTCCAACTGAACACTGATCCTTATAAACTCGTCATTTATAGTTTCCACGTTAGTCAAGATCGAGATGAGGTTCGAGCAGCAGTAGGTCAGGTTACCTGTAACGAACTTTGACAAAATCATGCGGGTGAAGGAAAAGAAGGAGGCCAAGCAACACGGCAAATTACTGCCAAATAGTATACGAACAGTGTTTTGCGAACCATCCATTGCAGAAAGACGAACGCATTGCTTGCTCTCATAACCCATCCTAACGGATTAAGATTCGAAAACATCAAAATTCAAAATCGCTTGATCAGCCAAAGTACAAGTTTTTAGAACGTTTACTCGCATCCGTGGACAGCGTCGAGTACTTTCCCTTTAAGGAATACGAATAAGTGCTGCCACCGAACCGGGCACGTCGAAACTCGATAATTATTTATGACGATATAGCTTGCGAGAAGCAAGATAACATCAAAGCCTTCTTCAGCATGGGGCGGCACAGGGACGTAGACTGTTTCTATCTCTGTCAGACGTACGCTCGCATTCCCAAACATCTGGTACGGGACAATGCTACTCTGCTGGTTCTTTAAGCAGGATGAAATGAATCTCAAGCACGTATACGATGACAATGTAAACACTGACATGACTTACGCACAGGTTAAAGACCTGTGTTCGACATGCTGGAACGGTGATAAGTATGGATTTCTCGTGATCGACAAGGACAGCGAGCTCGACAGAGGTAGATACCGAAAAGGATTCGATTGCTTGGTGAGCATAAATGAATGATCATTGAAAAAAAATGAACGCAATAGCGTTTTGGATTCAGCAGCGTCAACATGCAACGCAGAAAACTTCAGAAGCAAAAACACGTCTTACGTCAAATTGCTAAAGCCAGCGATGCGATTCGCAAAAAGTATAGAATGATAAAATTGGGTAGAGAGAACGTCGAACAGACGATGAGTGAGGTTTTGAAACCGGTAGTAACTCCACTGCAGAAACTAGTGACTGCATCTCAGCCGGAGCGTAATCTTATCAAAGACGAGATTAAGCATGAAATAAAGCAAGACGCAAAAGCGGATGATACGTTTAGACCGGCAGATGAATTCTTCAAGTCTTTAAAGAATGATTCTTTAGAAGAAGAAGAAGAAGAAGAAGAAGAAGAAGAAGAAGAAGAAGAAGAAGAAGAAGAAGAAGAAGAAGAAGAAGAAG
>JARQTC010002614.1:0-13671 GCA_030142495.1 Cephus runcator
CTCTCTCTCTCTCTCTCTCTCTCTCTCTCTCTCTCTCTCTCTCTCTCTCTCTCTCTCTCTCTCTCTTCTCTCTCTCTCTCTCTAACGTACGCTAACGTACGCTAACGTTCTTTTGCATGCTCGTGTCTTTTCCTGGAAGTCTCTCTGCCGTTGTCTGCCTTCGGGCTGCTTTTGTACCAGGCTTGAACGAGTCTTTTGTGCGCTTTGTGCCTGCATATTCGTTCTGTTTCGCGCTTACTTGCTTTGGGATCTTTTGCTATGTGAACATTGGCTCTTCTTCTACCCTCAACCTGTCACCGAGCACATTCTTACCTGGAGGATCGATCTACGTATGCGCGACTTTCACAGGATGAGCAGTCTTATCGATCTATCGATCCTATGCTTGCTTATCTACGCTTGTGCTGCCGTCACTCGGATTACAGTCTCATCGACCACCATTCTAGAATTCTTCATCGTGGACCTACTGCCATCTATCACTGCAACCGAAGATCGCTGTCACCACTTATCATCGAACTTTCACGGTCTCTTCATTATCTACTGATATTTGCTTAGAACCTAATGTCGCTTATTACTTGTGGCAAGTGTAGCAAAAGAGTAGCGGGAGATCACACTAAGTGCAATACGTGCTTTAAAACGTTCCATCCGGGTTGCAGTAGGAACTACATTACTTTTAAATCTGCCAGCACGTGCTGTGTCAGTCAATGTTCCGCAATGTCTAGCACCGATCAGCCTGGGCCCACGCCGGCAAATCCAAGCGCTGAATTTTTCTCAAACAATTTTCAACCGCCTCCCTCTACTTCACAAGCATTAGCATCCTATGTGACCTTAGATGCTATGTTCTCCAAGCTTTCTAACTTCATTGATTATAAGACTAAATTCAATGCAGAAATTTCTGCTGCCCTTGCTGTCATTCCTGAACTGAAGGGTATAGTAGCGGATCACGCAGTCCGTCTTGAACGCTTGGAGTCTGCTGCTAGTAATACTATCAATTCTGTGCAGTCTTCAGGGTCAAATGAACTTATCATAGCAGGTATTCCTGCTTCTTTACCTGACTCGCATTCGTAAATGAGCTTCTATCTCCTGAGAAATACGACCTCTTTCGGCGAACAAAAGCTGAAGCAGTTGCTGCTTCCTACAAATTGGTCTGGGTCAAGTGTAACTGCATTTATGTGAAGAAAGACAATGGGCGCCCTGTCATTCAGGTTCACTCGGATACCGATTTAGCTAAAATAGTATGACTGCCTAATATGCCGGATCCGCTGCTTCCGTACGTTCATGTTTTAAAAGTTGCTCACTTCAATGCCAACTCTCTTCTGGGACATATCGACTTTGTCCGGCAATACCTTGCAACGCATTTCTTTCACCTCATCTCTGTCTCCGAAACCTGGCTGCACTCAGGAATCTCTGACGCGTTAGTTTCGATTCCTGATTACATTATTATTAGAAACGATTGTGAAGGCAAAGTAGGAGGCGGTGTTGCCTGCTTTATTCACAATTCTCTATCTGCTCGGGTACTTCTTACCTCCCCGAGCGTATTCTCGAACTCTCCTGAGTTTATCCTACTTGAGGTGAAGTCCTCGCGATCAGCACCGGTACTTTTTGCTTCAGTCTATTGACGTCCTAAAGGGCGTCTCTTTGAGGAGTTCTTCCAGGGGTTTAATCAATTTACCCATGCCTATAAGAATATTATCATATCAGGTGACTTCAATTGCAACCTTCAAGCTAATCGTTTAGAAGCTCGTTACCTCAACAATTGGATCTTGTCAACATCACTATATCTTGTCCCGTCTGAGCCGACTTATCATACCATCTCCTGCGACTCTTGGTAAGATGCGTTTATCATCGACAGTCAAGAAAAGCTGTTGTCCTGTACTAAATCGGATTCCCCCTTCATTGCTGGTCATGATATTCTATCACTGCACTATGAGCTCGATCACTCCTTTGCCCCCGTTGCACGCACACTTATGAGACGCAATTTTAAGTTCTTTAACATCCGTCAGTTTCTGAGCACTCTGAGAACTACGTTAGGATCCCAGGATTGTCCTAATCTCGAGCTTCTTGACACGCGAAATGAGGTGGATCGACTCGTGGACTTCTTCGCTTCCTCGTCGATTGAAGCACTCGATATACACGCTCCACTAAGCACTTTTGTCGTCAAGAGACCCTCACACCCTTGGTTCTCTGAGGATCTCGAAGCGAAGGTTCGGTGTTGTAGAACCCTTTATACACGAGCTAAACGACCTAGCAATGCTATAATGTTTGCAGAGTACATATGTCTTAAAAATCAACTTACGACAGACATACGAGAGGCTAAAGAACGACACTACCTCAAAACACTTTCCTCTATTACCGATCCCTTTAAAATGTGGAAGGAGCTTGCTCTTCTGGGTTTAATTAAGAACAATCTTTCTTCTCCTCTTCACTTTTTCCCTCCTGACGTTCTTAATCTCTATTATTCCTCAGTCTCTAGCTCAGCGCCAGCTTGTTCTCTTGATAATTTTCTACGCTCAACTTCTTTCTTTCACCAGCCGGAGCACTACTTCTCTTTCACACCAATCACTATTAGTATGATCAGTAATCTCATCAACTCTCTCCCTAATATTAATCACTCATCTGGTCCGGATGGCATTTCTCTTTTCTTTCTAAAAAATGCGTTACCTGTCATTGCTCCTTTCCTTGTTAAAATTTTTAATGCCTCGCTCACTCTTGCGTACTTTCCCGCCGCATGGAAGAGGGCATTCATTCGTCCGCTGGCCAAGATTTCAACACCGTTAACACCTGGTGATACTAGGCCCATTGCTAACCTATGCGAACCTTCCAAAATTCTTGAGCGCATCGTGCTTAATCAATTATCGGCGTTCCTGGATACTCATAATATCCTTGACTCCAGACAATCTGGATATCGTGCTCATCACAGTACTCAGACCGCCCTCATTAGAGTATGTGATGATATACGTCGTGGGGTTGATAAAGGACTTGTCACCATCTTAGTCTTATTTGATTTTAGCAAAGCTTTTGATACAGTGCCTCATGATATGCTTCTTGTAAAACTTAAACGGTTCGGGTTCTCTCAACCTGTGCTGGCCTGGTTCTTTTCGTATCTCACGGGACGATCCCAAACAGTTATTGATGACAAACGTACCACATCTAGCTGGGTCTCCACTACCACAGGTGTTCCGCAAGGTTCTGTCCTTGGCCCAGTTCTTTTTTCTCTGTTCATCAATGACATTGCATCGTCTCTTCAACATACTAAGCACATGATCTTTGCCGATGACACTCAGATTTATCTCTCTTGCCGACCTTCCCTTCTTAACCAGGGCTTAGATCGCATTAGTCAAGATGCGCGCAGTATATTTGAATACGCCACATCCAACAAACTGAAACTCAATCTTGGCAAGTCCAAATTACTCATTTTAGGTAGCAAAGCTTAAACTAGAGCCCTGGACCTCGTCCCTATCCCTGCAGTAACCATCAATGATATCCAGTTGCCAGTTGTCGATTCGGTACGTAATCTCGGTATCACCATGAACTCAGACCTGTCGTGGAATAGACATGTTGCTCTAGTCTCTCAAAAAGTGCATTTCACATTGTTCAAGCTAAAGTATCACAAAAATTCTTTATCTCGTGATCGGAGGATCATGCTTGTCTCTGCACTAGTTTTCCCTCACCTCGACTATTGCTGTATTCTTTTTCTGGACTGCACCACCTATCTCAATGTACAACTTCAACAACTCATTAACGTTGGGATTCGGTTCATTTTTGATCTAAGGAGAGATGAGCATATCACTCCATACCGACATCGTCTCAAATGGCTGACAGTGACGAGTAGAAGAAATTATTTTCTCGGCATTCTTGTTTACCGCACTTTCCATATGAACTCTCCCTCCTATCTTCAAGATCTGTTCACTCGACGTAGTTCCTCTAATCGTTGCTCGAATAGACTTTTATCGCCGGTCCTTGAGTATGAAATTCCCCATCATCGCACTACTACTTACAGCAACTCATTCCATCTCTCTGCGTTATATTTCTGGGGATCCCTCCCGGCCCACATTACTCTTACGCCTTCTCTTTCTATCTTTACAAAATTATTATTTTCTCACCTTTTCTCGTTAGAAGTACAAGAGTTAGGTGGCGTAGCTTAATGTCTTAAGCGCTCTCATTGGCATTCTATTTTGTATGTAGTCTAAGGACTTTAATTGTAAGTGTAGTGTAGGGACCTTACTTTTAAGTGTAGTGTAGGACTTTACTTATAATGCAATTCTTTTGTATATCTATACTCCATTTTTCTTTTCTTTTATTTTCTATCTTCTTTTATTGTTAATTAAATTTCTCGCGGATTATTATTGTATCTAGATGTATTACTTTAGTTGATTAACTGTATTCAGATACTTCATTCTCTTCATGTTCTTTTGTTACTACTATTGATACTTGTATCTGCTTGTTATATCAATCATTATTTGAAACCGCTTGTACTTCAATCTTGCCAAAAAAGTATTGCTATGGCATTAATAAATCAAATGAAATCAATCAATCAATCAATCAATCAATCAATCAATCAATCACTCTCTCTCTCTCACTCTCTCTCTGTCTCTGTCTCTGTCTCTGTCTCTCTCTCTGTCTCTGTCTCTGTCTCTGTCTCTCTCTCTCTCTCTCTCTCTCCCTCTCTCTCTCTCTTGGGTATCCTCTTATCGTGAGTGCGTGCTACTCTGTGGTTCTTTGTTTAGCCTGTTTAAAGAACAGCTAAGTTTGGCTTATTGACTTGTTTTGGTGGTGCGCCGCTGGTCGATGTTTGTCGTGCTATACAATAGCCAACCAAAATTCGTGAGTGGAACAGACTAGATTGCAATCAAAAGCTAAGATTTTGTGCCAGGAAAAGGTTAACTCTGTCATTAATTGTACATTGTGTAGTGCGGTAACTGCTTGTTTAGAACCTCTTCCCTGGCGGTGACACTGATGTACTCTGGTTTTTATTGTGGAGGTGCGCCCGTATCGTAATTTCTTTCGCCTTAAGGCCAGCTGATATTTGTAAACATACCAAAACCAACGTGCGCTCTCTGTTTCTCTTCAATTGAAACAACAGGTGACGGGGTCACCACGGGCTACAAGTGTTCTCATAACTTACACACCTGGTGTGTAAAGATAAAGTTGGGACTTGATTCTTCAAGAGAAGCCGCTGGCACAGTGCGTACTTTCTGCCCAGCGTGTCAGTCTATTGGGGGAAATGATGAACACCTCAGAGTGTTGACTTCAATTAATGAACGACTTGGAAAATTAGATGACACGGTAGCAAAAGTAGACTCGCTTGCTGCAGACATTGAGGGCCTGCATTCTAAATTTGACAAATTAGTTGCTGACAATGCGGCCTTTAGGGATGATATTAAGAAAGTCAAAGGGACGATAGCTACCGTCAAAACTGAGATGGAGGACATAGTCAAAGCCTCGGTAGCTCAAGGCGATAGACTGAAACTCGTTGAGGACAAAGTTGCTGCAGGACTCACTGGAACTCTGTCTCAAGCAGATGAAACAGTCTTAATGCGTGCCGCGTATAACCAGGTCGCAAACCATCTTATCGTCTCTGGTGTGCCTGAGACTGGAAGTGGAGAGGAGGATCTATGTTCTTTCGTTAAAAAACTTTTACATGCACTGGACATTGAGATATCTGCAATAGTAGTCAAGAAGGTTGAACGGATGGGAAAAAAGATGACCAGGAAGAGGTTTTCGTCAGCTGACCAAGGAGGTGGTGGTCGATCTATATTACTCGTGCTTGATACAATAACAAGTTGTGAACGGGTCATCGGTGCAAAGAAACTGAAGCCTGAGCTAAAGGCCTCTTGCATTGATGATAGCCTACCTGACACTAAAGTATATGTGAATCGTCGTCAACCTGTACAATTGCACCAACTGAGAGAACGAGTCCTAAAAAAGTTTCCAACTCTGCAGCCAAAACATGTCTGGATCAATGATGGAGTCGTCTTCGCAAAAAGCAACCCGGAATCCAAACCTGTCAGGGTTCTGCCGTCTACTGACTTGTCTCGCCTATCATTATGACTGGCTTGTACTGAGACTACTCCCATTGTCTCATCACAAACTACACCTATCTCGTCTGTCATCAATGCCTGTTGTCTTAATGCACAATCCCTCATAGCGCATTTTGGTGAATTTCAAGAGTTCTTTCGACTGAACCCATATCATATCATCGCTGTTACTGAAACCTGGTTAAACGAGCATATAACCAATGAGCAAGTTGCACTACCAGATTACTCCTTACTACGAGTAGATCGTCGTGGCCGTCATGGCGGAGGTGTCTGTCTCTACTTACGGCAAGGGTTTTGTGGACGTGCTGTGACAACATCTGCGTTACAAGAAAAGGACGGTATACCTGAATTCATTATTGCGGAGGTGTGGAGTGCTTCATCCCCTAAGATGCTAATTTCCATAACTTACAGGCCGCCAAAAGCCGGCTACCTCAACGTTTTTGAAAACGAGCTGACTTCCCTAGTACCAAAGTACAAATATATATGTGTTTTCGGAGATTTCAATGCGGATCTGAACTCCATAACATTCGACTCGAAACATCTTAGGGATTTTATGGAATCGCAGAGTCTGACTATAGTTCCACTGAAACCGACTCATCATACTGCAGTATCTGATACATGGCTCGACATATGCGCTGTAAGTGACCTTGCTAAATTAGATGGATGGGGTCAGTCTGCGCAGCCTTTTCTTTCGGGACATGATCTTATCTATATCTGCATCAATTACGCACCTCCAAGATGTGCGCCACGTATCATTCGCTATCGTGCCTGGGATGATGTTAATTTGGACGACGCTGCAGCTATACTATCTGCCTATGATACATCCCTGATGAACAGCCAGCCAAGTGTTGACGAACTACTTCGGGTTTTCAGCTCCTTACTGAACGAATTGATGGAGAGATCCACCCCGCTTCGTGAAGTAAAAGTGAAGCGACTTCCTGCACCCTGGATTACTCCTCAACTACGAGCTCTTTGGCATGAGAGGGATGCGTGTTACAGGGCCTTCAGACGTTCAGGAATGCTAAGTGTCCACGAAAAATATATTCAATTGCGAAGAGAGGCCCAGAAAGTTTGGCGCAGTGCAAAGGCCGCCTACATCCAGACTAGGTTTGATACTGCGGGTAATTCGCGTCACTTTTGGACAGAGATGACCAGGCTCGGTATTACTAAGACTGTAAATCGGGAACTACCGTCCCAACTATCGCTAAACTCACTAAATATGCACTTTGCAGCAGTGTCCTCGGGTGAAATGTTATTGGACTTTAGCACTCTGTTTCCTGCTACAGAAGCCGATAATGACAATGGTGACCAACTAGTCCTAGCTAGAGTTGAAGAAACTGACGTTGAAAAAGCAATATTGAGGGTAGTCACTCGAGCTTGTGGTCCTGATAATGTGCCTATACAAGCCTATAAAAAGTTTAAGTCATTATTATTGCCAATCATTACATCAATATTTAACTTCTCATTATTGACCGGTGTTTTTCCAACAACTTGGAAAGCCTCATTCATTACCCCAATTGCTAAGGTGCGTAGTCCGTCTCTAGTTTCTGATTTCCGTCCTATCTCATTGCTATGCGCACTCTCTAAAGTTCTGGAAAGAGTGGTTTATAGTCAATTATCACACAAATTTGTTGAAAATGGATCTCTCGACCCACGACAGACAGGTTTCCGAGAGGGTTTGGGGACTCAGACTGCAGTCCTGCGACTCACCGATGACTTTCGACTAGCTATAGATGAGCGCATGATTTCCATTGCCGTTTTTCTAGATTTCTCCAAAGCCTTTGACACGGTAGATCACGTGCTACTACTACGGAAACTACGAGCACTAAATCTGTCTCTGACAGCACTGAGCTGGTTTCATTCTTACCTTACCGGTCGTGTTCAAGCAGTTCGAGATGCTGACGGTAGATTATCTGAGTGGCTTCCAACATGCTCTGGTGTACCGCAGGGCAGCACTCTGGGTCCTTTTCTATTCTCTCTATTCATTAACGATCTACCACGTTGCCTACAGAACTGTCAATACTTACTCTACGCAGATGATTTGGTCATATATCTCTGCTGCCGACCAACTGAACTAAATAAAGGGTTAACTCTCTTGAATGATGATATTGCGAGAATTGTTGGTTGGAGTCAAGAGAACCACCTAAAGTTAAACACTGGGAAGACAAAGGCAATGGTTGTTGGCAGTTCTAAATTCGTCAACGCTATAAACCCTGACGTACTACCTAAGCTTCTATTGAATGGTGAGCCGATAGAATTTGTATCAACGTTTAGATATCTGGGCGTGATACTAGACAGCACTGTAACCTGGATGAACCATATCACTCAGGTCTGCAGGAGATCTGCGGGAACTCTCTATCGCTTACGTATTACGGCCTACGAACTAAACATGGTGCTGAAGCGTCGCCTCATTGTTGCTCTTGTCTTTCCGATATTCGACTACTGTGCAACTGCACTGACTAACCTATCTAAGACACTCGAACGAAAGCTCTGTACGGCACTAAACAATTGTGTACGGTTCTTATTACGAATCTCACGGTTCGCTCATATCTCGAAACATAGGCGTGAACTTGGATGGCTTGAGCCCAGAAATCGTCGTAGATTCCTTATTGGTTGCCTCTTCTATAAGGCCTTGCATTTAGGCTTGTCAGGACTGTTCGGTGATCAGCTGTGCATAAATCCTAATTTAGCGCGGCATCGTAATCTTTCTCGAACTGACACGCTCTATGCTCCTCCTACTCGCACTGTTGCTTATCAAGAGTCGTTTCTGCTCACCGGTATACATTTCTGGAACTCTCTCCCTCCTGAGGTCACTACGGCAAAAACCATAGCTGATTTCAGGAGAGACTTCTATGGCTATCTAAGGGCAGAGGAGGAGCGTCAGGCGTGTCTGGTCCTCGAACAACGTGGCCTAAACTAACTGATCAATTATTAATTTTAATAACTAATGTATGCTAAACTACTGTATTAATTACTTTACTATCACTTTTTTTTTTATTATTTTCTACTTATTCTGTTTCTGTTTAAGGTTACCTCCTTAACATACTATAATATTCTATTTAAGATAAATACTTCTTTTCATCTTTTACACTAACTTAGTCTAAAAGTAGTGCTAATGCGTAGGTGAAAAACGGTTGCATGACATGTATGCAACTGTTTCTTATACTACTTTTACTAGCTAATACTCTAGAAATTCTATTTGTATACTTTGTCTGTGGTCGTTAGGGGGCAATTGCTCCACGATCAAAAATAAACGCATCTATCTATCTATCTATCTCTCTCTCTCTCTCTCTCTCTCCCTCTCTCTCCCTCTCTCCCCCTCCCTCCCTCTCCCTCTCTCTCTCACTCCCTCTCTCTCCCTCTCTCCCCCTCCCTCCCTCTCCCTCTCTCTCTCCCTCCCTCCCTCCCTCCCTCTCTCTCTCCCTCCCTCCCTCTCCCTCTCCCTCTCCCTCTCCCTCCCCATTTACATTCTAAGTCTGCTAAGCCTTGTTGCAGAGACCGATTATTCAGTATGCCCTTAACACCTAGGGAAGGGTCTGACTCGTTGTCCTTAAACCTGCCTTCGTCTGTGCATAATGTTGCTCCCACTACTTCATCTTCATCTCTATCGCCTACTACTAATGACTTACTTCAATCTCTGATTGCACAAATCAAACAATCAGATAGCAAGATGACTGCATTTATTGAAGCACAAATGCAAACAAACTGTGAGCTAAATGACAAATTAACTAATTTAAATAAGATCGCAGACACTGTTAGTCAAAATAGTCAGCGTATTTCTAAATTAGAAAACGATAACATTTCTCTGTTGCAAGAAATTCAATTCTTAAAGGCTCAATTTTCTGAACCGCGTGAACAAGAGGGCAACGAGCTAAGTTTATCCAGTATCCCAGCTAATATGTCGATCCCTCCCATTTCAATGGTAAACAACGTGTTTCATGTTTTAGGGGTTCCTGAGCTCACAAGTCACATACTAGCTGTTAGACCTACTGGCAGGAAATCTGTCTCTCAGGCTGCTCAATCAGCATCTCTTTCTGATTCTTCTCAGTCCACAAATTCTTATATAGTCACCCTTACTTCGGGTGCAGTTCGTGACGTGGTATTGATGAAAAAGCGATTAAAACGTGATCTAAAGCAAAGAGAGGCTTGCAACACTGATTCCGATCGTCTTATTTATGTAAATGAACTCCTTCCATCGTCCATTTATAATTTACTTCGTCGTACCAAGGCTCTAGCCAAAGCAAAGCAGTTTAAATTTGTCTGGTGCAGAAATGGTACGATTTTTGTGAGGAAAGAAAATGGTCACCAACCCCTCAAAATCTTAGTCGAGAGCGACCTTCAAAAGCTCGGTTGACTAAATGAGGCACATGTCAACAAACAACCGATCCTATTGGCATCAACCCCTGCTCAAACCATCTCATCTTCTTACATAAAGATTGCTCAATTCAATGCACACTCATTATTAGCTCATTTTGAGCAGATCAAGTTATTACTCTCAGACAACCTATATCATATAATATCAATCTCTGAAACGTGGCTACACTCCCATATTCACGATGCATTGGTCCAAATTGAAAATTATTATATAATACGAAACGATCATGAGGGTAAGCAAGGGGGAGGTGTAGCATGTTACATCCACAACTCACTGAAGGCGAATATTCTTCATATGTCCCCAAGTCTCTTCTCTAACTCGCCTGAATATATCATATTTGATGTCAGATCAGCCAATTCTGAGCCGTTGCTCTTTGCATCAGTGTATCGAAGGCCTGCGGGTCGTTTTCTTCATGAATTTATCGCTCGGTTCAACTGTCTGGCTCATCAGTATAAAAATATTGTGATCTCTGGAGACCTAAATTGTAATATTTTGAACAATAGCTCTGAAACCATGCATCTTAAAGATTTCATTTTTTCTTTTTCTTTACATCTGGTGGAGACCGGGCCATCTTTTCATACAGACACTTGTGACTCTTGGCTTGATGTTACTATCATAGATAGTGGCGAGAAATTATTATCATTCCGTAAATCTGATGTTCCATTTATAAATGGGCACGATCTTACCGTTATCAACTATGCTTATAACATACACATTGCCAAAGATACAGTACTCAAGCGACGCTGTATAAAAAATTTTGACCAAGGAAATTTTCTCATCACTCTACGTACACTGCTTCCGCAGCCGGTGCTCGACTTTGATGACTTCACCATCCCTCAAGATACGATTGATACGTTTGTCGCTTCCGTGGTGGGCACTCTATCCCGTGCATTCGATACGCTAGCCCCTCTTCGCTCCTTCTCTGTGTCAAAACCGGCTACACCGTGGTTGTCGCTGGAATTGTTGAGTCGCATTAAAATGAGAAATTCTCTTTATAAGCAAGCTAAACGAGCGAACAGTATTTTGGGCTTTGCAATTTTTAGGTCGTATAGAGACAATCTCACCGTTGATCTTCGAAACGCCAAAGATCGGTATCATTTCAGCAGACTTAAATCCATAACCGACCCAAACAAATTGTGGAAGGAATTGGCAAACTTAGGTCTTGTCAAGTCTAAGATGGTGTCCCCAGTGCACTTTTTTTCGATGGATAAACTAAACTCTTACTATGTTTCAAATTCTACCAGTTCAGACTACCGGTCATTTGATGATCTCTTTCGTTTTACTACAGATCTTGGCTATTCAGGTCCTAAATTCTTCTTCTCTCTCATCTCGCAGAGTGATGTTAGCGACACCGTCCTTTCTAACTGTTCTCTCACACTCAACTCAGGACCGGACGGTATATCTCTCTTCTGTATAATCAAAGCTCTATCGCGGGTTATTCCTCATTTGACTCTGATCTTTAACAAATCCTTAGAGCTCTCTTATTTTCCTTCCACATGGAAACGTGCATATATTCGTCCTTTATCGAAAGTGAACCTACCTTGTTCGCCATCAGATACACGACCTATTGCCAACCTCCCTGAACTTTCGAAGATCTTTGAACGCATCATACATAAGCAGCTACTAAACTTTCTTGAAGCAAATGGTATCATAGATCAAAAGCAATCGGCTTATCGTAGTGGTTATAGTACGCAATCTGCTTTGCTGCGAGTCACGGATGACATCAGACGAGCTATAGACAACAAGGAGGTAACTATACTCGTTCTCTTTGATTTCAGTAAAGCCTTTGATACCATTTCTCACCATCATCTTTTGAGAAAATTGAAAATCTATGGTTGTTCTGACTCTGTCATCTCGTGGTTGCACTCGTATTTATCTAATAGATCTCAAGCAGTCATCAATGACAATCATGAGTGTTCAGATTGGCTGAATACGTCTGCTGGAGTACCTCAAGGTTCGGTGCTTGGCCCACTTTTAGTCACCCTATATATCAACGATATTAGCAGATGTCTCAAGCACTCAGAGTATATGATATTTGCGGATGACACTCAGATTTATCTGCACTGCTCCCCACTAGATATTCATCGCAACCTTGCGATGATCCGCGAGAATGTGGATGCCATCTTCAATTACGCACTTTTGAACAATTTGTCTCTAAATCTTGCTAAGTCTAAAACCTTGATTCTACGAAGTTCGGCAAACCTTAAATCGGTAGATTATTCAAATCTTCCCCCTATAGTCGTGAATGGTCATACTCTTCCGTTGGTCCACGAGGCTAAAAATCTTGGTATTCACCTTTTGGCCAACCTCTCCTGGCATTCACATATCTCGCACGTATCTCGTAAGGTCTGGGGAGTGCTACACAAACTAAAATATCACAAGAACTCTCTATCCTTCGAAGTCAAAGTAAAATTGGTGTCCACACTCATTGTCCCTTACTTTGATTATTGCTGCCTGGTCTACCATGACCTGTCTAATGAATTAAATACTAAACTTCAGGTTTTATCAAATAGCTGCATTAGGTTCATCTTTAATCTTAGGAAAGACGAACACATCACACCGTTTCGTCACCAATTAGGTTGGTTATCTGTCCGTAGTCGGCGTTTATATTTTCTTGGCATAGCGGGCCATCGTGTACTTTATGGCTTTGTCCCACCATACATAAATGATCTCTTCGTGAGGCACGATGACTCTGTGAGACAGTCCTCCCGGCTTCCCACACCGGTTTTTCATATACCTATCCACCGTACGTCTACTTACAGGAACTCGTTCCGTTTAACTGTGGCGTATTTTTGGCATTCGTTGCCTGCGTCTATCTCGAGTGTTTCTTCGCCTCCTACCTTTAAGACCTTACTATTCTCGCATCTACTTAGTCTAGAACGTAACGGAACAGCACTTTAAGTCTGTAAACAGGATATTATTTAAGATATTATTTAGATTAATTCTTTAAAGCATGCCACTGCATCATTACGATTTAGTCTGTACGTAGGATATTAATTAATTAATTATCTAAAACATGCTACTGCATCACTTCGATTAGCACATAAGGTTATCATTGTATTTGCAGGATATTAATTAGTTATTTAAAGCATGTTATAGCATGTTACTGCATCTTTACGATTAGTATATTCGGTTATTATTATTGTATTTCTATGTATAATATGTGATATAGGTGATTTGCGACATTGATATTGTTTTGTTTCTCGAGACAACGCATTCACATTGTTATTACACTTTGCCCCACAGCTGAGCTAGGGCATA
>JARQTC010002615.1:0-13334 GCA_030142495.1 Cephus runcator
CTCTCTCTCTCTCTCTCTCTCTCTCTCTCTCTCTCTCTCTCTCTCTCTCTCTCTCTCTCTCTCTCTCTCCTTTCCTCGGTGATCCCTCTCTGGGCCGCTCTCATCCTGTCTCGGCAGTATTCACCCTTACTCGTAATACCCCTTACGCGAGAACTCGGTCTTCCTCCTGCTTCCTCTTCCTCCCCTGCTTCCCCTGTTCACTTTGCTTTCTATTGTTTCTTCTCCACAAAACACGTAAATTTCGTGACGCCGATGAGCTACGTTTTTATCCTTCCACGGAGACTGTCATCGCCAATTTCTTTCTATTCCTTTAACGTAGACTTCTTATCCGCGACATCCTTCCCAGTGACTCTCTTTCTCTGCCCTCTTTAATCTTCCTTCTCTGTGTCCTTCGCATCCTTTGCATCCTATTTAACAGCATCGCTCTTCTACCGCTGGCGTTGTGACCCAGACTGAGACATTTCATGGACTTTGACATTCCGAAATCCTGGGAAATTGTAAAGAAGTCCACCTATAGAGAGAGAGAGAGAGAGATCGAGCCTGCAGCCTGTAGTCCGGGCGTCACGCACACGAGGTGAAGCAGTTCGTGCCGAAAGAAGCTGTAGAATATAATCGAGTTGTATTTGAGCACGTGTTTCCATCTGATCGATTGCCGCTCTTCGACTCGAGTTTTAACGAATGCTGCATTTTTCCACTCTTTTGGGGCAGGTGCTCTTCAGTGTCACCTGCGTCATAAGCAGAATGACGGCATCGGTGCTTTCTTTGTGCTTCGCTGCACTTTCCTCTTTTGCTTCTCTGCAGCCTGCTTGCTCTTTCCAGAGACGTCCTTAAGATCGACTATAATGCGCCGCGTAACCTACACCTCCAGGTTTTCCTTCTCTGGCTCTGTACGGTATTACGAATCACCAGGTACGCTAAGCACTGCCACTGTTGCACGTTAAACGAAGCTGGTTGTAGATTTTCAATTTTCGGGTGGAATACAGTGCAGAGCTTCTTCGTTAGAGACGCGTCGGATTGGCACATAACAAAGTGGACACCCTAATTGGCGGCTGCTGCATTCGCCAGTTTCCTAGAATCGAAATGAAAGCCGAAGACCTTCGGTCCCTGCTGCATGGAGAAAGGAACTTTTAGTTTCGTGGGAGGGAACGTCTACGTGATCGTCGAAGACAAAACAAAAGTGGCGGCGCATAAACCTGACAGACGGGACAGACGCCAGCACACACGCGCACGTGCACGCGCACGCAGAGGGCGCTGGAGCGTAGCACAGACCTAACATAACATGACCGTACGTAACGCAATGCGAAGCCGCGCGCGCGATTCTCTTGCCAAGAGCCAAAGAGCCAAAGAGCCAGAGCCAAAGACTCGGAGCGTTGAATTAGGGGAGACCAAGTTTTCCTGCGAGCGAAGCAAGAAACGCGAAGCTCGATGCGAATTGCGAGCGAGATACCTCAGGAGCCAGAACCAGAAGGAAGGATGCCTTTTGGCAGCACGGTCGACGCTAACTGGCAGCATAGGCGGCGTCGAACCATGAGAGATTAAACATGGCTATGATAATTGTCTGGAATAGCCTGGATGCAGAACAAAGTGCCAGAGTTTCCGACCCTTCCTGCTGCGTTTCCTCTTTTCTCCTTCCTGGTCCATCTTCTTCTTCCTCCTCTTCCTTTCATTCCTTTTTCCTCCTCGCGAAATGTGTAACAATAGTAGCTCCCGACTCGCTCGTCGAGACTCTTTTCGATAAAAAGTGGAGCAGCGCTTAAATTGAACCGAGCCAGCTTCTTTCTTTTCCCCAAGAGCCTTCACCCCTAGAATTCCTTTTCTCAGATTATTTGATGCGGCCCAAGATGCGTGCAAATCCTCCTCCCTACCTCCTAATGTCTCATCGAATCCTATCGGGTCCACAGTCAGGGTGGTCGCGTCCTTCGGGGACACAGCCGCTTGGTAATTCGTTCCTTCCCCGAGGATGAAGCGAGGGTTAAGAACCCTCCGTTTAATTAAATCAGCGGACCATTAGCGAGACCATCGTGCCCGCATTGTCACGGATTCCTTATAATTAATTCAGCTCGACGCTGGTGGCAGCTCTGCGGACACGAGGCGAACGAGCACGAGGACGACTCGTCGACAAAAGTGAAAAGACAACAAGAGGAGACGCGGCGAGTCAAGGAATCCTGCAAGGATAAGTCGGAGAGCCGGCGGAAGCCGTATTCGACCTCGCACTTTCAAAATTACGTGGACAAGAAGTTGCGGCAGTCTTCCTGCCTCCTTCGCTTCCGCTCATTCTTCCCTCCTTTAGCCTCTCCATCTGCACAAGGACGCAACTCGAGAAGGCTGCAGGAGAAGTCCTTGGCTGGCCAGATTGGACAACTGTAAAGTGCGTGTGCGTGTAACGGAGGGAGCTGAGTGCTCGGTGATTCTTGGGAACCGTCTGGTTTTCACGCTGTCAAAGATAACGCGATGGAAATGCGCGCAACGCCGATGATCCTCCAGCTACAAGTTACAGATATTTCTCAATTTTTACTCAACGTTTTTAAGGCTCGATCGCTCAACGGAGTTCCGGTTTTTCATAGGACACAGCGTCCAGCAGGCACGCGGTAGACGTGGCAGGCAAAGTTGCCCGTGCGATTCCAGACGCGCGTCTCGCAGTCTCCGTTCTTTCGTTACTTCGATCGTTTCGCCGGAAATTATGGGCTTAATAAATACTGACAATCAGGACACGAGCGCGTCCGCAGTGGCGTAAGGAGGCGCGCAGTTGCATCATGGCTCCCGTGTAAACAAATTGGCACTAATGACGTTGCAATTTGTCGGATCGCTCAAGAGCTGCACAGGTGCTAAGGGTGAGATTGGTGGCTGGTCGGCTGATGCCTGTTACACACGATACGCCGGCCGTTCTCATTTGCATATGCAGGTGTGTAGTGCACCAGTGAAATGCAGGGACGCAGCGAGAACTTTGTATCGGGTCATCGAAGAGCCTGGCCTTTCCTGGCCCCCTTCTAGCTCTGCGCTTCCTTACCTCAAGCGATTAGTCCCGCGCCGAGTTAACTTCTTCGTAAAACGGGAAACAATGTTCGGGAAGTGTCCGATTTACTTAGCAGGAACGTTCGCATGTTTAGACATTAACGAGCGCAATACAATAGCACAGTGTATACTCCGCCTGCCCGAGCGAAGCGATTCTGGCTGGACTGCACGAAAGCTTCCTGCAGTGGGAGGATCAGGATACGCGGATGCACCACCTACGCGTCGACTGTCCATTGACATACCCGACGTCCTTTCTGTTCCAGGTAAGCGCGCTCACGGACTCGCTAGAGATACCACAGTTTTCACTTGGTCCATCGAACGAGTCGTATTTTTCCATGCTCCCAGCCAAAAGAAAAGGGTGCTGCACGTACTAGTGTGGCTGTAGTAGGCCTGGTAGATAGCCATTGACGTGAGTGACGCACATGCGTGACTCACAATCCAGTACCGACTCTATGTCCTCACTTTTTTGAAAAAGCCAATTTTCATTCCGCGTGCGCGGGTCGTCTACAAGAGAGTGATACTATCGCTCGAACGGATTGAACTATGCAACGGCAACCCTTCATTGTTACCGGTTTATAATTAATCGTTGGGCAGTACCGCGGATTGTCCCTGTCATCGACAGATATGACAGCCAATAAAGTGCGTCGGACGCAGCTGCACAAACGGATTTGGCAATGCCAACGCAGTCTAGCACGTAAATAGCTCCGTTCAAACGATGGACCCGCAGAGACCCTTGCGCCAGTGCATTCGTGCATCCATGTCGTGATCAGTGGGACTGGATAATTAGCAGTTAATCAGGCTCGACTGGCTGTTCCGCTGGGCAAGCTCAACTACTTTCCGGAAACTACGCGTATAGGTTGTCATGAATCATGATCGTCGTCCTTATCATCCGCTTCGCGATGCCCACATTGCTCTGCGATCGTCACGTTGCCGATTTCGCAATATATCGGGAGACTCGTAAAATTGAGTTGGACATCTCATAGACTGCGGAAGATAGAGGAAAGCGACTATATGTATAGAGAAAAAAGAGGAAGAAGAAAATGGAGGCACTGAATATTAAACGAGCTGGCAAGAATTGGCGATCGGCCCCGAAATAATTCCGTCGTATAGCAGCCAGTGCCGGGAGGGGGGCGAAAGAAACGGAGAAAATAATAGTCGACGACGTCGGAGCCCCTCGTCCCAGTTATCCTCGGTTGTCCCCAATTGTACAGAGTTTTCCTAGTTATTTGCCAGCGGCTACACCTTGACCGAATTCTTGGTGGCTTCCGCGAAGGCAGCCGCGAGCTACTCGACGTATCGTGAAATCGTAACGACTCCTCGAATGCGTCGCCGGAAGCTATTTTCTCGGTCTCTACAAGAAATCTCGTCTTTTCAGGAGGCAGCTAGGGTTTTGCCAAGCGCAAGGAACTGATTAATGCCTTGAAATTCTTCATTGGTATTTCGCTTGGGCGGTTAGCGTGTTCGTTGACTGCGGTAGACACGGTCAGATCGGTCGGCTGACTGACCGACCGACCACTCGGATCATTCGAAGATTCCAGCCATTTCTTAGAAAAACTTTTAACTATTTGATATTCGGCTTTCGCGGAGCCAGACAGGGTACCGCCGGAGGCAACTTGGATCCACGGACGATATAGTGCGGAAATACTTTTCACGGAGTCATTCGATAATGTAATTAAGTTTCGGGAAAAAGAATCTGAAGAAAGCGAAGCAGGGTCGGTGGGGGGGGGGGGGGGGCGCAGTGTTGCCAGCATCGGCGCGGGGCCAATCGAGAGGCAGGAAGTTCCCGAGGTGCTGGGGGCGGCGAGGGGAACCCGAGGAGGTGGAGGAGGTGGACTAGGTGAAACAGGTTCGGGCGTTGTGACGTGGGAGGTTAGCAGATGGCAGAGGAGGGCTCGTATTGACCGGGTGGAGGCCCGAGGCAACCGCGATGCGCGATATAAATTGGATCTCGCATGCGGATGGCGTGCATGGGCATTTCTACGAGGATTGAGATAGGTCGTGAATCACTGTTTTCGATTCAAGAGCCAAACTCCGCCGTCCTGTCTTCCTTTTCCTTACTCTGGCAGTAAGCACGGACTGACGCTCTCTGATTGTCCTTCGATTGTCGAAATTTCAGAGAACATTTTCATGAGTCGCCGAGTCCTACGATGCGCGAGTTACGTAACCTCTTACGACACGAGGCTTCCGAGCACTGAATTTTCAAACTTTTCCTCCTACGAGATGTAATTACGCGTGTCCGATGTGTGTCGTCACTGGGAGATGCGAAACGTTGCAGCGAATCGCAACCGTTATTACTGTTATTAGGCATTCGACTTCGCTTCATCGCTTCATCGCTTCATCGGTTGCCTCGTCTCGCGCAACCTTCTGGTCAAGGTTATGCAACTACGAGAGCGAAGCACACGTGCTCCCATCGACACGGCGCACTTGCGCACTCACGCACTTACGAGTGGTCGCTCGCCAATTGACTCAAATGCACATTTACCCTACATCCTCGACAATTACATAATGGAGCTGCACCCGCTGAAGCGGGCAACGCGAAGCGTGTGAGGCAGTGAGGCTTGTGCCTTTCTCGAAATTGACAACCGACAACGGCGCTAATGGCGACTGCGTCATCCGCCATCTAGCGTGGCGGGTTCGTTGGGGATTCTGTCGCGTCCTCAAGTTCTACCAACCTCACGTTTCTCTAAGGTTCCTTCCCAGCACCACGTTGCTTTCAATTAACGACAACTGAGCCCTCTTCAAGGGATCCGGCAGACTAGCCGCGTTAAGGGACGGCAGGTCGAGAAGCTGTGCATCTGCAGCCAACCTACGACTTCTATTCATAGGCTACGGAAGATGCCTCCTGTTGGTAGTGCACTGCTACGGAACGCTCGCTCGCTCACTGACCCAATACACGCCGCCGCTCGAGTATTCAAGCGGCAAGACCTGCCGCGTGAGTTTTAGTCTCGTCACTCGCGTAGCCGATTAACGACTTTCATTAAAATGCGTTCACAGATATCGGCATACGTCGCGTCCAGGCAATGGGCAGCGAAGCAAGGCTGAAAGGATCTGACTCGTTCAGACTCCCGTTTCCTTCGTTCCTGCGTTCCTTCGTTCCTTCGTTCCTTCGACCATTGGCTCGACCTAGATACTAGAAATATTTCGTACGGACGTTCGCCTGTGCATGTCTCTCAGACGATACACATCCACGAGATGTCATATTTTCAGAGTAGGTAGAGACTTCTAAGCCGCAAAGGCAAACAGTGTAGAGTGGTAGATCTAGTAGAGGAAGAAGCGCCGATTTCTCTTCGGAGCAAAGATCTTTTCCCAGCAAAGAGAGGGAGGCCTCTGCGCTTAGCTGAAACGTGCGATGATCCTTCGACTCAAAATTCTTCAGCTGAGCGACTGTAAATTGATATGCAATGTTCGAGGTGTCTGAAGGTCTCGGCCAAGGGATGCAGGACGTGGAGATGCGAGTCGCGAGTATAGGTCACGGTCCGGAAGTCACTGGGTCTTAAATCTTGGGCCGAATGAGATGCCGACTCCCGGCGCTGATGGATTTTCCGGAGACGGCGGGATGCTTACAGCGATGAAGAATAGAAATCGAGTGCGAAGCGCGAGAGAGTTCATTGTCGACTGTTGGCCATAGTGAATCGCTGGTTGCCATTAAAAATGCATACTCGCACTCCGGTAAACAAAGCTCCGACCGGCGCACTGGCGAATGCTGAGCATAGCGAGCATAGCGAGTGACTCTGGTGCTGCTCTGGTGCGGGACGTCGAGTAATCTTTCTGCGAGCGCGCGTTCGCGCACTTGCGACGCCGCGACGTATTGGTGCGGCCGTGGAAAATTTGGAGAGTCTTGCGTTGCGTTCAGGAGGTTGAGAGGGGAAAGGGGCAGGGCACAGGATCTCGAGGGCTTCGCGTGAGAGTCTTGTCACCTAGCAACTAGGTATAGGTAGAATGGGTCACCGGTTAACCTGTTAACCGCTCGAGCCTAAGTAGATATTTTTGGACGCCTGGCTGACGCATCGCTGTGCTCAAGCATTGAGCCTTGTAAGTGCGATTTACAAGCTAAGCGCAAGAATGTACCAATAACGCAGCAAGACGGGTGTGAAGCAGAAGAGATTTGGGGGAGGGGAGGAAAGAGAAATCAGAAATCGCTGCGGTCTCGTCTTTACGTGGCGCTAAAAAGAATCGCACGAAATAAATGCGTTCAACCTGAAGCTGCTGTCTGCTGCCGCTCATCAGTTGCGTTCCAAAGTCTGTCAGAAATTGGTCAGCCGCGCTGCATCGTGCTGCATCGTGCTGCATCTCAATCGTGTTCCTGGCATTCGTGTTGGTCTTTTCGTCCTCCTGATGTTCGCGCTGTTTCGATTTACAATTAGTCGTGAGAAGCCGAGAGAACGGCAATAGGAGCAACCTAGAGATGGCATCTTTATTAACCTGACAGAGCCAGGAAACGTGACGGAGAATCGGCGCTGGGTCGGCTCTCCCCTCCTGCCGTGATTCCATCGCCTACGAGCCGCGACTCTCTTCCTCGGCGCAGCCATCTTTAGCTCTTCGAGAACGTAGTGCCGTAATTAGCCGTGCTAACTACTGGTACTGTTACTTGACTCGCATGGCCTGTGGCTCCCTTTGTCTCTGCGATGCTGCTTGGTCATAATGTGCTTCCTAGGGGGTCAGTGCGTTATCGATAACGCGAATGCGAACCGCGAAAGGTAACACAGGACGCCGGAACTTGTGGAAGCTCAGGAGGATTCCGGAAATGCGAGTTAAAGAGTTCGCAACGATTCTGCGTTTTCTCAAAGCAACTCGAGAATCGGCAAGAAGTAACTTTGCTAGCGGAAAAAAACTCTGCGAAACTGTTTCCAGCGGGGACTCGCAACGCTTCTTCGCACGTAATTCATATCCCAATGTTATGCGAATTATTGTGATAAAGTGAAAAGCCGAAAGAATTGGCAAGAGGGAAACGGGGAGCAAGGGGGCACGAAGGTTCAGACGAAAGAGAATCAGGCGTCCGAAACGAATGAAGCAAATGGAGCGAAACGGTCGAGTCAGATATCTTCGTATGCATCTTCGTACCGGTAGCGTCGAACGGTGTTCAGCGACGCGTAGATGCCAGGGAGGTGGCGGAGGTGGCGGAGGTGGCGGAGGGGGAGGTGGACGGCTTACGGCCCCGGCCGCGCGGCTGGCTGGAGGCGAGGAGGAGTGGAGATTCGGTTAAACAATGGAGCCACTCTCCATGCCCCAGTCGGGTGGTGGTGGCAGCTGTGTATAAATCAGGAAGACGACTGTACCCACCATGACGCTCTGCGTACCTACTCTCTGCTAGGGAGTACACTCGCCTCTGTCGCTCGTGTCGCTCGCCTCGCATCCGGTGAATTGACCCCGATGCATTGTGGGAGATTCCGTCACTCGAATCTCTGTGATTCTGAATTCTCTTTCTGTCCAATGCATTCGCCGAAATGTTTCTTCTTTCTAAGCGTTCGCGATACTATAATGGCCCTTTTGCATATCTTTCCTCCCTCGCGCCCTGCATCCTACCCGTTAGTTACGTTCCGACGGAAAACGCTGAAGTGCGAAAGACCTTTCCAGGCCTGCGACACAGAGCGTCGGGTGCAGCCAGCGTTTCATAAACTTCCAATGCGTTTACGGACAGTAAAAAGAGTCTACGTGGTGTAGCAGTTGTCATCGAGGTTAATGCCGACGTCAACAGTTTAATAAATATCACGATCGACTCCGAAGAGAAGAAAGTGTTCCTTCATACGTGCAGTAGCTCTTTATTCGTACGTTCCGACATTCCTCTCACGTTCCTGCAACAATTACTATTTTTTCCTGTACTTGCAGAATTTACTGTGCGCCGCATCAAGTGCCTCCTCGTAGACAGAAATTACGGAGAAGTTCCCATGTATGCCAGTGGTGGCGACTCCTCACATGTTGTCCACGAAATGCGTATAACTATGAGCACGTGACTTGGTTAATTCTTGGAGCTACTTGTCAGCAACAAAACCAATTTCTCGTCTGCTCGCGTAGCCAGCCAGAGCGAGTCCAGTTGGTATTTCAGCAGCGCACTACTATACGTCGCTCGTTTCCATCTGCCATTCACGGCATCGTGAAGTCATTCGGCGGGGGCTCAGGGCGGTCGACTAAAGAGCTGCAGCCGGAGAATGACTTCTGGCTCGTCCCTTTCAGTGCGAGCTAGGATGTACCGGGTGACCTCTGCCCCTAGAATCGGGTCATCGGTTACTTTCTCAGCGCGTAACCGTTATGAGACCGTTCACTCCTTCCGCGATCCATCTCCAGCGTCCCGGTTGCCACGCAGGGATCGCACGCGGACCAATCGACACGCGTTCCCTGATATTGATCGCGGAGAGACACAGGCAGGCTGCCACATCGCCTCACGACGGTCCCGACGGTGGGATCTCCTCGTTCGTCTTGCGACTCGCGCCAAACGCAACTGCAGCGTTGCGTCCAGAAGGTAGTAGAGTCAAAGTTGAGGATAAGAAGCCGCCGAGAGACGGGAAAGAGAGCGGGTCGAATGGTAGAGGGATAGAGACGCAGGAGTCGCGGCAGCAAGTGCTGATTGCGACGTGAAACGCGCCGCGAGCGAGCTGTCGCGCGCAGCGATGTCGTCGTTGCATGATTACTGAATTATTATCGGTTGGAGCTCGTGACACGATGCATAAATATGCATGCACGTATTCCAAATTGCGGGTTGCGGCTTGCGGATTGCGGAATGCGGAATGCACGAGCGTCCTCTGCACTCGGCTTACGTTAGCCGCAGTGCGCACGCGTGTCTACGTCTAGTTAGTCACTCTTCCCGGATACTTCGGAGCTTTTAAGCGGAAGCTCAACCGGATGCCTCGCTGCGTTAGTGTTTTCGTGCGTCCGTTATTCTGACTCTGGATACGTAAGTCTGCGGATGTTGCCACCTCGAGTTCCTTGTTTTCAGCTGCGTTCCTTTGCGCTCCTGAATTATTCGTCTCTAGCAGAGCACCGCGTACCAACGAGTCGATCCGCCATAGCTGCTACCAACTACCAACTACCAACTACCAACTACCAACTGCCAAGGACCAGCGACCAACCAGCAGCAGCGACTCTTGCCATGTCCTATCTGCCTATCCCGGTGATTAATCTCGCCTGGAGCATTCCCGAAGGATACTTAGCTCTGATCTATGAGCTACCCTCGCTCGCGGACACTTTTTTTATTCGGCTTCTCTAGCGCCCTGCTCCCCTCCTACTCAAGCCCACAATCTCCTCTGGCAGCTCCATCAGACGCCGAATCTTATGTTCGCCCTTCTTCTATCTCTCGTACCTTTACCTTCGGCTGCCCCTCTGTACTTGCGAGACAGGACTCCCGTCTCCCAATGACAAAGCGCAATGCTTTGCCCAGTAGCATTCTCGAGGAATGCAATTAAGACGCTCCGTAGTAGGGGAAATGATAACAGTCGGAGGCAGCCAGGAATCCGAGTGGCCACTTGTGCTCCGCGAATAATCTTCCCGCAGAGCATATTTAACGCGCGGTTAAAGGAGCTGCCAGTTTGATTTGTCGCGCAAACGTGCGCGCCTGATTCTCCATCGACGTTGCCAACTTCCAACTGCAATTTCTTATTCTGCTTCAATTACACAAGGAATCAGCAAAGTCGTGAGTAATCCTCACGAAATTTCTGTGGACGATTTGAGGTTTGAACTGTAAGATCTTGCGACTGTTAATTTGATGCATTTTAGAAATACACAGATGACGTACATACTCGCTCTTCCCTTGGAAAGGAAGCATCGACGATGACCTGAGCTCGATGCTCCACATTGCCATTTTCATCTCGTTCGCCAGAAGGAAATGTAGCCTGTCGTTCGACCGCCGACCACACCAATGGTGCTTATTATGTCTATCGGCTTTGCCATTAATGATTTGACCACATCCCAGCGCGCACGCAGCCAGCTCGAAGCGCGTCGCGCGCTCGCCCGACAAATCATCGTCGAGTCTTGCGGGCCCTGCAGCCCCCCTTCCCCCCTTCCCCCCTTCCACCCCCACCCCCTATGGCGCCTTCCAAAGTCCGAAAACTTTAAAACGTATGAACAACGCGAGTGGCTGTGCTTCCTCATGGAGAGCTTCTCTTTCGCGATTGGCGCTCTGTCAAATATATTGAGAGCTTTTATCAATGATTTCTACGCTCCCTTCATCTCACGTTTCATACAAATTTCATCAGTTTCGGAAGTCGAAGTACTAGATGACGTCTTATTAACACGGCAAGCATACATATAGTATGTACTGTGCAATTTATGTTAATTTCATTGCGTATAGCTCAGAAACGGGACGGTCAATCCTTTAGAAACTTCAAGCACAAAGATTATGTAGCTGCCAAAAACATAAGAAAATTTGAGACGGGTCAGTTGGATTCGTTTTGAGGGACGCGGTTGCCTCCTTTCAACAGATTCAAAAGTAATGCGTCATCTCATTATAATATATCATTACTTACAGGTTTCGATATTTCAAGATCGATTGCGGGCTTAGTGACTCAGGCGTTTGATGGATTCGCAGATCAAACCATCGGCACTCGCAAAATACTCCACATTCAGCACGTAACGTTTTTTAAATTCGGAGGAACATAATTGGCCAGGCCGCGAGCTGGCGGATTAATGCTGTCCACGTGGGAGTCACGGTTCTTGGAAAAACTCTCCTCTCTCCCTCCCTCTCCCTCCCTCTCCCCTCTAGCTTCACTTCCAGCCTTGACTATGTCCGATTCCTGCGACTAGGCTCTCCCTTGCAGCTCTTCCTCTCTTCCTTGCTCAGAACGCGAGCAGCACGAGAACCGAAGCTCAATCTAATTACCTGTAATGCGCCGGAACTCGGAAACCGGGTTTGTCGCGCGCGACCCAGCCCTTCCGGTTTACGACATTATTCATTTGCTGTCTCTCGAATGTGAACGCGAAGCTGCTTTCTCCCTTTATGGGAATTCTTGTCTCGTTTCTATCGTTATTTCCTTTCTGCCTTCTGCCCTAACCTAACCTAACCGAACCTAAACTAACCTAACGTGCTGCCAGTGACGTCGTCGACGGCACCGCGCCGACACTCTCATTTCTCAATTTCGTCGCTACACTTCTCCATTCTCCTCTATTCTGCGATCCACTGTTCGTCACCTTACTCTGCTCTATACTTTACTCTGCCAATGTCCTCGGTTCCCTAACTTGAATCTATATAGACTATCTTCCTTTTTCTATCTTCTCTCTAGACTCCAGAATTCTCTCCAGCTTCCCTTCCTGCTGCGGGTAGATACGTCTCTCGTCGGATAATTCATCCTTCTTTCCCCGTAGATCGAACGATCTTTTAATCTCTGCCTAAAGTTCTTGCAAAGCCAAAGGCAAAGAGACTCCTGCGAGACAGTCAGACTCACGGAGTCAGAAGCCCGGAAGGCGAACCGTTTCAATTTATAGCGCATAAATTCTCTCGCCTCGCAAGTTTACTGCAGAAAGGCTACTGACAGGCACTCTGCGTGACGCAACCTGCGATACTGCGTCTGCTGCTTATTGCCCGCATTTAACAAGGAGCTTGGAAGTCTGCGCTTGCTTTGGAATTCCTTGGAAAATGCAGAGCGTGTCTTGCAGGTTGACTATGCGACAGCAGTTGAATAATCTGAGTGATCTCTTGACGAAATCGTTCTGTGTGCCAAAGCGAGACCGTTCTCTGACCATTCTTCTCTATCTCTACGCGCGTTTTTCCTTGGGTCTTGCTTCGCACCCGCCAAAGCTCCTTGGCCGATCGATAAACCTAAAGCAGCGGCACTTCGTTAACGTTCCTTTCAGATAATTAAGCCAGCGAACAAAGTGCTCACGGCTATTAATAGATCACACGCTAACGTTCGCTAATACGCACAGCGACGCATGAGCTCGTAAGTGCGCGTCCTTATTTCTCGGTGTGACACGACCAACAATACAATATTTATGTGTCGACTAAAGCATTCTTTATTCCTTCAGCGGAAGAGTAAGAGAAAGACTGGATAATGCGTAGGCCACAGGGATTTCCGGCTTAAATGAAAATCGAGAAAAAACGGAAATTATAATTAAGAGCCTAATTTAATGTAATTTAACTCCCTATTGTCGATTTTGCTGTTCTTCATTTCTAAAAACAAGTTTGTGGCGATGAACCTTTGCTACCTGTAAAAAAATGGTAGAAACACGTCTCCGTCGTTCTTCGTTTTCCTTTCTTTTTCTCCTCGCGACGTCATCCTGTCGTACATACTTCTTTCCCGATATGTAAATTTCTGTAATTGGATCACAGCGCTTTTTGGAGCGATACGGATCTGTACGGCGATGGAGGGTGGGGTGGGGGGGGGGGGGGGGGGCAG
>JARQTC010002616.1:0-12959 GCA_030142495.1 Cephus runcator
ATTTCGGTCAATCTTTTATGAATATACATCAACTGTACGTTTGAAACCATAGAAATTTCGTCTATGACGATCAATTCGACATCATCTAGATCTTGACGCAACTTTTGCAAAACTGCATCGGACAACGATCTGTATTTCGGCACATTTTCGTGTTCTACGGGTAGTGAGAACATTTTATGGATAGTCAACCCATTTATGGAGAATGCCGCAATGCCAGTTGGAGCTGTCACCGCTACCCGTTTCGCCAAAATTTGTTTGACCCAACATCTTATTGCACTAATGAGGAAACTCTTTCCAGTTCCACCTTCCCCACTAACGTATAATCTTAAAGTAGCAGCATTAGGTATTCCGCCTTTTAGTGCCTCAATGACTCGATTAAAAATTCTTCTTTGATCAACGTTCATTTCAGATTCGTACTCTGCAACATCTTTTTCAGGAAGTTGATCATCAATTTGCTTGAATTCATCCATAGCAGCATGAATCTGATGAGGATCGCCTTCAACTGATTTGTTATCATTTTCCAAATTATCATTTTCATTAATTTTGATTTGTTCCTTGATCAATTCCTCAGCCTCTTTTTTAGCTTTTCTGATTTTATCCATTTTTTCATGATAATCTCGAGCATTTTCAAGTTTCGAAGCTACTTCGTGGTATGATTTTGCATAAGAATCGCATCCATTTTTCAATTCCAAGGTATTCCTCCATGGTTGGAAAAGAAGGAGCAACGAGTAAAAGTATTTTTCTGGATGAGTTTCCACATTGAATTTGAAATGATTGATCAGATATGCCCGTTTTCTTTTCCTCGCGTAGCGGCCATTGCTCATTTGATAACACTCGGCATCTTCATCTTTCAGTCTGTAGTTGACAATATCGTACTATTTCGCAAAATCATACAAACAAAAATCATCTAGCTCAACTGGTCTGTTTGGATAGTGATTATCAACCAGGTTAGGACAAAAAATGTCTTCGGAATTTTTATCTAGTTGTTGAATATCTGTCTTCTTTTTCAATTTCTTACTACGGATTTCGTTTACATCAATCCATCTAATCGTCGTATGAGTATCGGTCCCGTACAGTGAAATTCCTAATAGAGTATCAGCGGCTTCCAATGCTCCGCACTCTCGATGGCTCAAACTACGTAAGGTTACGGCCCATAATCTACTGTTAAGAGGTTTGCTTGAATCTACTCCTTTCAAAGCATCAACCAAGTGACTCTTTTCTCCTGCTTTCGTTTCGTACTTAGTGACGTAATTAGTGGCTATTCTTGTTTTTTCGCCAATGTACTGTATGTCCATATTACCTTCCCAAGCTGTTAGAATTATCGGATTGTAATCATTGATATTACCTTCTTCTTTTGTTCTCGGCAAGTCTTAAAAACGGCTATTTTTCTTCAAAGTTTTTCGCCCTGCTACGGATGTAATGGCGTCTCTTGTAATGAGTTTATCAGTTACAGGTCTTGCAAAATCAAAACGACAAACTTTAAAGAATCGTCCAGCTTTATTTTGGTTTGTCCTCATGCAATAGCTATTGTGTGTATGTTTTTGGTGAGTAGTAACTCTCTCATAAAGTTGAGGAGAAATTTTTCTGTCAGGTATCCTACAAGTGATATGTTTCAAGATAAATTCTGAAACTTCTTCAGGAGTCGATTCACCAAGTATAGGTGCGTTTTCTATCCACAGCAGCGTGTGATAATGTTGGGTACCACGACCTTGATATTCGCGTCGCCAGAAGTAATGTACCACTTTTCCCAAAGGAGCATCGTCCGAGCATATAAAATCCAGCATAGCATGAAATTTATTGTCCATGAAACGCGATACCGATACTGGATCTTTAGCTATCATTTCAACCACGGGAGTCTTGTCCAGCATAGGAGAATTGACTTTACGAATGTACTCAATTAAATCTCCCCATAACCATTCTGCTGGACTTGAAGTCAAAAAGAACGTAGCGGGCCCGTAATGATCAACCATACACATAAGGTCGTTTCTGGGTATCTTTCAATACTGTGCAGTGTTACGAATGCGGGTAAAGATGGTATTCATAAATTTATCAACTTCTTGCTCCTTCAACATGGTCAAAAATTTCCAGCAGTCAATTTTTCGATGCGATTCGGCACATTCAAGGCACTATAAATGCCTTGCTTAATTTGACGATTCGTACTGTCATTTAACAAAAAGAAAAGATACTGTGAATTCAATCGAAATTGAGGATGTCTACTCATCAATTTGCATCTAATGAATTGAGCATTGGTGAGTTTTTCTTTTCGATGTTCATCATGCATTCCATTTTCTCCAGTGTGATACAAATCCGGAAAACATAGTATATCAAGTTTCTTTTCGGTATAACTTAACGGTGCTTCTAATATTTTCTTCATCTGATACAGATTCGAAGCAATATTATTCATTCGTTTCTCATTTAAAGGATAAATAGTGTAAGGCTCATAGAACTCATCAGTTTTTAACTTTTGGGTCAGAAATGCTGCTTTTTCTTTGATCAAATTTTCTTCATTTTCATCAACATGCTTATCTAGTTTTACTGCTTCATTCTGACTTTTAATACCATTATCCAAATCGGCATCAATTGTATCGTCTTCTCTGACTTCGTACTCCAATGGTTGCAAATCATTTAGTAAATCATTCGCTTTGGCAGGAAGCACAATTTTTTCATATTCAGGATTAATGCTTTTTAATTTCTTGAGAGCAGTGAAAACTTTTCCAACATTTACCTTATTTTCCCAAATGGCTTTTGTTTTGGCGTTCGGTAAGTTACGAACAAGTATATAGTATTCATGATTTCTATTAATGGGTTCTGTGTCGGGGCAAATCTTCTTTAAAGTTTCTTCCATCGGCAAAGGAAGATGAAACGTTCTTCCCGTGACTTTTTCAACCCTTTGCTTGGGAGGTAGATTTTTTTTACCAGCAGTTCCCTTTCTTTTAATAACTTGGAACGCTTTTGCTCTTTGAATGAGCATTTTTTCTACATCATTAAGAGTAGATATTTCTGGGGGAATTTCGTGAGTTTGTAGATTGTTCAAAACGCAAGTTGGTGGCATTATACCTTGACGCAATTTAGTCACGCAATACGTGCAAACATGTGTCGATTGTTGATTTTTTTCTTGAGCGTCTTTCATCACTTCCGACCATATAGCAGTTTTTATAGGTTTTCGCATTCTTGCAATTGCGGTCATGTCTCGATCAGATTCAAGTTTTTCACAACAAACACAGAAATGAATCGGTACATCCGATGTATTTTTATGTAATTTTATAAACGCTTTCCTAAAAGTATTAACGATGTTGTCTTCATCAAGATTTATTTCATCACCTTCATATTCATACGAAGTTTGATGTTCTTTCATATGATCACGAAGCTTTCGCAACGCTTCAACATCACCCTCTTCCAAATGTCTATCAAGTAAAGATATTCTTCTTGTCAACTGAAGAATTTTGTACACATAAGCTCGAATCTTTCGAACATTTGGAAAATGAGAAGATAAAATTAATGTCGGTAGAAACGTTGATTGACAAGAAATACAATCAACGTAACAGCTATGAGGATGGCCGAGTTTAGATGGATTGGAATGCTGTGCTCCACATTGATGTGCCTCTTCGACACGGACATGAACGTTATCGAAAGTCCATTTGCTCAAAGAAGTTAAGAAATCGTAATATTCTTCTGTAACAGTTACGTCAATATCACATCGGGAATCGTCACAAGACCAAGATTTTCCTTTCTTCGTATTTGCAACTACTGGTAATATATTAGTGACACAACCGGCGTCATCAATTATCATTTTTTCGACAGCTAGTTTTTCACCATGTTTATAAGTAGTTCCTGCAAAGAAGGCTTCTGCAGATGTAAGATGTTTAGATGATCCACACAACGCTTCAATCCTTGACTGATTGTCAGTGGTAGAAAGCTGCTTCACTCGTTCAATAATTATGGCAGCATTTTCTTTGCAATTTTTTAAAGTTCTTTCAAGCAAACAAACATCAAGTTTTCTACTTGAAAGACACCATTTAATGATGTTTTCAGCCTCAATTCTAGATGATGCTGAAGAAGGTGCTTCCATTTTTTCCAAGATATTCGCAACAAAATTTTCAGAATTCTTTTTCATTGCGAGATTTTTTTGCATTTTATATTTTTTAACAATTTTCTTAGAAAGTTCTACACTCGTTTGAGAATTTTTTTGTGCGGTAGCATTTACTAATCGTTTGACAGCACGTCTCTCTCTTTGTTTCTGCGATAATAATTCTCTATTCGTTTCATTATACTGTTTTTGATAGATTTTGCTTTTAAGCGCTTTTATTTTCTCTCGATACCTCTTCTGTCGAATTCTTTTTTTTTCAGCAGAAGTCAATAGAACAGATAACGAACTACAGTCGAGATTTTTATCAAAAGCAGCAGCGTAATTTCTTTTTCTTTCTATACTTGATCTTGAAAGAGAAGTGAAATCGTTAATTTCATTGTCGTCTTCAGTCTTGCTATAGTTTTGCTTTTTTGAAAAATGAATGGAACTAGAAAAAGAAAAACTTGGTGTAACACTTTTGTCTGAAATTTCAGAATAGATGCATTCGACGTTTTGAAAAGCTATCCCGAATGAGGAATCAAATACATTCTCAACATTTTCATCATAAAAATCTTTATCGATAGAGGGTAGCAGATTTTTAACATCAAGAGTTTTTATCATCGAAATATTGCCCCAATCCGTTTCCAATCGTTTATTATAGTTTGCATCGAAGGATGCTGACTGTTTCTTGCATTTTTGTGTCGGAAAATGTTTGAGCTCATGATTTTGCAGCAGTTTTAATACGTGTGGGCGGAGCGAACGATATTCGTAAATGATATTTTCAGGCCTAACGTTCAACGCTAGCGTAACAGCAAAGGCTATGGCAAAGACTCCGCAGTCATTTATTCCTATTTGAGATTGTACCGTCGGAAAAATGACTTTTTTCAGGTCATAGCGAGGAAGTAAATTTTTTAAATAGTTCCTTTGCTCATTATCAAGCACTTTCCTGTTCATTGAATCATAAACAAACAATTCATTCGTAATACTTTTGTAAAAACTACAAGTCCAATGATTATGGCTATAAAGTATTTGAATATGATCTAAGGTCTCAGGTACTGGTTTTATCTTTTCATTCGCATTGTGTATGTAAAAAGTTTCGTATGGCAAATACGTAGACTTGTTCTGAAGAATCGAAATGAAAACGGACATATGACTATCTTCAAGCCATTCACCTTTCGATATAATCAATTCATCAGCCTTTGTTAAGTTAAGCAAAGGTAACTTTGGCAGTCCTTGCCAAGTCGATGTCTTGTTTTTCGATATAACATCGCCCTGTCGATTCATTTTATTGTTTGACGTACCTCCGCTGGTAACATTTTTTGACTTTTTTGACGCGATATGACGAAACGCTCTATAATCAACTTTTGAGGTATCAGAGCTTTGTGAAATATTATCAAATTTCCGTTTCCTGGAACACTCAGACTCATCAAAATCATTCGAATCGATTTTGAGTGATGAAAATCGATTTGCTGTCGGTATTGTTTGACAACAAAAAAATGATTTTTTAGCAAAACGGCGAGGTAGACATTTTGGTGGCAATACTTTTTGCCTTTAATCTTAATCCAATATATGGTTGTCGACCAGTCAGCCAGGCAAATAAATAGAAAAGGTTTGATCTAAAGAGAACTACGTTTCGATCACTTTAGTGATCGTCCTCAGGTTCAGTAACTGTATTAAATGAAATGAAGTACAGAGTTAATATAACAATTGATTGCGAAAAGGAAACAAATTCAAAGGGGGTTCAGATTTCTTACCTTAAATTCTATAATAATACATATTTAAAAGATCCAATTGACGACCTCATCTTTCTTGTTAAGATACAGTTAGTATTTGTCATATGAGTAAAAAATTATTATGGATTAAGTTGCCAGGTGTCAAATATGTATGCTATGTTCCAGGTGAAGAACCCAGAAGGCCATATTGAGAGTAAGCGGTATCAACTGTGAAGTTAAGTGATAACAGGAGTTATAAAGAGAATAAGGTATTATGCTTAAAGTAACATGATAGGATCAAAGTAATGTATTAAAAATATGTAAGTGTAGGATATTAATTTTCAATATTTCAGAGAGGCTACTGTTAATAACGGTTCAATTGACCTGGAGGTCAATAGGTAAGTTTGAAGAAGGAAAGCCGTTAAAGAGATGAAATAATTAATAACAAATGAAAGATGAGTATAAATTAATCTATATAATTGAAAAAAGGAATAATGTTATGTGTGAATATCTGTTGCACATGTAATAAGATGGTCTTTAAATTTAGTTTGTAGGCAAGAAGAAGATTTATGATCATGGTGACGGATTAATCCGATAATCCGCACCAGCCTGTCAATACTGAAATATCAGCAAGGAGAGAAGTCGTCAAGAGGTCACATAGGCGCCGTGTTTGTATTAATTAGAAGAAGCGTTAATTTATCTTATAGCATTAACAATCATTATCTAGATAATTAGAAGCGTATCATATAAGATGAGTGCTAAGTTAAGTTTGTCTAAAAATCAGATTATGATAAATATGGCTTAAGTAATTTTTAGATCATAAATCATGATCATAAATCTTCTTCTTGCCTACAAACTAAATTTAAAGACCATCTTATTACATGTGCAACAGGTATTCACACATAACATTATTCCTTTTTTCAATTATATAGATTAATTTATACTCATCTTTCATTTGTTATTAATTATTTCATCTCTTTAACGGCTTTCCTTCTTCAAACTTACCTATTGACCTCCAGGTCAATTGAACCGTTATTAACAGTAGCCTCTCTGAAATATTGAAAATTAATATCCTACACTTACATATTTTTAATACATTACTTTGATCCTATCATGTTACTTTAAGCATAATACCTTATTCTCTTTATAACTCCTGTTATCACTTAACTTCACAGTTGATACCGCTTACTCTCAATATGGCCTTCTGGGTTCTTCACCTGGAACATAGCATACATATTTGACACCTGGCAACTTAATCCATAATAATTTTTTACTCATATGACAAATACTAACTGTATCTTAACAAGAAAGATGAGGTCGTCAATTGGATCTTTTAAATATGTATTATTATAGAATTTAAGGTAAGAAATCTGAACCCCCTTTGAATTTGTTTCCTTTTCGCAATCAATTGTTATATTAACTCTGTACTTCATTTCATTTAATACAGTTACTGAACCTGAGGACGATCACTAAAGTGATCGAAACGTAGTTCTCTTTAGATCAAACCTTTTCTATTTATTTGCCTGGCTGACTGGTCGACAACCATATATTGGATTAAGATTAAAGGCAAAAAGTATTGCCACCAAAATGTCTACCTCGCCGTTTTGCTAAAAAATCATTTTTTTGTTGTCAAACAATACCGACAGCAAATCGATTTTCATCACTCAAAATCGATTCGAATGATTTTGATGAGTCTGAGTGTTCCAGGAAACGGAAATTTGATAATATTTCACAAAGCTCTGATACCTCAAAAGTTGATTATAGAGCGTTTCGTCATATCGCGTCAAAAAAGTCAAAAAATGTTACCAGCGGAGGTACGTCAAACAATAAAATGAATCGACAGGGCGATGTTATATCGAAAAACAAGACATCGACTTGGCAAGGACTGCCAAAGTTACCTTTGCTTAACTTAACAAAGGCTGATGAATTGATTATATCGAAAGGTGAATGGCTTGAAGATAGTCATATGTCCGTTTTCATTTCGATTCTTCAGAACAAGTCTACGTATTTGCCATACGAAACTTTTTACATACACAATGCGAATGAAAAGATAAAACCAGTACCTGAGACCTTAGATCATATTCAAATACTTTATAGCCATAATCATTGGACTTGTAGTTTTTACAAAAGTATTACGAATGAATTGTTTGTTTATGATTCAATGAACAGGAAAGTGCTTGATAATGAGCAAAGGAACTATTTAAAAAATTTACTTCCTCGCTATGACCTGAAAAAAGTCATTTTTCCGACGGTACAATCTCAAATAGGAATAAATGACTGCGGAGTCTTTGCCATAGCCTTTGCTGTTACGCTAGCGTTGAACGTTAGGCCTGAAAATATCATTTACGAATATCGTTCGCTCCGCCCACACGTATTAAAACTGCTGCAAAATCATGAGCTCAAACATTTTCCGACACAAAAATGCAAGAAACAGTCAGCATCCTTCGATGCAAACTATAATAAACGATTGGAAACGGATTGGGGCAATATTTCGATGATAAAAACTCTTGATGTTAAAAATCTGCTACCCTCTATCGATAAAGATTTTTATGATGAAAATGTTGAGAATGTATTTGATTCCTCATTCGGGATAGCTTTTCAAAACGTCGAATGCATCTATTCTGAAATTTCAGACAAAAGTGTTACACCAAGTTTTTCTTTTTCTAGTTCCATTCATTTTTCAAAAAAGCAAAACTATAGCAAGACTGAAGACGACAATGAAATTAACGATTTCACTTCTCTTTCAAGATCAAGTATAGAAAGAAAAAGAAATTACGCTGCTGCTTTTGATAAAAATCTCGACTGTAGTTCGTTATCTGTTCTATTGACTTCTGCTGAAAAAAAAAGAATTCGACAGAAGAGGTATCGAGAGAAAATAAAAGCGCTTAAAAGCAAAATCTATCAAAAACAGTATAATGAAACGAATAGAGAATTATTATCGCAGAAACAAAGAGAGAGACGTGCTGTCAAACGATTAGTAAATGCTACCGCACAAAAAAATTCTCAAACGAGTGTAGAACTTTCTAAGAAAATTGTTAAAAAATATAAAATGCAAAAAAATCTCGCAATGAAAAAGAATTCTGAAAATTTTGTTGCGAATATCTTGGAAAAAATGGAAGCACCTTCTTCAGCATCATCTAGAATTGAGGCTGAAAACATCATTAAATGGTGTCTTTCAAGTAGAAAACTTGATGTTTGTTTGCTTGAAAGAACTTTAAAAAATTGCAAAGAAAATGCTGCCATAATTATTGAACGAGTGAAGCAGCTTTCTACCACTGACAATCAGTCAAGGATTGAAGCGTTGTGTGGATCATCTAAACATCTTACATCTGCAGAAGCCTTCTTTGCAGGAACTACTTATAAACATGGTGAAAAACTAGCTGTCGAAAAAATGATAATTGATGACGCCGGTTGTGTCACTAATATATTACCAGTAGTTGCAAATACGAAGAAAGGAAAATCTTGGTCTTGTGACGATTCCCGATGTGATATTGACGTAACTGTTACAGAAGAATATTACGATTTCTTAACTTCTTTGAGCAAATGGACTTTCGATAACGTTCATGTCCGTGTCGAAGAGGCACATCAATGTGGAGCACAGCATTCCAATCCATCTAAACTCGGCCATCCTCATAGCTGTTACGTTGATTGTATTTCTTGTCAATCAACGTTTCTACCGACATTAATTTTATCTTCTCATTTTCCAAATGTTCGAAAGATTCGAGCTTATGTGTACAAAATTCTTCAGTTGACAAGAAGAATATCTTTACTTGATAGACATTTGGAAGAGGGTGATGTTGAAGCGTTGCGAAAGCTTCGTGATCATATGAAAGAACATCAAACTTCGTATGAATATGAAGGTGATGAAATAAATCTTGATGAAGACAACATCGTTAATACTTTTAGGAAAGCGTTTATAAAATTACATAAAAATACATCGGATGTACCGATTCATTTCTGTGTTTGTTGTGAAAAACTTGAATCTGATCGAGACATGACCGCAATTGCAAGAATGCGAAAACCTATAAAAACTGCTATATGGTCGGAAGTGATGAAAGACGCTCAAGAAAAAAATCAACAATCGACACATGTTTGCACGTATTGCGTGACTAAATTGCGTCAAGGTATAATGCCACCAACTTGCGTTTTGAACAATCTACAAACTCACGAAATTCCCCCAGAAATATCTACTCTTAATGATGTAGAAAAAATGCTCATTCAAAGAGCAAAAGCGTTCCAAGTTATTAAAAGAAAGGGAACTGCTGGTAAAAAAAATCTACCTCCCAAGCAAAGGGTTGAAAAAGTCACGGGAAGAACGTTTCATCTTCCTTTGCCGATGGAAGAAACTTTAAAGAAGATTTGCCCCGACACAGAACCCATTAATAGAAATCATGAATACTATATACTTGTTCGTAACTTACCGAACGCCAAAACAAAAGCCATTTGGGAAAATAAGGTAAATGTTGGAAAAGTTTTCACTGCTCTCAAGAAATTAAAAAGCATTAATCCTGAATATGAAAAAATTGTGCTTCCTGCCAAAGCGAATGATTTACTAAATGATTTGCAACCATTGGAGTACGAAGTCAGAGAAGACGATACAATTGATGCCGATTTGGATAATGGTATTAAAAGTCAGAATGAAGCAGTAAAACTAGATAAGCATGTTGATGAAAATGAAGAAAATTTGATCAAAGAAAAAGCAGCATTTCTGACCCAAAAGTTAAAAACTGATGAGTTCTATGAGCCTTACACTATTTATCCTTTAAATGAGAAACGAATGAATAATATTGCTTCGAATCTGTATCAGATGAAGAAAATATTAGAAGCACCGTTAAGTTATACCGAAAAGAAACTTGATATACTATGTTTTCCGGATTTGTATCACACTGGAGAAAATGGAATGCATGATGAACATCGAAAAGAAAAACTCACCAATGCTCAATTCATTAGATGCAAATTGATGAGTAGACATCCTCAATTTCGATTGAATTCACAGTATCTTTTCTTTTTGTTAAATGACAGTACGAATCGTCAAATTAAGCAAGGCATTTATAGTGCCTTGAATGTGCCGAATCGCATCGAAAAATTGACTGCTGGAAATTTTTGACCATGTTGAAGGAGCAAGAAGTTGATAAATTTATGAATACCATCTTTACCCGCATTCGTAACACTGCACAGTATTGAAAGATACCCAGAAACGACCTTATGTGTATGGTTGATCATTACGGGCCCGCTACGTTCTTTTTGACTTCAAGTCCAGCAGAATGGTTATGGGGAGATTTAATTGAGTACATTCGTAAAGTCAATTCTCCTATGCTGGACAAGACTCCCGTGGTTGAAATGATAGCTAAAGATCCAGTATCGGTATCGCGTTTCATGGACAATAAATTTCATGCTATGCTGGATTTTATATGCTCGGACGATGCTCCTTTGGGAAAAGTGGTACATTACTTCTGGCGACGCGAATATCAAGGTCGTGGTACCCAACATTATCACACGCTGCTGTGGATAGAAAACGCACCTATACTTGGTGAATCGACTCCTGAAGAAGTTTCAGAATTTATCTTGAAACATATCACTTGTAGGATACCTGACAGAAAAATTTCTCCTCAACTTTATGAGAGAGTTACTACTCACCAAAAACATACACACAATAGCTATTGCATGAGGACAAACCAAAATAAAGCTGGACGATTCTTTAAAGTTTGTCGTTTTGATTTTGCAAGACCTGTAACTGATAAACTCATTACAAGAGACGCCATTACATCCGTAGCAGGGCGAAAAACTTTGAAGAAAAATAGCCGTTTTTAAGACTTGCCGAGAACAAAAGAAGAAGGTAATATCAATGATTACAATCCGATAATTCTAACAGCTTGGGAAGGTAATATGGACATACAGTACATTGGCGAAAAAACAAGAATAGCCACTAATTACGTCACTAAGTACGAAACGAAAGCAGGAGAAAAGAGTCACTTGGTTGATGCTTTGAAAGGAGTAGATTCAAGCAAACCTCTTAACAGTAGATTATGGGCCGTAACCTTACGTAGTTTGAGCCATCGAGAGTGCGGAGCATTGGAAGCCGCTGATACTCTATTAGGAATTTCACTGTACGGGACCGATACTCATACGACGATTAGATGGATTGATGTAAACGAAATCCGTAGTAAGAAATTGAAAAAGAAGACAGATATTCAACAACTAGATAAAAATTCCGAAGACATTTTTTGTCCTAACCTGGTTGATAATCACTATCCAAACAGACCAGTTGAGCTAGATGATTTTTGTTTGTATGATTTTGCGAAATAGTACGATATTGTCAACTACAGACTGAAAGATGAAGATGCCGAGTGTTATCAAATGAGCAATGGCCGCTACGCGAGGAAAAGAAAACGGGCATATCTGATCAATCATTTCAAATTCAATGTGGAAACTCATCCAGAAAAATACTTTTACTCGTTGCTCCTTCTTTTCCAACCATGGAGGAATACCTTGGAATTGAAAAATGGATGCGATTCTTATGCAAAATCATACCACGAAGTAGCTTCGAAACTTGAAAATGCTCGAGATTATCATGAAAAAATGGATAAAATCAGAAAAGCTAAAAAAGAGGCTGAGGAATTGATCAAGGAACAAATCAAAATTAATGAAAATGATAATTTGGAAAATGATAACAAATCAGTTGAAGGCGATCCTCATCAGATTCATGCTGCTATGGATGAATTCAAGCAAATTGATGATCAACTTCCTGAAAAAGATGTTGCAGAGTACGAATCTGAAATGAACGTTGATCAAAGAAGAATTTTTAATCGAGTCATTGAGGCACTAAAAGGCGGAATACCTAATGCTGCTACTTTAAGATTATACGTTAGTGGGGAAGGTGGAACTGGAAAGAGTTTCCTCATTAGTGCAATAAGATGTTGGGTCAAACAAATTTTGGCGAAACGGGTAGCGGTGACAGCTCCAACTGGCATTGCGGCATTCTCCATAAATGGGTTGACTATCCATAAAATGTTCTCACTACCCGTAGAACACGAAAATGTGCCGAAATACAGATCGTTGTCCGATGCAGTTTTGCAAAAGTTGCGTCAAGATCTAGATGATGTCGAATTGATCGTCATAGACGAAATTTCTATGGTTTCAAACGTACAGTTGATGTATATTCATAAAAGATTGACCGAAAT
>JARQTC010002617.1:0-12560 GCA_030142495.1 Cephus runcator
CGGAGGCGCTGCCGTACTGTCGGCAGCGCACGGAGGCGCGGAGCTCTGATAACGTGTCGTCCGGACGCCACGTTACAAGGTTTAATTACGAGTTTTACTTCTTATTAAGAAGTTATTTTCTCCCAAATATCTCAGGATGCATCGCAAGGTTGCTAGATTAATCAGAAATTGAGCATCTCCGCTTCGACACGTTTCACAACGACGCTAATATCTTCGCCATTTTGTTTTTTAAAAATATAAAAACAATATTTTTAAGCACTCAAAACATTGTTATTTAAGACTTTTATACTAAGAATATTTCTAATATGAAATTTCTTTGAAAACGAAAATCATGAAAATTGCCTTTTTTCAACCTTTTATACGAGGTTTCTCCCTTTATTCAAATACAACTAAAGAAAATCGCAAACAAATAAAATGTCACGTATCTCAAGTATTTTTTTCGAGTGAACGCTAAAAAAAGTCTGGAAATCCCAATTCTATATCTTCTGATACAATAGTTCCATTTAGACGACAGTGAACGGCGAGTTAGTTATCTCTGTTATACGCAAAACTTTTTAAACCTAATTCATCTCGTTTATCGATGCAAACATGTAGGCAACGATGAAGCTAAAGAGAATAATTACAATAGTCTTTAAATTTATGAAGAAAGCTGATACAGTCATCTGTTTTTTACCGCAAGCAGTGAAAATACCCGTGCGGAAATTATTTGAAGAGTTCGTATTTCCTATGAAATCCCGATCGTGATTTACCGTGTTTTTGACATGAGATAGTCGAGGTCATTGAAGTAGATTCACATTTTTTAGTTAGAGTAAAATTACATATGAATATGACCATAGTCCCTAAAGCAGAATCGAAAGACCGTGAGAATAATTAGTCCTTCGATGTGGTATTGCTTTAATGCGACTTCGACGTTATCTTGTATCCTACATCTTGTATCCAGCATCTCTCATCCGTGAGAGAAGCATTCTTTTTAGATCATACCGTCCGTTGAGGACTCTGTGGTTTTGTGTTTGCATTACAGCAACCAATCCAGTCTCCTCCGCTCGAGCACATAATCCAGTAGCGCAGCGTTAGCTACCCTGAAAAATTAGCAGGTTTAGAATCATTGACACTAACCTTTTCTTATAATCAGTAATATGTTGAGAAAAGATACATGTTATATTCTACGCATGATAAGCCGAAGCGCGCGATGCGTGCACACACACGTACGCCTCCCCTCCAAGGCACACCACGTGGTGCGAGTGCGGCCGGCAGACTGCCCGACTCGTGTACATACAAACTGGCTTCCACTTCCTGTGCTAGGTACCGTATGCAACGCATTGAGTATAGTATATATGTGATTCAGCAAGAGAAAAGAGGTTAACAATGTGTATTTAAACATCTTTATTTTGTTATAAAAGTGAACTCTTGTCATTACAATGAAAACGACATCACGTCTCCTTTTTCCTAACAGAAGTGCTCGGTATTCAATCATCAATACAATAACCACTTATAGATGGCACCTGACGCAATATTTGATTCTTATGTGTTTGCTTCTTCGTGACTACAGATTACTTGGAGTAATAGGATTGAGTATCAAGTTACAGATTCAAGTTACACATTGTATAAATACATATCCAATACATATCTGTTATGATTTGCGTTTTGCGGAACAACGAGCTCTAGCAACATTTCTACTACAGTCACTGTATACAATAAGTATCTTCACCATTTAACCTGCTATTTAATCAGTAATCATGCATACCTTAAGATGGAAAACCAATTGTTGGCAGCAGATAGCTGAATGTCTTAAGCCCTGATTTCCGGTTAAATGATTAAGAAAGCACAATACAATTGCGGAAATCTTTTAACTGTGCATGCTGCGTTTGGACAATACTCGAAGTTAATTTTTTTAATTAAGAGAATTACATAATTTAAAGTTTAGAGATTCTATGTATTTAGATCGTTCAAATCATTATGTCAGCTAACGACTGGGAAAAAATTCAACTATATGGTATACTTCCAAGGAAACGTCCAGCCAAGAAGAACCATGACCTACTGGGTTGAAAAATTTTTCTCAACCCCAACAAAAAGTTATATAAAAAACTTGAAGAAAGTTAAATGTATGTCGAATCGTAATCAGGCCACCGAAGTCACCATTCAAAAACAATTGTTGTAATTGCCAGTACACACAGGAGGTGCCTATAGATTTATCCTTGAGTAAGTACCAAACATAACAGAGTCAATGACATTAACCGCGCGAACATCATTTCTAAATTACTTGAAATCAACAGGAATGGAAGGAATGGAATAGCTCTTCTTGTCCCTTTCGTTAATTGTCTTATTATATTCTTAATACTTTCATCAGTACAATGTTCGTATGGAAAATGATATTTGTATGATGTCAGACTTTTTCGAGGTTATCAGAGGTCGAATTACTTGTCAATGTCACATATGCACTGTAACGCATTTCCTGACCTACGTCCTATCTACGACCCCAACGTGACATTCCGCGGATCCCTTGGACGCCAGGTGCATCCTTGAACCAGCGCGACGCATCGGGTCTTTAATTTCTAATCCGCGGTATGTCATTTCCGGGAGTCCTCACGACCGGCTCTTCCCGCTAGCTCTTACTTAAATGTGGTAGAGAAGAACGTGAGGGCGGCGAGTATCTGCAGGAATCAGCCGGCCTTTCCGAAATAATTGACACGGTGGGATTTATTTTCCACAATCGCCATTTATTTTTCCCTAGGTAAACGAGTACAGTCGGGTGTTGTTAATGAACGCGACTCGATACAATCCTAACAATGGACGCGGTCGCGGAGGTCGTCTTCGATGTCCGCAGATGGCTCAAATCTTCTACCGTGTAGGCATGTGGCGGGTCCGCGGCCCCCACTGCTTGTGCCGTGCTGCACCGGCGGATGCATTTCATCCCCAGCCGGCGTGGGGCTTCGTCCCGGGATGGTAAATATAATTCGACTTAGCAAAGCTTCCGGTGCACTCTGCCTTCTTCCTGGTCGTCCCTGGTTTTTTTTCCTTCAACCGTCTCGTTCTCTCTCTCTCCCTCCCTCCCTCCCTTCCTCCCCCCCCCTCTCTCTCTCTCTCTCAGTCAGTCTTACCTATTGAAGTGCAGACGCTGTTGCAATCGGTGGAAAGAAAGCTAGGGGGTATAGATCAGATGAATGCATCAATAATAGATCTTTCGCGTCGTGTTGATGCACTAACAGTAAGCAATGAAGATCTTAAGAAGGAAAATAAGGAGCTACGCAAAGTAGTAGTCTCAATGAAAACAGCCTGCGAAAATCTAGATAGGAAGACGACTGACAGATTCGACGCGCATGAAAAAAGGCTGAAACAGCTGGAAGCATCTACCTAAGGAGATAGTATGGGGGCATGTTACGCAGCCCAAGAACGAGGGCTGCTGAGACTGGAAACAAGATCAATGGCAACGAACTTAGTTGTTACTGGAGTGCCGGAGGAAGAAGACGAGTCACTAAAGGAAGTGGAGGTCAATATAGCACAGGTATTAGGGGTACGGTTAGAGAAGACTGAGGTACTGCACGTTGTGCGGATGGGTAAGCAACAAACTAAGAGGGTTCGACCTATTTTATATCAACTGGCCACCCCCGCTAAGTGTGAAGAGATTATTGAGGGAAAAAAGGAAAAACGTGATCTAAGAGGGGCGGACTTTTCATCGAAATGAAATAATGAATTGAAAATCTATATAAAACGTCGCGTTCCGGCAGCGTTAAATAAACTTAGGCAAGAGGTGCTAAAGAAGTATAAACATATCCCAGCACGCTCGGTGTGGATTGCAGACGGCGCGGTCTTCATACGAAAAGAAAAAGACTCCATGCCAATTCATATTGGATCTCTCGCGGAACTAGACTCTTGGGCCAAATCCCAGCCGAAAATACTGATCTCCGTAGCCTACCGACCCCCCAAGGCTGGTTTCCTGGATGACTTCGAACAAGAACTAGAAACGCTAACGCCATCTTACAAAACTGTCTTAGTATTCGGGGATTTTAATGCTAACCTGCTTAGTAATAGCTTTGACTCAATGCATGTTAAAAACTTTTTTCGCAGTATGCACCTGGATTTAGTGCCTTTCCAACCAACACACCACACGCAGACATCACACACCTGGTTAGACTTGTGCGCGGTTGATAATATGGATAAAGTAGTGAAGTGGGGACAATCTCCACAGCCTTTCTTGTCAGGACACGACCTAATATTTGTACAACTCACGTATAAGATGCCAAGAGCTCTGCCTAGAATATATGAATGCCGCGATTGGCGATCGGTCAATAGGAACGCGTTCAATGTAACGATCAAAAACTTAGATTTCTCCATTGCTAATTACTTGCCCGATATTAACTATAAGGTCTCTGTGTTAAACTCTATGGTAGGAGATGTAATAGATAAATTCGTCCCACTCCGGACGATAGTAGCTAAAAGACCGAGCATGCCGTGGCTAACCTCAGAGGTCCGAGCCCTTATAGTAAGGCGAAACAAGTGCTATAAAACTTTCAAAAGATCGGGTAGTGTGTCAGCATTTGAAGAGTATAAAAGATTACGCAGAAGTGTGAAACAAAAAATAACAGATGCCAAACGCGAATTCTTGACGAAGAAATTTTCTCTTGCACGTAACTCAAGTGAAATGTCGAGGGAATTCCGAAAAATCGGTCTTGCTAGAACACTGAGCCCACCTTGCGAAGATCTACCTCTAAACGAGCTTAATCAATTCTTTACTGCAGTCGGAAACAGTGATCCATTACCACGGCTTTCGGAGCTAGAAGAGGTGCTGACAGGTGAAAAGGTGCAGGGCGAACAACTTCTTGCATTTAGGCACATAACTGAAGAGACTATGGCTTCCGCTGTGAACCGAATATCCACGAATGCTACAGGCATAGACTGTATCCCAACAAGGTACTATAAAGAATTACTACAATACCTAGTACCATTCATTGCGTATGTTTTAAATTCCTCACTTACATTGAGCGAGTTCCCCGCGATTTGGAAACTATCTATAGTAACCCCGATACCGAAAGTTCGCCGACCGGAAAATTACACTGACTATAGACCTGTCTCAATACTGTGCGCCCTATCAAATGTCTTAGAGCGATGCGTATACGATCAAATTATCGAGCATCTCACGGAAAGGAATTTAATGGATCCTTGCCAAGTAGGTTTTCGAGAGGGTATGGGCACACAGACTGCGATCTTGAGGCTAACAGATGACATACGTGCGGCCACTGATCAGCGCATGGTCACAGTAGCAGTGTTTTTTGATCTTAGTAAGTCTTTTGATACAGTTAACCATGTGATCCTGCTGCAGAAATTGTCTGTGCTCGGTTTTTCTACGGAGGTCCTGCGCTGGTTGCACTCCTACCTTGCCGGCAGACAACAATCAGTGCGTAGCAACGAGAAGCAACCCAGCTGGCTAACAGTGCACGCAGGAGTACTACAAGGAAGTGTCCTAGGACCTCTCCTATTCTCACTGTACGTAAATGATTTACGGAACCGTTTGCGTAGTATGTACTTGTGGTATGCGGATGACCTAGTTTTATATCGACACTGCCACCCAAGTCAACTTGAAGAATACATAGAAAAGTTGAATGAAGACATCGTAAAAATCAAAGACTGGTGTGGTGATAACTGTTTACGATTGAATCCGGCAAAGACAAATGCAATAATATTCGGCAGTTTACCGTATGTGCGTAGCCTAAATCTTGGCTCTTTACCTAGTCTGTATGTAGCTGAGACCAAGTTGGAATATGTGCGTGCAGTTCGTTATCTTGGAGTAATTCTTGATGACACACTCTCGTGGTCAGAGCAGATGACTGTGGTCTGTAATCGTGCAATGAGGGCGCTGCATCAGATCAAAATGTATGGCAACATCTTTACAGCGACCATGCAAAAAAAACTTGTAATCGCATTAGTATTCCCGCATTTCGACTACTGCGCTGCAATTTATACTGATCTATCTGTCACTAACACTTCGGCTTCAGCAGAAATGTAATGCTTGCGTTAGATATGTGCTGCATGTTCCAAAACACCAGCATATTTCGGAGTATCGGCGAAGTCTAGGGTGGATTACGGTGCATAATCGGCACCTATATTTTATAGGATGCCTATTTTATAAGGCACTGCGAATGGGTCAGCCACAGTTGTTTACAGATCAATTACGCAAGCGGCCAGTCACTGTAACACGAAAAAACCCCAATAAGACGGACACATTGTATATACCGGCCTTTCGAACCTCCGCCTATCAGAGATCGTTCCTTGTGACAGGTTCGACATTTTGGAATTCACTACCGCCGCCTATCACTAATGCGTCCACGTTACCAACTTTCAAGACAGCTGTCCTTCATTATTTGTTAGAAAGCGAGCGTATGTGAGGCGATGTAAGAATATAAGAGTTCATCAATTTATATTATATTATATAGCCATTATAACTCTCCGAAAAATACCTAAGAGTATATGTAAATAGTAATCATACTTAGTCTCTCTGGAAAACGTAGCCTAAAATTGAAGTAATTTATAATATTAAGTTTGTCTGACTGTAAAATTGTTGTGGTTCTGAGGGGACTCTGTCCTAGAGCCAAATAAATCACTAATTTATCTATCTATCTATCTATCTCTCTTGGCGGGCAATACAGCGAACAAGTTTAATGTATATTACATTCAAAGTATTAATGAGATAGTGAATTTTATAAGCCGGGGGGGTCTGTGAGAGCCCAAAAAGAAGAATATTAGTAGGGGATAATATTAGTATCATGGAAAAACTAGAGATGATCAGTATGAAAGAACTGGAGGAAATAGTCATGGGAATGCCAAATAAGAAAGGATCGGAGGAGGGAATATCGACTGACATCTTAAAAATAGCATTCTGTGCGATAAAAGAAGACTTCCTGGAAGTAATAAACACATCTTTAAGAGGACTCTGTCCTAACGATTGGAAAACGTCTACGGTCATTCCAATACCAAAGGTAGAAAAAGCAAAAAAGCGAGTGATTTTAGGCCCATTAACATGCTACCAATGTACGAGAAAGTACTTGAACTAGTAGTAAAGAAACAAACTGAAAATTATTTAGAAAACAACGGCATTATAACAAAACATCAATCGGGCTTTAGGAAACAATACTCATGTGAAACGGCAATCCAAATCATCATCAATGAATGGAAACTGGAAATAAGTGAAAGGAAAATGATAGGGGTAATATTTATGGACCTTAGGCGAGCGTTCGAAACGGTGGATAGGGTAATACTACTAGAGAAGCCATACCAATATGGAGTTCGAGGAATAGCCCTAGAATGGTTTAGATCGTATTTAGGAAATAGAACACAGCGAGTATGCTTTAACAATGAATGGTCTGAATTAATTACGACGAATTATGGGGTACCGCAGGGATCTGTCCTGGGACCACTATTATTTATTGTATATATAAACGATATAATTAATATATGTCCGGAAAAATGTAATATATAATGTTTGCGGATGATACCCTAATATATGTAAGCGAAGAAAGCAGTGCGGAGGTAGAGAGTGAATTGAATAATGTATTTGCCATAGTAGAAGGATGGATAAATGATAAGCTAAAAATGAATGCGAGTAAGACAAAGTTTATGGTGGTTAGGAGCGTAAAAAAAATATTGAAGGGAATTATAACACTAAAATTCCTTGACGGGAGTGTTATAGAAAGACTGGAAATGATGAAATATCTCGGTATAATTATTGATGACAAACTTAGATTTAACGAACACTGTGAGTACATGCTAAAAAAGATTGGAAAGAAAACGAGTTTCTTGAACAGGGTAGGGCAGTACCTGTCAGTTTATGCCAGATGTACTGTGTACAAGGTAATAATAGCGGCACACTTCGAATATTGTGCAACAGTGATGGTAAATATGGGGGAAACAGAGCTGAAAAAACTACACATAGCGCAAAATCGTGCGATGAGAACAATATTACAGTGCAGTAGATATAAGTAAGACAGAGACTACGATACAATGTATGTATATTTATTTTTAAAATATTATGAAATCTGTTACCGAGCAAATTAAAGAGTAAACTAGAAATGGTGGGAGATAAGAGTGGAAAGCAAACGCGCCAAAAGGGGCGCATTGTGATACAAGCACGAAAAACAAAGATTGCACACAAGAGACAAACATGAAACAGTTTCAGCGTATGTTAAGAGAATGTATACGCATAAATTCTTAGAATAATAGGTATAAGCAAATGTATAAAATAGCTGAGAAAGCTAATAAACATCTATCTATCTATCTATCTATCTCTCGTGGTGCTTTACCAAATCCAAAAAATCGAAATCTGGGGGAAAATGCCAAGTTGTTCAATCACAAAAACAGTCAAAATCACTCACTCTCAATAAATTCGCCAAAAACCAAAATCCGCGCTCTCACTTGCGATAATTCCCGTTAAACGGTTCAAAACGAATTGGCCCCCTTTTCGGCCCCCGACCCGAGGATTCCCGAAGAATCCCGAGTTCACCCGAACTCGTGCGGTTGCTCTCGCCTCGGTGGTCCAGTCTCCGAGCGTCGCCGATCTTACCCGAGCCTGCCCGATCTTCGAACTCGGCGCTGCCGGTTTCTCTCCCTGGCTTCCCCTCGCCACGAACCTCCGGCGTCGTCGTCATTCTCTCGGTGGCACGGCTCTCCGTGCGCTTATGCTTTTATGTAACTGGCCGGCCCACGGACGTCACGTTACAGCACACGGAAATGGAGACACGATGCAGATCACTTTGGTCCTAGGAAAGCCCATATCCTTGCCTGTCGATTTGAAAATTCTCGTTGGGGAAATAATTATTGGTACAATACAATAGAGCAAGAATTTTGGTGGACAGCGTAAAAGGAATGGCTTGCATTAAATTTACCTGCTGACGTCATACTTGTACACACGTTGTTTTATTCTGTGCCGCTAATGATTGTAAATATTTTAATGAGTCAGCTAGCCATCAGAGTTTCGTGAAGGAACGTAAATCCCTTATGAGACTGACTTTACAGAGATTACAGTTTTAAAGGAAAGGTAAGAGTATCAAGTGGAATAAGGTTTGGGAATTCGCTGGCACAAGATAAATACTATCAAGGATTAATGTAAAATGAACAAACTTTTTATTCCGAATTTCAGCATCGACTTATACAGTTTAACGAGCGTAGAGTTGTACAATGAATTTAATTCCATGTCCTCTTTTACTCTTGAATTTGAGTGTTACGTAATTGTATCCAGGACCACCAGCTATTACTATGGCGCGAGCACCGTTTCCGTTTGTCTTCTGATCCAATGCTTGAACCTGGGTGATCAAGGCGTGTTCGGGAGAGCTGAAAGTCTGCTCCCGGGTGGTAATTTGAAGCCAAGAAGATGACTTTACGACACTTTGTTGAAGAACTAGTCGGTCGCCCGGCACTCTGCTTCCCAGGATCAGATGATGGGACGGATCTGAATTAGCGGTGCTGATATCAGTGTCAACATCGTTCGGTGAAGTATTTCCTGCGTTTATCACAGCTAGCAGAAATGCTAACGTAAGGACTGACTTTACACCCATTTTGCAACCGTTTTATATACTTATTACTGTTACGGAGTTTCTTTCGTACTAGTTTGTGAATAAAATGTCTTACATTTATATATACTGTGACTATCCCCCTTCTTACGTTCACCTTATCATTCGTTATCACTTGTTTCTCATATTATCAGAAATTCCCCTTACTTGGAATATATTTTAATTTGCAGAATATACGCGTTGTGATTAAATATAACATTCATATAGACAAAAATATTTATTAAATTAAAAAAAATCTGTATTTCCTAATTAAATGTAAAGCATATTTAATATGCATTATTACTTATAGGATGATTTACTTGATATATTATTTTTGCTGTAACATACAGTATCTTGAGAAATTCGTTTTGTATTTTGAAACTTTTTGAAGGCATCTTTTAATAAAGTTGGAGATAAAGATTCTGCAAAAATCAGTTAATTTAATAATAATATACCACTTGTAAAAGCAGAAATATAACCTGTTAACGAGCTGCCATCTATTTGTTTCTTAGGAGTAATTTCTTCATTGTTATTATTTTCAACATTTGAGAGAGACGAATCACTTTGAAGCAATTTATTGCGAACTCTTTTCCTATGGCCTTTTCCACGTGGACATTCAGTAGATGATTTATAATAAGGAATCTTAACACATTTTCTCGCTTTTTCTAACGTTGCTGCAATTATTAAATGAAATTATATCATTCATATTAACTTTTCACTATTAGAAAAAGTAGATAACAAATTTATAAAACTTACAATACAATCAATCAATCTTAAGCACAGAAATTTGAAGTCGCTGCCAATTTTTACTGTCTGGCGTAGCTCTTTTGTTAAATAACGACGATATGTTTTTCGTGCCATTTGGTAGCCACCAACAATTTTCGTTATTATCGTCAATTACCCAATTTAAAGCAATTACTGATAACGCCTTATCGGCAAGAGAAGCTACTACGGTATAATCCATGCTTTAAACAATGCAAAAATCTTAAGCCAGACTGAAAAGATGAAGTAAACAAGCTGCAATTTGAAACTTGCAATTTGCTTCCTCCGAATCATAGGTAGTGTATCAAGTCCCTATATGAGGAAACATTTTTCATTTTTTTTTAAATCTTCGGCTTCCTTATAGATGAATCTTCATTTACTGCCGAACCGCGAAATTTCGAATTGCTATAAAATTAGATCCGCTTGGCTGATCTTCTCCAAATTTCATATGTATTACGGATAGATGATATTTCATACTTGCAGAGAATTGCAGTTTGATTCGTTGAAGTAAGCGCTAGTTACAGCGATAAAGTTCATTTTTCGAAAAGTTCAAAATTTTATAAAATTAAAACTTCTTGATGGATTCAGCCCAAATGCAATACCAACTACCCTTGGATACAAATCTCTTTGTCAAGAACTATTTAAACGAGTATCACTAAATTTGCGATCGCTAGAGTGATAACGTTCGTTTTTTGGGAATTTGGAAACGACGTAAAATCTGAGCCGCAGCTTGAATCATGACGAAGTTAATGACCGGATTATAGAGCTGCACATGCCTGCAAAATTTGGGGGCTGTAGCTAAAAGCATTCTCGAGATATACACGTTTGAATTTTGGGAGGCCATTACAAACACACACACACACACACACACACGCACGCACACACGCACGCACGCGCGCGCGGGCATTTTCTGAAAATGTGTTTTCTCGAGGTTTCAGTGCATTCTGAACATGGTGACATGAAAATCTCGAAAGAAAAATTTTCCACCGTCACATAGCTTCCTTTATGAGGAAGCAAAATGAACAATTTCGTTTTCATACAGCTTTCTTTCATTCGACGATGCATCGATAATAAATTATCGATGTTTTGGAAAATAAATTGATTCGGAAACATCGACCTGTTTTTAAATCGATTATTTTAGCATCGACGCTTTTTTTGAACATCGCCCATATTTAACGTCAACACGTTGGTGGTGCCTTCTTAGTTATTTCCTTAAAGATTAACTATTCCAGTGTCGACGATTTACGTAGGTCGACGATTTCTTATGCCAGTTGACACCCCCTGGTTGAGATTTTCCTGTTTACAGCGCCGCCAAGCGGTTTCGACGGAAACGCTCACTCGACAGAAATTTCGTTCCATTCCTGGTATCCACAGTTTTGTCTCCTTCTGTCTAGCCTCCATGGGTCGCGCTTGTGTAGTTCTCGTATTGCTCTCGCTATGTTCAGAAAATCCTATCAATTTTCTGCGTTTGTTTCGGAGGTGCAGTGCTGTGCCATAGTGCAGTACTCACCTGAGTGTCCCCTGGATACAGTTCTTGCTCTTTACGGATTAGCTGAACCAGCTCTGGTGAAGACTTCCAATTTAATAATTGGTGAAGTTCTGATTATAGCTCTGATTAGTTCTGCTATGTTTTCGATTAATTGCGCTCTATTTCCGGCACTATTTGCCTGACGCTTACTCCGACCCTCTCTGCCCCAACTTAGCAGCCTGAGCGGTAGTGTATTTTCGTAACCGTCCGCTCCCGTTCGTGCATCCAGTTGCGTTTACTAATTTTACGCGACTCCAAAAATCGACAGAATCCGTTAAGTTATCGCATGATCTGATAGATTCCGTCAGAGCTCTCGTTTTCGTGGAGTTGGGCCTATTCTACTCTAACTCCCAGTTCATACCGGCTCGTAAGTTCCCGGCGAAAAAAGAATTGGCTGGCGACCGCCTGGCTTGCGGATGCACGAGCGAAGGGTGGACGGCTGAAAGTAACGTAGGTTAATTCTCAGATTTTTCGTTATCGATGTCGAGTTAAGGGGGGACTAGGGTCTGAACATTTTTTTTTGCATTTTTTTTAATTTTTTTAATTGAATGCATAATATCTTAAGAATATCGTGTCAACATTTCAAGTCGATTGGAGCAAAATTGGCGAAGTTACGAATATATTTATACATGTCGGATTTTAATCCCTACCCGACCGGAGCGCGCTATTGTTACGGAGGATCTTGAAAAACATTATAGGATAATTGATTTTTTATTAGTCTTTTCAACAATTGC
>JARQTC010002618.1:0-12356 GCA_030142495.1 Cephus runcator
TCGTCGTCGTCGTCGTCGTCGTCGTCGTCGTCGTCGTCGTCGTCGTCGTCGTCGTCGTCGTCGTCGTCGTCGTCGTCTTTCCAGTCCAGTTAGTATAAGGATGCTTTCACACCGTATAGAATTATTCAGTTTTTAATAGCATTCATGTAGAGCGCGCGTATATGGGTGCATGGATACGTGTTCTTCGGCATAGTCTCGTATTTTAGGTGACAGTTTGTCCAGGTGTACTCCGTAGTTTCCTGCATCTAGATGGCGGACGTGGAAGTCCAGATGTTCCGCTCCGTAGTTTCTTGTATCTAGGTACTGGATATGGAAGTCCAGGGTGTCCAGGTATTCCGCTTCGTAGTTTCCTGTGTCCAGGCGTTGGATGTGGAAGTCCAGGGTGTCCAGGTGTTCCGCTCCGTAATTTCTTGAATCTAGGTACTGGATGTGGAAGTCCAGGGTATCCAGGTGTTCCGCTCCTTAGTTTCCTGCATCTAGGTACTGGATGTGGAAGTCCAGGGTGTTCAGATGTTCCTCTCCGTAGTTTCTTGTATCTAGGTACTGGATATGGAAGTCCAGGGTATCCAGGTGTTCCGCTCCTTAGTTTCCTGCATCTAGGTGTCATACGTGGAAGTTCAGGGTGTCCAGGTGTTCCGCTCCGCTGTTTTCTGCATCTAGGTGTCAGACGTGGACGTTCAGGCTGTTCAGGTGTTCCGCTCCGTAGTTTCTTGTATCTAGGTACTGGATGTGGAAGTCAAGGGTGTCCAGGTGTTCCGCTCCGTAATTTCTTGAATCTAGGTACTGGATGTGGAAGTCCAGGGTATCCAGGTGTTTCGCTCCTTAGTTTCCTGCATCTAGGTACTGGATGTGGAAGTCCAGGGTGTTCAGATGTTCCTCTCCGTAGTTTCTTGTATCTAGGTACTGGATATGGAAGTCCAGGGTATCCAGGTGTTCCGCTCCTTAGTTTCCTGCATCTAGGTGTCATACGTGGAAGTTCAGGGTGTCCAGGTGTTCCGCTCCGTTGTTTTCTGCATCTAGGTGTCAGACGTGGACGTTCAGGCTGTTCAGGTGTTCAGGTGTTGAACAACAAAAACTTGTGATATCCCCCAAAGACACTTACGTGTAAAAAACTACGCCAAGTACAGGAGTGCTGTGTGTTCCTCTAATAAAAAGTATTGATATCAGATTATTGAGGCCAAGTACATAAGTCACTACATATTTTCCTATTATATGATCTAGCACTGGCTCATCACTTTAATTGTATTTTCAAAATTTCTTATAACGTTTTCACTACTGTTTTACATTACTACTGCTTCCCATAGTTGATTATGATTTGATGGTCATTTAATAATTAATAAAACTTTAGGTGATTCCTTATCGAGTACTACTTACATCTAGCACTTCCAAGGACAACTGGCATGTACGTAATGAAACAAGTATTTTTAGTGAAAATCTCTGTAACCTAAATTTTTTTACATGTTCATTTGCATAAAACAGTGCTAACGCTTCGGCCCGTCGAATGTAGCGCACGCGAGCGGGATACAAACGTCCGCGTGCTCGCGATATTATTTTCAACTCATCGTCATTTGCTTATTTTTTGACCAATCGTGGCCTAACTCCGTGGAAAACTTCCTCGTTGTGCGTAGAACAGTACGCCGTAAAGTATATTCTCGCAGCTGAAAATTCCCTCGACTCATTTTGCAGTGGAAGGTGAAAAAACAAGGTTTTCGACGCGGATCGATTTGTATTAAAATAATAAATTATTGATAAGGGTTTCGGAAAAAAACAATGGTGCATTAACAGTGCTAGGCTATGCCCTACAAAACTTGAAAATTGAAAAATTTTCCGTCGAGTAATAGCCGCGTTTCAGCGAGTTTAGTTTTCAACTGTATTGATTTCTTTAGTTTAAAAAATTTTAGTTTTTAATTTTTTTCGAAAAAAGTACGCATCGCAGAGAAAAGTTTATTCGGTTAATTTTGTGCAGTTTTGGATCCTCTACAATGAAATATTTTTGGTTGGCGAATATTTTGCATTTTAATTTTCAGATGAATTTCCAGCCATCTCATCTGACGAAAAAAGAGACAGACAATACTCTCGAGCGCTAAGCGAGTTATTGCATGGGGCACCTCATTTGATTGTGTTGTGTATTCGTAAATTACTAACACCATACAGAGTTCAAATAATGATTTTGGTGGCAATCAATTCAGAACCCTTGATTTCTAGAATGAATGTATTAATAAATTTTTCTCACATACAGCCGTTCATGAGATATTTGAGTCGAAACACAAGAGACGCTTCGAGTAAAGAGTCTTGGCGGGCCGTGCCCCGTACGGCGGGTTGCCTGTACTTGGCGCGAGACTCGACCGAGTCACTTGATCCAATGGGTTCTCCAGGTTCGAATCCCCACCAGTGACAAAAAAACTCATATGTGTTTTCAGCGATTAATATGTATCAATCTTAACCCTTAATAGTCACTGTGGGTCCAGGGGACCCAGGCTTTTTTGTGACCTGGAATATCTCCCAGTAAACTCGAGAAAAGGGGACTTGTGTCGCCATCTCTCAGTAGTTTGGGTCTTCTACTGTCAGGACAGGCCGTTAGATTTAGTATTGGTTCGTTTGTAGAAGCCTGGCAACGGAGTGAGTAAGACGTGCCGAAAGTGTTGGGTCCAGCGGACCCAGTGTGACTCCAGTGTCAGAAAAAAAATTTTTGGAGTAGTTTGTTTTCCGTTTTTTGAGTTTCGACGTGTAGAGGTAAGTGAAATATTGCCAAATGTGAAAGCAGAATTTTTTTTTTCAATTTTAAACCAAGGTAATTGACTTTTGAAATGAAGTTAGATGGCGTATGCGTGTTTTTTTCGGGATTCTGGACCAGGCAGCAGTGAATGCGCGCATTCTCGTGAAATGCAAAAATAATTTGCTGGGCAACAACAATAGGAGCGTTACCGCCACAATGTGCCTGACCGCTCTGTCGCAACATCTCGTAAAAGGACTTTTACAAGAACGCTACGCGATCCCCACCATCCGGTTGGATATTCGGAGTGGAATCCGAAATATTTTGGGCCTAAACGAGCCATTGAAACCGACCGACGGGCGCCAGCAGCTCAAAAAAAAAAAAAAAGATGTGCGATCTGCTCGGTAAAAGCCGACAGAAAATCGTCGATGCAATGCCCCAGTTGCGAGCGACCGATGTGCGACAAACACAGAGCATATCTATGCACAGAATGTGCGTCCAGCATTGAATAGATGTTTCTTTTTTATTTTTGTAAGATGTATTCACTATTTCCAATTCTCCTGAAGCGTTTTTTAAATATTTTTTTACTACTTCTATAATCAAATAGATATTTTTTCATATGCGTCAGCGTCTCGTTTTTTCCCTCGAAATCGCTCCTTCATCCTACGAAATAAATATAGTTTTCGGAATATCCACAAAAATCATTGCATATCCTTAAAAGAGTACAGTTTCAAGATTGTAAAACAATTTTTATTTTTTTTTGTCAATTGAAAAATACAGAAGTTATCAAACTTTTCGTGAAAAACGGCATTTTACGGACGTTTTTTTGCACAATTTTTTTTGCATTATTAGAAATGTAATAGCCATTTCTAAACAATGTTTTCATATAAAAATAAGTTCAAATTATACCCCGAAATTTTTTAAAAAACTTAAACGGCTTTATTTAATTATTTATAACAGTTTCAATAGCCTGGGTCCGCTGGACCCAGAGTGACTATTACGTAATTCTGGGCAAGTGTGACTCTTAAGGGTTAAACAATAAGTTTCGAATATTCAATTAAAAGTGCAAAATAAAATCGATTGGATAAACTTAAAGTAATATTTTTTTAATAAATTTTGTTGATCGGAGTAGTGGGGGACTTAATTTGGAAGCCTTTATAGACCCCAACAAGGAAATCCATTATAGAAAGATCCCATAGATCGAAGAATGACCAGCCTAGTACACCTATGCTTAGATTTTCCTAGTGGGCCCTCAATGGAATAGGGGAAAGCTAGAACGGGCTAATTAAATTTCTGCGCGCGAATTAATAAAGGCTGAATTATTTAACTAGGGAATCATTAGAAAGCCGTTAAAGGGCGTGTAAGGTCCTGAAGAAAAAAACATGAGTGTCCTTTAAGAAACCCTATGAGGCTTCGATATGAAGCCCCTAAGAAAATTAGGGAATATCAATCTGGGCCTCTGAAAAACCCTGATAGGTATTCTTCATGGGCGCTTGCTCGAACAATGCTGTCAGTGGCCACGAGATAGCCGCCGGAATCCGGAAAATTATTTTAAATAGCGATGATAACTTTTCAAGTTCTTACACTGTACTGTTTTTCGTAATTGAAAGTAGTAATACATTTTTCACACATTCGACTAACAGAAATCACAAAAAGTTATCAGTCTAAGCACGCACTCTTTAAGAGGAAGAATCTCGTCTCCAACGAATACTGTTGGGATCGCGAATCGCGCCCCTCACGAATTCGCGGATTCGATAGGAACTTCAATATGGGGACACATCTTAGGCAAGCTATCCACCACGACTGGAAATAGTCGTGAACCACCGTTGGGGAGTACACTGTACGCGACGTGACGTGTCTTTTAAAATTCTTAATTTATTTACACTATGTAATTATTTTATTTATATTGGATTTTTTTTTGCATTTCAACATGTTGGTAGCGGCCGAGAATTTATTTGTAGGCTACGCTCATCTACGACGTTACGTCGCAAAGTATATTAAAATATAAAGTTATTACTATTTTAATGGTCTTTTTAGATGTGGGAAATTTTTATACAATTCGCAAAAACGTTATTACAACAACTTCAATAGGCTGAAATCATATTATACTGAAAAAATATGGAAGACGAGTTAGTCAAGTCCGACGCGTTGAGCGTGTTGAACGGTTAGAAATTCACGAATTAATTTTCTTCGCCAAAGTTTAGTTTTTTAAATGAAACATTTGCTTTGAAATCGCCCCCCCCCCTCCCCCCCCCCTTTCTGAAAGAACAAATTTCGTTAGGTAAGAAGATCAAAAAACGTGATTGACAACAAATACTACTTACGTATTCATTAATTTCGGACAATTATTCGCATAACTAATTGATTAACACTAAATATACCGACAATTTTTTAAAAACAAATTTTTTGCTGTAAAATGGTCAAATGACGAAATTAATTATCTTTCCCAAATAAATACATGCGTCAATAATAAGTAATACTTCTTTTTTAATTATTAATTAACAAGATAATAAATAAATCAATAAATGGAGAAATGAATGAAAAAATAAATAAACAAGTAAATAAGAATAAGAGCGGTTATAAATTAATCGATTAATTATCGTTAGTAGTATAAGTTGGGGGGTTCTGGACCACGCCTCCTGTAACCAACGTATATCGACACTCTAGAACCTTCGATTGTGGGTGTCCGTGCTAAGTTGGCGTCGTGAGCTCTATGATTTCCGAAAGTGACGTCACCGAGACCCCTATCTTTTCATGAATTTATGGGGGATTTCAGAAATTTTACGTTCGATTCGAATCGCACGCGATCGAGAACCTTGTAGAACATTCTAGAAGCTTCGGCGATTTGTGTTTTTGCTAAGTCGCGAAGGATCACTCTCAGAGCCGGCGGTACTCTTCCGCGACGTTTTCAGACAACCCCTTGCCCCCCACTCCGGAGAGTCATCAAGAAGCTTCGAAAGACCCCGCGCAGGTTTCGGACGGCAGTCCTCAGCCTGTTTGACCTTGAATGGCCCCTCCCCTCCCCCCCCCCCATTCCGGTGAGCCTTCTAGAAGCTTCGATGAATCCCTCCCATCTCGTAGAATTGCGCATCGCTGATGCAGCAGGAAGTTTTCTTCCCCTAACCTTGAACCTTATCACGCAGATTAGTGCAGAGAGAGAGTTCAAAGTCATTATAGAAGAATCTACGTATCGGTTGTTGAAATGCGCAATACCGAACGTTATCTCGCAGAGTCGTGCGTCAAGAATGCAGTTCCTCATCCCCTCGAGGTGTCAAATTACTGGTAGGAGATACGTATTCGCGCGCGATGCAACTTCGTAGGAGAAGGGCTAAGGTTCATCCGAATATTCCAGAACGTAAGTCACTCTGTCCGGAAGATGCATGCACCTTGACATTGATTCCAAGAATTTTTGTCGGCGATTCGATTCCTAGAAATTTGCGAAACGTCCCATCCCCATTTTAATCCTTAAGAGTTTCCTATAAAAGGAGGAGCTGAACGTGTCTTAATTAGTTTACTGTGACAATTCGACCGATGCCAAATAAGAGGAAACAACGCGAGCTCAGAGTTCTAATACAGTTATTATTAAGGAATATCGCGGAAGTGAAACAGTTGATCGAAGCTAGAAGTGATCATAAAAATTTCATAATAAATTTGAAGAAACTCTATACTAATTTAACGCAATGGACTTCTCGAAAATGAACAAAGTGGGTCGTTTGGACGCATTTCTTCCAACGAAAAAGTTGGTAGAACTAGAGGTTCAAAAGGGATACGAGATTAGTTGTATTCGGAAGATTCAAACAAAATACGGAATGAGATTAATTGTTGACACTGAAAACAGCTTCTCAACATTTCTACCAGCAAAGATGTCTAAAGTCTTAAAAGACAATAACAATTTGTTCCAAAACATGATGCGTGCTGCTCACGAAGATCGACTTCTCATGCGTTACTTAGGCGGACAGTACAATCAGATTGAGTTTCAATGTTTGTAAACGTTTATACGTATGCTCTTAATACTACTATGTATACGTGTTAAATAAATATACAACTTATTATATCTTATGTCTTTATTCATAATCAAAAAATATACATTCCGACAACCAGTTCCTTAACAATGTCATATTTTCAGTTGAGCAATTAAAATGTGAAGCATGATGATTCGTACATCGAATAACGGAGTTTTTGCGCAATTTTGTAACGAAAGATATCCCAGATCTCCCAGATCCACGATGTGCTCGGATAGTCCAATGAAAGCTCCCAACCAAATTTTCTTCTCCAATCCTTTTACATAGATGCATTTCGTAATCTTAAATACATTTTGTTAGATGACTCGAAGAATGTTTGCAGCTTGATTGTGAACAACGTCCACAGCGCTCCAGGATATACCATGAAAATTGCGCTCCAACCACAAATTTATACTTTTGTATTTAGCCAGTAGATGTTTCCATGGACAAAGTGGTTGAAAGAGAAAAGTAGCAGGCTCGGAGAAATTGCTGCCGACTCCAATAACGGACAGCTCCTTCAGGACGAACTCATTCGAGGGTTTCTTGAAACCTTATACGTCCACGAGGAATTCCGTTTTGATGAACTGCGCAGGAAGGAACGATTGCAGCGTCTTAACCAATTTTTTCACCCCACCAGTGATCAGGTTGTATTCGACTATACGATCGTGCAGGATCGGGCAGAATGTCGATGTATCGGCAAGGAAATTGTCTTGTGCCTCGAATTCCAGACGAATATCAACAGGTCCAAGTTTGAGGGACTCGTTTTGCTTGGAGCAATCGATAACCATCAATGGAGCATACTTGAGAAATTCATTCTTCTTCAGCAAAGGCTCAGGATCCTTACCATAGTACGTAGCTTGAAAGTTTGCATACATCTCGTACAGCAGAGCAAATTGATTATGATCAATGTCAAGATTCAGATTTTCGGAGGGATAACATTGCGAATTCAAAAAGAGCTTAACGTTTCTGACGTTGCGGTGGTCAAAGTGACTAGCGTTCTTATTTTTCTTGTTCTTTCTGCTCGTCTGAAAACCCAGTATCACGTATCGTGATTTTTGCAACTGAGTTGACGTCTTGTCGGTCCACACGTGTTTCGAAGTGGTGGGGAGTAGAGGGTACTCGTACAGCTCCCAGGTACGAAAGCTCACGGAGATGAGTGCATCCCTCTCGATGAATCTCAGCAGTTGTATCTTTCGTCGATTCGACACCTTTACGTACGGCATCAGCCATTCCAATTTATGAATTACGACTTCGCATTTTTCCGGAGCAGTGCGCAGTATTGCATTGACATCGCTCTTTGCTCTCGTCAGAATCAACTCGCGTTCAGCGTTAACAACGATCTTGCGATAATCTTCGGCGAAACCCAGTATCAGACTCAGCGGTATGGATACGTCGAAGTAGTCGCCTGCATTGGTCAATTTCTCTCGTTCTCTGACGTCGAGCCAACCGGCGTCTCCATCAAGGATCGTTGACTGGGACTCAGGGAAACATATCCCTTCATGAGACTCATGAGACTGACATTCTTGTTCCGGTCGATCTCTATAGCATTCATTTCATAGCGAATCTCCTCGAAGAGATGGCAAATGGCATTGTTGACCAGAGTCGTGCTCGCAGTCGCTGTAGACCCATCTTCCGTGACCAGCTTTCCATATACGTGCAGCGAACTTTTGCTCGGTAGTAAGCATAGGTCTTCATGCTGAACGGAGATTCGAACCTCGTCGCTGTTGTTGAACGTTGACGAGGCGTAAGGTTGATGCGCATGCGTTTCACAGTGTGCTATATATTCATCAAAGACAATCGGTGATTGAATGTTCAGCGTTTCTTCCTCCATGGTGCGCGGCAGACGAAAAGAATGCAACAGAACGAAAGCTTTACTTTCCTCTTGTGACCTTAAATTCTACATTTTCCAGAAACAAGACGTTTCGACGTGTTAGCGCCTTGAGAAGCGGTCGACGACTGATCCCTCTTTGGAATATCGGCCTACTATTATAACCACTGCCAATTTTCCTATTGTAGACGATACCCATTATCGCATGGATCTAACGTGCAGCCTGATCGTTATGACTTCTCCTTGAAAAATCACCAGGTCCCCGTCTTGATCAACTATCCAAAGCTGCAGGTGATCTATCGTTTTGGTGGCGATCGGCAGATAAATGACGTGCGATAGCACCTCTATGATCTTGTATCCGGGTGGCACGACCGATAAGAATTCGTGTATGGTATGCACGTTACGTTCGTTGATGTAAGCGACCGTCGTAACGTTGCATTCGACTCGTAGGGCGTTCACCTTGAGAATGGCGACCGATATATCGGACGTGTGTAATTTATTAGCTTCCAGAACGCATTGAGTGAAGCCCAATAAGCGACCTATGGAATCATTGGGTCGAAAGTCGACATCACGGTTACATGTAATTTCGCTGCACAACGTATTATTGTTAGGTTTAATCTGAATGACAATGCCCTTATTCGTCAACGCGCTATGCATGTAGTTTTCGATATCTTGGATCTCGTAGCTACCAGTAGGTATAGTGATAACTTCATCCCCCACGTAGAGCTTGTTGTGCTCCGTGTCCACGTTGGAAATCGAATTGAAGGTCAGCAACTCGATGAGTCCCAGAGCGTAATTTTTGTATGGGGAAAGCTTGATAGGAGGGAAGTATTCAGCTTCCGGTATGGAGGAGGTGCCTGATAAAGTCAACATGAACGAATCCGCCATGATTGCAAACGCTCAACTGACCTTGTGAAATTACATAGCAAGTTTATATAGACGATACTTGTTTTTACGATTTAATTGTCCCCATAAAAACTTTGGACACAAGTGTCCACATGCAAAAGTATCGTACTCCTGATATTGCTCGTAATTGTACTTTACACTACCAACACCGAGATATCCAATAAGGTCTAGCGGCGGTCGAAGATTGCCAAAACTCTCGAAATAAATGACTCGATCGTTCAGCTTCTTGTACGCGACCCAGTGTGTTCCTGGACCATCTTCGTCATCGAGATTGACGATTGCTGACTCGTACTTGTACGGCTCACTCTTCGCCATAGCGTCCCGCATGAAGACTACGCGAAAATGTGGAATCTTCATGATCTTCGCGTACTTTAGCAGCTCCGCATCGGTCAAGGCTCGGCGTTCAAGTTTGTTGGCTTCAGATGAAGGCCTAGTCCTTTTCTGTAAGGTTTCAAGTACAGTCCTTTGCCTAACGCGATGGCTTTCATCGTCTCGTTGTGCCTCTGACTTTCCTTTAGTTGTTCCTTGTTTGCATTCGCATCATTCTCGGCTTTGGCTATATCTACAGCACCGCCGGTCAACGTTCCAGCGGCACTGACACCCGCAAAAAGACATCTTACGCCAAATCGCTAAAGCCATCGATGCGATTCGCAAAAAGTATAGAATGATAAAATTGGATAGAGAGAACGTCGAACAGATGATGAGTGAGGTCCTCAAACCGGTAGTGACTCCACTGCACAAAATAGTGACTGCATCTGAGTCGGAGCGTAATCTTATTGTTGGAACGATTACAAACGTGCCCTTGTATATTGCTTGCATATGCACTTGAACCGTTCTCTTTAGTAGTGGCAGAAGTTTTAAATTCTGGACCACTTATTTTTCAGGAATTGATGTTCGGAGATGAATAAGGTGACACGATTAATAAAGCGAAACAATTACTTTATTACTAAAATTTTGGTCAAGACGCGTTAAGTGCGTTGTGCTTGAGCCCTCGTGTCGCCGAAACTGAGATCTTTGTTTTTCTCGACAAGCGACTCGAGCAGGAGAGCGCGTAGGAGTGGTAGCGAGGCCCAGGGCCGTACATATATTACTTGGATCCCAACACTTATCAAAGACGAGATTAAGGATGAAGTAAAGCAAGACGTAGAAGCGGATGATACGTTTGGATCGGCTGATGAATCCTTCAAGTCGCTAAAGAATGATTCTTTCGAAGAAGAAGAAGAAGAAGAAGACAAACAGATTGATGAAGGAGATAACGATGACGCAGACGTACCCGTTGATCAGAACGATCCTATGCAACGGTATCTTAATATGCTTCTGTCCAGGCATAATAAACAATTGGATACCGTCTATGGTGTACGTAAACTCACCAAGAACAAATTGATGATAGGCCATTCGCCTATCAGCTTTGAGGGTGATCGAATCCATATAGGCGATACGACTTACTTGAAAACTGTGGGTCTGATCGAACTCTTGTTCAGGAAGGTACCTGGCTAGACTAGTGTAACCCAAGATGACTTGGCCAATTACAAAAACATTATTTTAACGACGAATGCACATAGAAAATACTATAAACCTGATGCTGCAATTCGTAAGAGTAAGAGTTTCAAATTTAATAACGTTATTGCCAAACTGATCGAACAGCCCTCTGTAACGGGCAAAGGTATAGTACCGCGGTACATGATCGCTGCCAAGGACGGACGAACGGATTACGTGTACTGGGTCGATCCCAACGAACTGGTAGACCGGCTCCGCCTGCTCCTTGCGTCTCGGGAAGCTGGTAACCCCAGTCACTCGAACGAAATCGTATCGATTATCGAAGAATTGCGGGAGGCGGGTATCATTTATTAATTCGATAAAACGATCACGATCGTCACTTTGAATATGAGCGTCGACGTGTTTGGACGTCAGTTGAGTATCAGGACCGCGGTTACGAGTAGTCGTGGTCTCCCTGATGCTGGATTTAAATTCACTGCTGCTGGACCCTACGACATTGATAACAAGAGGTTCTGTAACGTTGCCGAACCCGAGGAACAAAACGATGCTGTGACCTTGAATCTGATGAAAACTGTAGTGAAGCAGGTCATTACAATGTTTCGAGTGACTGTTGGAATGCGCAATGATATCGATAATAATAACTTGATGATTCAATCTCTCGATTCTACCACGAAGGAAGCGTTGAAACGTCTAGAAGCTGATATCGAGCCAGGAGAAGAATTGGCTATTCGCAACTCTCTGATCATTTCCCAGCTGTATGCCAGACTGAATGCACTGGAAAATGGATGGAAAAAAGTTAGAGGTGGTGAAGGAATTGCATAGGCCTACCAGGTGAAATTACCAGCGCCGGCACGCTGACGTCAGTGGGCTGCACGAGACTTGGCAAGCGGATCTCGTTGACATGTCAGCGTACGCCAGAAAGAACTACGGATACAAGTATCTGCCCACCGTCATCGACGTATTTTCAAAGTTTGCTTGGGCCGTGCCGACGAAGAGCAAGAACGCTAAAGACGTAACAGCAACTATAAGATCTATATTGGCGCGGGGTCGAATCCCGAAGAAATTGCATGTTGACCAAGGCCGAGAGTTTTACAATTCCGAATTCAAGGATCTTATGCAAAAACACGGTATTACCCTGTAGTCGACATTCAGTAACTTGAAAGCATCGATCTGCGAGCGCTTTAATCGTATTCTGAAAAGTAAGATGTGCATGCAATTTAGCATACAGGGCAATCACCGGTAGCCGGATATCTTATCGGATTTGGTATCCTCTTACAATAAAAGTAAGCATCGTACCATTGTTATGAAGCCGACAGATGTGATTGCTCGTAACAAGAAGGAACTACTGCAACGGGTGTACAAGAAATTCAAAGTCAAGACCACACTTAAACGATCAAAGTTTAAAGTCGGC
>JARQTC010002619.1:0-11273 GCA_030142495.1 Cephus runcator
TAAGGGCTTAAACAAGCGTCCATTGAAGAGCTTCGTCGCCGGAATTATAAGTGATATATGCTAGTTCGCGAGTGTAGTGTATTTTAGACAAATAGTGGTTCCCCGATTGCGGCCACGGCGAAGAGCCTGTCGTGTTTCGTCTGTTCATGTAATTTCGTTATATTTTATTTTACGTCACGGCTAACTTGTGTTAGTTTACTTCATCGGATATTTCCGTGAGTAGCACGTGTTTTCCCTTTTGGTTGATCGGACCGCGCGTGTAAGATTTCCTCGTGCGGGTGTGAATACGAATAACTACCTGGGATAGTATAAATCCCGCCGCGGCTACCTGAGTCCCCGAGACTCCCGAAATTCGCGAGAATAGGAGTTCGTCGACACATTGTTATATGCCACCTGGGACCACCCGAGTCCTTTGTTATAGGAATTAATCCGAGTGTCAACCACGCGGTCTGGATTCCAGTTTAGTAGTAGAATTTTTACGTATTGTTCCCTCGTTAACTGTGACTGGGTGATTTTACCTCGGGACGACTTATTGAATATAATTGTTTAATTATTATTTTGAGTGTACCGCTGTTCTTGCTTTGTTAATTCATGTATCTGGAATGCGAAAGGGGACCTATTCAAGTGTAATATTGTAGTCGGTAAAGTGTCCGAGATTTAAGCTAACGTTACATCCCCTCGTTTCGCAGGCCGTGAGTGCGACTCGGTAAAATTCCCTTTTTGGGTGCGTACGAAGATCTCCGCTGCCTATACCTTGTCCCGCGGACCGTGAATTACCTGTGGGTGCTATAGGCTGTCTTTCGGCCGATTCGAAATCGGTAACCTAGTGATAATACCGCGACTACCTCTGGTAGCCTTCCGTATCTTTGTCGGGTTGATTGATTATTAACTTCTGAATTGCCTGTAAGGGCTATAGGCTGTCTTTCGGCCGATTCAAAATCTGTAACTAGCGATAATATGGCGACTACCTCTGGTAGCCTTTCGTATCTTTGTCGGGTTAATTGTTTGTTAATTTCTGATTTCCAGGTGCAATAAATTGTTAAGTTTTTGGTTATCTAATTTTGGCCACGGCTCTTACTTTATAATTACCCCGCCCCTCTCCTATACCTAACGGGGCTGAGTTAGTCGAACTTCCGCGACGCATCGGTCCTGACACCTTCGTATTTCATTTATTCGTGCTATCTCGGTGCAGTTTCCTACCGTTTCCTTCTGGCATCACTGGATGCCTGACGCCCACCGGCAAATCTATTAATTCCGTGCATCGTTCACGTACTCGAAGGTGTTGAGCCGATCGAGCGAAGGTATTACTCTGTTCCCGGATCTAGTTATCTCGATACCTCTTAAGAAATTTGGGAACAGGTGTTACAATATATATATATATATTCTGGCAGATTATACCCTTCGAAAGATAAAAGCACTGTTCGTGTAGGAACCTATTCCATGTTGCCATCTTTAGTTTCTTTTTTATTGAATCTTTTTGCTTCTGAAACAACTATTGCACTTGATGATCGAGCACCATTAAGTAAATCTTGGTTAGTTACATCAGTCAGGACATTTCTAATAATTCCTTGTTTGTAGATTTGTGTAGATGGAAAAAAAATCTATCGAATTGGATTCATTTAACGAAAAACAGAATATGTTTATCATAAACCAGCCACTCGGTACGATGACCGGTTAATCTCAATTGAGATATTTTTCTTAGCCAGTATTAGCATTCTAAGGGGGTAAAAGTAAATAGGAAAGAAAAGAAAAGGAAAGTATTCACCTGGTGACTTCTCCGCCCTTCACTTCGCTAAATTTCTTCGGTATTTGCTATTTGCTATCTGCTATATCACACCTCTCAAGGAACGTCCACGCGCTAACGCTCATAATGCCAAGTCCTCCACGTGACCGATAAATGTGAAAAGACGCGCGATCATAGCAAGGGGCGGAGCTAGTAATTTATCGTTATGTTTGTTCACATCGATACAAGTAGCGATCGCAGTGGCTGGGGTAATCACTAACCGATTACCCCAGCATTTTGTGCCAAATCCTCCCATAAGGCCTACTCTTCCATATAATATATGTTCGCTGATACTAACTTAAGTAGAAAAATTCATGTCATTTACTGCAACATTCGATTGTTTATCAATTTGACAGCTGTCTAATTTTCATTTTCATTGCAAACCATTAACATAAAATGTATTGCTTGATTTTATGGAAAACATGAAATATGTTAAGTGTAGTTCCTGAAGCTAATGTGACAGGAAATCTGCGAAATAATTGAGCAAATGTGAGGTGAGAAAATCGCACATACGTGGAACGCATGATTGCTCATAATCATCAGCAATTTTTCTTGCAATTCAAAATATCTTTTTCCCTCTATTTATTTACTCATACTATTGCACTAATTTTTTAGACCAACCTCATACTGGAATCATTTGTATCCGATGGTTTCTTTTACTTGTATTACTTAAACATTGATAAAGCATAATTTAACTTTTCGTTACTCAATATAATACTCAATTTGACTATAAATTATATTTAAATATTCAGGTATCAATAGATGATTTCGTTATTCCATAAAATTAGAATGTGCATACGAATAACACCGGTGTGAGCGTTACGATTTCATAATTATAAATGTAGGAGTGGGCCCCGAGCCTGGCTTGCCACGGGCCTGGTGATGGCCGTCGAGTCGTGGGTTCACGTGACTGCAGCTGAGCGGCAGAGAGGGGGAACGACGAACAGTTTGGATTTAGACTCTTAACGAGGATGTTCGTTTCGTATAATAAACATTCTGGGAAGAGTACGATTTCCGTGGCCTCTTAATTTGACTATTGGATCTTAATCTATGGACCAAAATAAAGTGATTTTCAAGAATAAAAAAAAGTCAATTTCGTCTTAGTTTAGGAGATATGAACCCTTTAGTGGTTCTTTTATTTTGAATATACAATGAAAGAAATTATCTGTGTGTGTGTGTGCGCGCGCGCGCGCGTGTGTGTGTGTGTTGTGTGTATACGCGCGCGCGCGCGCGAGAACGAGTGGGTGGTTAGATTAGGTTAGGTTAGGTTAGGTTAGGTTAGGTTAGGTTCCCCATCGAGCCGTCTGTGCGGCCCACCGTCTCCCGAGGTCCGGATCGGGATAGGAGAGGCTCGGGTTGGGATCGGGGAATCCATGAGATACCTCGGTCTCATTCTGGACAGCTGTTGGAGCTTCGGGGCTCATTTCGAAGAACTGGGCCCGCGGGTTGAGAGGGATGCCGGTGCGCTGGCCCGGCTGCTCCCCAACCTGGGTGGGCCAGAGAGGAGGTCCGCCGCCTCTACATGGGGGTCGTGCGGTCAATGGCGCTCTATAGAGCGCGCATATGGGCGGGTGATCTCCCGGCCAGTCGCCGGGGGTGCGTTAAGATGCGAGGACTTCAAAGGCGGCTGGTCGTGAGAATAATAAGGTGATACCGCACGGTCCCGGGAGATTACCACGGAGGGCTGGCTGGATCGTGGCTGGGGAAGGTTAACCTTCCGCCTCACACAGGTACTCATCGGGCATGGGTGCTTCGGTGGGTACACCCGGCTTAAACGATTCTGACGCATAAAAAACGTGGCTTGAGGAGAAGGCTTCCCCTACTCAGCACGCTCTTCAGTCCTACGTCATATATTGCGCGTCGTAGATGCGTATAGAATCAGATTACCCTTGGCCGTTCAAAGTAGCAGTGTAGAAAAGTGTGAATCTGTGTAGAATTGGGAAGGAGGTGACGGCGCGGTGCCACCATTGCGGTGCCGACCAGGACACTGTGCAGCACACCCTGGAGGGGTGCCCTGGCTTCGGCGAGGAGCGCGGTGTCCTGGTCGGAATAATAGGGGGTGATCTCTCGCTGCCCACCGTCATTAATAGGATGGTGGGCAGCGAGGGAGGTTGGAACGCGGTTGCCTCTTTCTGCGAGGTAGTTATCTCGCGGAAGGAGGCAGCCGAGAGGGACCGCGAGAGGGCGGATCCCTCGAGGAGGGTACGGGCGGGGAAAGGGGGTCGTCGTAGGAGGCGTCCCCCTCCCCCGGGCCGTAGCAGGCCACAGACCGCGGAGTTGCTCCGCGGTCATTGCACGTGGCAGGTTGGGAGGACCTGACGTGGGAAGTGGCCCTCTCACGTCGGGAACAGGGATCGCCCCTTCTAGGGGAATGAGTGGGGCCGTGAGGGAGGGGTGTAGGGGGGTCCCGGTAGCGTTCAAATGAGATCCCGGGGCTCCCCCGTGGAACCCTTAGGTGGGTCACCGTGGGGGTTTGAGTAGGTAAGAATCCTACACTGCCCCGGCTCCCCCCCCCCCCCCCCAGTGGGTCGGGGTGTCTTAGTGAAGATTTCCCCCACGTATTAAAAAAAAAAAGGTTATGTTAGGTTAGAGTGAGAGTGGGTGGGTGGGTGGGTGGGTTTAGGCTCTTTAGTTTCTTTAGATTCTTTAGGTTCTTTTGGGTTCTTTTAGGTTCTTTTAGGTTCTTTAGGTAGTTAGTTAGGTTAGATTAGTTAGTTTTTCATTTATTTAAATTTTTTAGGGAGGGTGATTTTATCTTTAATCGTGGAACGAGCTTGCGAGCAGAGCAAAAGAACCCGCATTTATTAGGTTCTTTACGGCCGTGTATCTCCTAAACTAAGGCGAAATTGACTTTTTTTTATTCTTGAAAATCACTTTTTTTTGGTCTATAGATGAACATCCAGTAGTCAAATTCAGGGGCCACGGAAATCGTACTCTTGCCAACATTCTTGTAATTAGTTGCAGTCCGTCATTTCACGCTTCCCTCGGAAAAGATCCCCACAGTTGGGGGCTCGTCCGGGATCGAGGCCGATAACAGAGTGTAAAATGCGGTGAAGTTGAAAAGTTCCACGATTGAAACGATCGCAGTGTCGAGTCGCAAGCAAGCACGAATGCGTTAGCCATTACGCGTCGCGGCACATCTAGCGAGCGGATCAAAAAAGTTGGTCGTCAAAACGTTGTGTGGATTTTGATCGAGCGTGCAAAACGTTGTACACCGCAAAAGTCGTCGCGCGTAGCATAATTCTGTCGAAGTCGTGTGCGTGTCGATCAAACCCGCGAGACAGCGTCCATTACAGTTCGTTGTGTACTGTAACGTAATTCTTTTCCTTAACTCGACACCGATAGCAAAACATACGAGAACCTACCTTCGGCCGTCCACTCGTCGTTCGTGCATCCGCAAGCCAGGCGAGCGCCAGCCAATTCTTTTTTCATCGGGAACTGACGAGCGGGTATAAACTGGGAATTGGGGTGGAAAAGGCCCAACTCCACCAAAACGAGAACTCTGACGGAACCTATCAGACGAGGCGATAGCTTAATGGATCTTGTCGATTTTTGGGGACACGTAAAATCGAGAAACGCAACCGTAGATGCTGATCTTTAGGGTCGCGTAAAATCAGCAAACGCAACTGGATACACGAACGGGAGCGGACAGTTACGGAAATGCACGGTCGCTCAGGCTGCTAGGTTTGAGGTAGAGAGGGTCGGAGTAAGAGTCCGGCAAATAGTGCGAGGGACAGAGAGCGACGAATCGAGAACGCATCAGAACGAATCTTAACTATCTATCGAGATCTCTTCACCAATTAATAAATTGGGAGTCCTCACCGGAGCTGGTGCAGCTAATCCGTGGAGGTCGACGACAGTATACAAAGGACACTCTGGTGAGCATTGCACTAAGGCACAGCACTACACCTCCGGAACACTCACAGGAATTCATAGAATTGCCTGGATATCGCTAGAACAACGCGAGAACTGTATGAATCGAGAATTTGCTATACCGTAGCGAAACACGGCAAGAAAAACTATCAACAGATAGCATGGGACCACGAGCCAGCCCGTGAGACGTCGGTCGGTGCCCCGAAACAGACTGCTTTGACATTAGCCAAATCCGAGAACTAATCATTCTGATTGGTCGAGAGCCTTTTTACCGATAACTCTTCTATCTCCTTCGAGTCGTCCCTTTAAACCAAATCAAAAGCGTTCCTTAACGAATCGGTACGTAACTTTTGGAGATCCTCCGCGGCCGCTGCCCCAGGGCATCGGGCGACAGCTGGGCACCCCATCCTTAACTCGGGCAGGAGGTTCCTCTCCTGCCCTTAATCGTATCAAAACTATCTCCGCCCGCTCTACAGCCCTTTACCCATCTCCAGCGGGGCGCCGGTATTTCATCCGGGCTTCTGCCGGTCCGTGGAGACGTCTTCGTTGAGTACTCTCCTCTGCCGGGCAACTAAACCATAACGAAATCTTACGAGAGCCTTGACATAACTATACGAATCAACCCGAGAGCGTAGCTTCTGAGCAGGGTGGCAACCCGAAGGGAACCAAAAATCGAGAACGTTATCTGCATCGGTAACCGAAGCCGCCTTGGGACCGTGATTCGAAAAATCACGTCACAGTACATATAAAATACAGTTGTGCGGAAATACAGTTGTACGAAGAAAGTTGCGTTGTTCGTCGTTATGCGTCGGAAGTCGCATAGAAAACACAGTCACGTGAAGGGGCAGTTGTACGAAGAAGGTCGCATCCTTCGTCGAGTGCGTCGTAAGTTGTGTGAGAGACAGTGTCGTCGTGAAGGTTGCAGAGGATACGTGAGAGACCGGTATTGAAATAGTGTGGGTCGATCATATCGAGCCAGCTGAAAAGTAAAAACGCAAAAGTTCTCGCGTATATTTTGAGTGGCGTGTAAGGTTGTCAAGTGTGAAAGAATGGGTACGACGCCACCACCATTCAAAGACAGAAAATAGCGAGTCGCCGAGGACGATGGAGAAGGCTATCAAGATGGCGCAGGTTACTTTAGTGCAACGAGCGAAAACGGCGGTCAATTACCTAATCTCGGGGGTGACAACACGCAGGAAACCGGAAACAGACAAAACGTCGGCAACGTAGATTCTCAAATACCGGAGATACCGATCGAGAAAATGACGGTGCAGCAGCTTCGGAAAGAACTAAAAAGGATGAATTTATCGGTAATGGGAAAAAAGAAAGTGCTGCAAGATCGATTGCGAAAATCGAAAGAAGATTATGATGAAGACTCAGAACTTGATTTATCAGGCAACGAGAACCCGAACAATGACAATGATGACAAAGTTGACACGCAGCAACCAGCAAGCAGGTTTCGAATTTCGAGGCAACACTGTGATAAACAATCACTAGAACGAAGGACTCGGCAATCAGGTAGTGAAAGTGACGAACCTCAAGATGAAGCGCGGGTGCTGGCAGATCGTCGGCGGGATACGCCTAGCGAACGAGGTACAGCGCAGGCCAATCACATGGGAAGTACGTTTACTATTAAGGATGTCGAAGGAAATATTCCTGTGTTTACTGGTGATGATAAAATGACAATCCACAAGTGGATAGACGAGTTCGAAGTTACGAGCGTTCTGATGGGATGGAGCGACCTGCAGAAAGTAATCTACGGAAAGAAGATGCATCGCGGATCGGCGAAACAGTTCATCGCTCTACAGCGAGGTCTGACAACGTGGAGGGTTATTAAAGATTGCCTCGTCCGAGAATTTGAAGTAGAGGTCAACAGCGCGGTTATTCATACGCAGTTGCAGAAAAGAAAACGACAAACCAATGAGACTCCGCGTCAATATGTCTATGCGATGCAAACCATTGCAAATCAAGGTTACGTAGAAGATGAGGCTCTCATTCAATACATTATTGATGGAATTCCGGATGATGAAGCAAACAAACAGATTTTGTACAACTCACGAACGATCAACGAGGCGAAGAAAAATCTGGAACATTACGATCGTATGCTTGAGAAATCAGGTCGAAAGAAGCCAACAGGTAAAGTAGATTCAAATGCTGAATCGAGTAAAAATAAAAAGGATGCAAAAGGACAAAAAGTATGCGAAATAATTGACGACAAAGGAAGCTCGTTGTTTTGCATGCGGATCACCAGACCATGAAGTGAAAGAATGTCCCCACAAGGACAAAGGTCCAAAATGTTTCCGATGTGGCCAATTTGGGCATATTTCGACGAAATGTGAATATTCAGTAAAGCCTGACGGACGAGAGGACAAGGTTAATCGGATGGCAGCTGACGATAATGTAGTCACAGTTGGAATTAACGAGATGGATGTACTGGCGATATTAGATACAGGCTGCTCCAAGACTCTTCTGCGAAAAGACGAGTATCGTAAGATTGGTAGTCCAACCCTGCACCCGACAACACGGATATTCGAAGGGTTTGGAAACGCACGAAGCAAGGCGGCCGGTATCTTCAATGCCGAGTTGACGATTCATAGTGAAGTTTACACCAATGAAGTGTATGTCATTCCGATAGATGCAATGGACGGGAAGATGGTTTTGGGGAAAGATATGCAAAGGCAAATGAACATTCGTATAATCGGAGGACAAGCGACGATTCGAAAGTTGCCCACGATAGTTAGTGACGAAAGTTTGGAGCGCGGAATTGAAGATGGAAAAAGTGCGCAACATGATAGTCGCGTAGACGAGAATCCTGCGGGATGGGCGGCAAGTAAATTATTGACGATCAACTACATTGAACCATGTGAGATCAATGGTCAAGGCTTTTATTAAGAAGAAATCGGAAGACTGATAGACAATTACACACCGACCCAACAGGTGCAGACTGACGTCAAGATGAAAATTGTACTGAAGGATCAAGAACACGTGCGAACAAAACCACGGCGGTTGTCAGTGGAAGAGAAGCAGATTTTACAAAAACAAGTTGACGAATGGTTGACTGATGGTACCGTGAGGCCCAGCCGAAGCCCATACTCAAGTGCTGTCCTTATTGTCACGAAACAGGATGGAGCTCGTCGCGTTTGTGTCGACTATCGTTGGCTCAACAAGAAGATCATTCGCAATCAGTTCCTGATGCCACTGATCGAAGATTGCATCGATGCTTTAGCTACGGCACGAGTTTTCTTGTTGCTTGATTTGAAGAACGGCTTCTTTCATGTACTGGTTGAAGAAGGAAGTCAAAAGTACACGTGTCCAGTGTACACGTCATTCGTTACACATGATGGGCAATACGAGTTCACGAAGACTCCGTTTGGTCTGTGTAACAGCCCTACGATATTTTTGAGATTCGTGGATGAAGTGTTTCGTGATCTAAGCAGAAGAGGTGCTGTCATCACTTATATGGACGATCTCATCATACCTGGCAAAGACGAAAAGGAAGCATTCGACAGGCTCTGCGAGACCCTCGCGGTAGCAGCCGAAAAAGGATTGTCGATAAACTGGAAGAAGTGCGCGTTCCTGGAAAAAGAGGTCGAGTTCCTTGGACATATCATCAGAGGTGTCTTTGTCCATCCTTCCAATGAAAAGATTAAGGCAGTACAGAATTTCCCGACGCCAACATGTCGAAAAGATATTTAGAGTTTTCTCGGCCTAACGGGCTACTTTCGCAAATTTATTCTGGATTACGCAATCATCGCTCGTCCCTTATCTGACCTTCTTAAGGGTAACCAGAAGTTTGTGTTTGGGATAGAGCGCAAGAGAAATCGTTCAACGATCTGAAGAAAGTGTTGACGAGTGAGCCAGTATTACGAGTCTACAAACCAAATGCGATAATGGAGCTTCATACAGACGCAAGTAAGATGGGGTATGGGGCTATCCTATTGCAAAAGGACACTGCAGACGACGCTTTTCACCGAGTCCATTACATGAGTCGCAAAACGTCGGACGCCGAGATGAAGTTTCACTCCTACGAGCTAGAAGTACTCGCCATCATCAACGCGCTAAAGAAGTTTCAGATCTACCTTCAAGGCATCAGATTCAACATCGTCACGGATTGTGATGTATTTCGAAAGACATTGGACAAGCATGATTTAGCAACTAAAGTTGCAAGATGGGCACTGTTTCTAGAAGGTTTCAAGTACGAAGTGGAGCACCGCGCAGGAACACGCCTTCGTCACATCGATGCTCTTAGCCGCTATCCTGTGTTGACTGTAGACAATACGATTACTCAAAGAATTCAAAAGCAACAAGACGAGGACGAAAGACTGCGTGTAATTAAACAGATACTTCAGAAGGAACCATATGAAGATTACCTTATGGAGAACGGATTGTTGATGAAGAAGGTTGCCGACAAGATTGTGATTGCTCTTCCTAGTTGTATGCACACGGACATCATACGCCGAGCTCATGAAAACGCACGTTTTGGTGTTAAGAAAATGGCAGAGAATATCCGGGAAGATTTCTACATTCCAAACCTGAAGGAAAAGATCGAAAAGTTCATCAGTTGCTGTGTGTCGTGTATTCTAGCAGAAAAGAAAAAAGGGAAGAAACAAGGAGAACTCATGCCGATCCCGAAAGAGGAGGTGCCGTTGTCAACGTATCATGTCGATCATCTCGGCCCAATGACTTTGACGTCGAAACTGTACAAACATCTGTTGGTAGTTGTTGACGGATTTTCAAAGTTTGTGGGGCTTTATCCCACAAAAACGACGAACGCGAAGGAGATTATAGCCAAGTTGACGTCGCAGCAGGTATCGTCAGCGATAGAGGCATTGCCTTTACGTCAAGCAAATTCAAGGACTATTGTGAATCAGAGGGAATCGAACACGTCAAGATCACCACCGGAGTACCCAGAGGAAACGGTCAGGTTGAAAGAATCAACAGAATCGTCATACCAATACTAACGAAGCTCGCTCTAGATAATCCTGATAAATGGTACCGCTACGTTGAGTAAGTGCAGATATGTTTGAACAGCTCGTAGCAGCGAAGTGTCGGAATGACCCCGTTCGAGGTGATGTTTGAAGTAAAAATGCGACGAAAAGATCCTCGAATTATGCAGACTATAGAGCAAGAGGCAGCTGAGTTATCTGATAATGATCACGAAGAGCTACGCAGACTAGCCAAAGCTAATTTGGCCAAGATTCAAGAAGAGAACCGGCGAACGTACAATCGACAATGCAAATGGGCTACGCAATACAAGTCTTGCGATCTGGTCGCAATCAAAAGGACGCAGTTCGATCCAGGATTAAAGATCAAAAAGAAGTTTCTCGGGCCATATAAAGTCTCACAGGTCAACAGTAAGAATCGTTACGAAGTCATTCGCGTTCGAGAGGGCGAAGGCCCGAAGATGGCGACCACCGCAGCTGATTATATGAAGCCGTTCCTCTACGACGACTCTTCGGGGACCGAAGAGTAGCAGGATGGGCAAATGTAGGAGTGGGCCCCGAGCCTGGCTTGCCACGGACCTGGCGATGGCAGTCGCCATCAGGGCGTATTGAGATGGCGAGCGAGATGATTTTATTTCAGTTCCGTCGTCGTCGTCGTCGTCGTCGTCTTCGCA
>JARQTC010002620.1:0-11172 GCA_030142495.1 Cephus runcator
TTTGTATCCGATCGGGATAAAACCTTTACCATTCGAACGGGAAGGAAATTTCCTAAAAAATATGTCTTTGGTTTTTCCAAATCTGTCATACTTTCACAGATATGTAAAAAAATTCTGTGTTGTGTTGTACTTCAATTGGACGTTACTGTATGTACATCATGGGATAAGTTACACAGTACTGTCACGTGCCGTGCCTTTTGGAATTTGGATCTCGCATACACATAGATACGACCGACGATGCAACAGAGAAATCACGTGATTTTGGAGATGCCGACTCTAGCAATATGTGAGGAAGCTAGCTTCCGGTCTTATCGCACTAAGAACCTGCCTGAACGTGTGAACTGAAAATTCCAGGATTCACGCGAGCGGGTAAAACCGCTGAATTAGTAAGATTTGCCCCTACCAGTCCACCTACTTTCAGCAGAAAGTAGGATGGATCAGGGAAGGAAAATCAGTCTCCAGATACACACCAGAGCGCATAGTTCGGGCTGGAATAGCTCCTCACAAATTACATCGCGCGGCGGATATCATTCTCACGGGAGTTCCGCGTACTATTATCTATCGCCGTTTGTAAGTCGATTAAGTCGTATCGAGCCCTACGAGTTGCACGCGTAGCGTATTAGTCAATGTGAGTTTAGATGTTAGTATTCTGATTTTTGCCACGAACAATATTGTCGTGTAGTTTAAGTGGTTATTGAAGTGAAAGATCTCGTGTCGTGAGAAGAAGAATAGCGAACACCAAGGCAGCGTGGGCGTCTAACGTTGCACGCCGAATGAACGTATGAGAGTGAGTACGTAAGAGTGAGTGTGGGCACGGCATTATAAGATCTTTGTAAAACTAGCTGTAAGACCATCTGGTACTTTCTTTATTTCTATTTAATAACTAGCATATAAGCAAAATTGGGTTGTAACAATATATTCGAATCATTTCATTGGGATTACTGCATCTTTGATTTGAATAGACCATACACCAATTCCTCCACCTAACGGCAATCCAAAGGACCGGGCCTATATAGGACGGCAGTCAAGAACTTACCCAGAACAAAAATAAATATAAACTTCCACGCGTAGCGTAGGAGATTAACTTTGCTAGACGTGTAATAACGCCCTGCACGTCACAGTACTAAACTCTGAAAACATAGATAATAACGTATGGACAAATATAATTCAATTAACAAAAGAATACGACAATATTATAATTTGCAATTTATATCATTCACCTAGCGAAAGTGATGGGAAATTTAATACTCATGGTTTCCGGATGGAAATTAAGATAGGAAATAGATAAGGAAATTAGTATATGTGATGAACTGGTAGAAAAAGGACAAGTAATAATATTAGGAGACTTCAATATAGATGTAAGTAAGGAATCACAATATAAAAGAAGACTGATTAGAAATTATTTGAGCTTGTGTATGAAACAATATATAATTGAACCAACTAGAATTACCAATAAATCAAAAACAATCATTGATTTAGTATTTGCAAATTTCTATATAATGACTAAAGTACTTATAATCCCAAAAATAACTGATCACAACATAATTGAAGTCTTTACGAAATGGCATGAAGGAGAAAAAGTTCTATTTAATAGAATTCTTGATGATAAAATAAAATTCATCACTGGCGAAACAAGTGCAAGCGATGTAATAAATCCATATACTGAAATTAATAAAACTGCAGATAATCTCATCCAATGCATGACAGAAGCGATGAAAGAAGTAGCACCAGTAAAAAAAAAGTGTACCAATGAAATGGTTAAAGAAACCGTGGATGACCGATGAGGTGATAGAAAAATTAAAGAAAGAGACCATGCATACAAAAAAGCTATAATTACTAATACTCTTAGGAACGATAACACAAGGAATGAAGAAAATTGGAATTATATAGAACTCATAGAAATAGAGTAGTAGTTACGATTAGAAATTGTAAAAGACGATACTATGAAGTAAGTATAGACCAGCAAAAACACAACCCTGCAAAAATGTGGCAGACATTAAAGGAATTAATAGGGAATGTAGCAAAAGCACATAAAAAATCCAGAATAAGCTTTGATGAGCGACAGTTCATCGAACCTACTGAAATTCCACAGAAATTTAACAAATTTTTCGTGGAAAGTATGAAAATATTATACGGAAAATAAAAATTCAAGAAGAATATATCAGATTTATAGAACCTGTGACTGAAATACTAGGTAAATTTAGAGAGATAGATGATGAGGAGCTTGATAAAATTATAAGTAACTTGGATGAAAAGAAAGGAATAAAAGATGAGGTAACTGCTAAAACAATTAAAATTACATGGAAGGGAACAAACAGAAATATGGTAGTAAGTTTACTGAACAGATCAATGTAGAAAGGAATAGTACCGGATAAGTGGAAAAATTCTAAAATAATACCGATACCTAAGATTAGAGGAAGCATTAAAGCAGAGGATCACAAGCCAATAAACACTCTACCGGTTTATGAGAAAGTATGAGAATTAGCGATGAAAAATCAACTATTAAATCATATTTCAAGAAATAGTATATTAACCCTTTGCACTCGAGGCCTTCTTTGCTTGCGCGAACCAGCAACTCGAGACGATTTCGGCCAAATTCGGCAAACACTTTACAAATACTTTAAAAACATTTATAAACAAACAAACGTATACAAATAATAAAATTTCACCAGTTTATTCATTTATATGTCGAAAACAACAAACTTTGATAAATATTACATTCTGTAATTACTTTTGGTGTGATATTTTGTAAAACAATATCCAAGATGCATCCTAGGTTTGTCAGGACACGTATCACAGTAATACGAAATTTCCCGCCTACCTCTAAGCGTGTTACGGTCAGAAGAAACCTTGCAGTCCCTTTTTGGCCCTTTTAGTATTACGTGAAGCTTCCCGTTTAGTCGGATTTCATCGGAATGCGACGTAGACGCTTGCTCTCGTTGCTGGCGATATGATCCTCTCAATTGTTCGACAAGTGTTTTCAGAAATCGCAAATGGCTCAGTGGCTTTTCCCCTTTTTTGGTCTTTTCTAGTTTATACAAAATGTATGAATTGATCAGGGAAATTTCCATGCCCCAAAAAAAAGCTCGATTTAAGACTTCATATCACTCGGGCGCCGCAGCAGCGCCGCTCAAGTTGACGCTTCAAATCGGCCGTGCGCCGTATCGGCGCCGCTCGAGTGTAAAGAGTTAAATAAGGAACAGTCAAGTTTTAGGGAGATGTATTCCTGCGAGACAGCGTTGCTAAATACCATTATACACTGGGGACAGAGTTTACATAGAAGTGAGATTATTGGAGTATTATTTATTGACTTGAGGCGTGCATTTGAAACAATTGACAGAAAAATATTAATAAAGAAATTAGATATGTGCGGGATAAAACCCTTAGATGGTTCCAATCATACTTAACCTACAGGACACAACAAGTGCAATATAACCAAACTATGTCAAATAAAATAGAAAACAACTATGGTGTGCCTCAAGGGTCTGTGCTAGGACCCATCTTATTTATAATTTATATTAATAATGTCATGGAAGAGTTAAAGAATTGTGATTTTTTTATTAATATATTTGCGGACGATATGATTGTATACAGGGTGTTCCGAAACTACCTGACCCGGTGGGTATGGCGGTGTTTGGGAGGCTTCACTGATCACGAAAATGACCTTCCTTTTGTCCGGAAGCTCTTAGTTTTTAAATGGGAGCAGGTCAAAGTTGACCAATCAGAACGAGGCATCAAGAGAAACGTAGGCACCTACGAACTCTGAGTTTTCTTCCCTCGCTTTTGTTTCTCGGTAGCTTGTTTCTTGTTTCCAATAGGCATGTCTTCGGCTAACGTCATCCTGCCCGAAGCCACCGAGAAACAGAAGCGAGGGAAGAAAACTCAGAGTTCGCAGGTGCCTACGTTTCTCTTGATGCCTTCCTCTGATTGATCAATTTTGACCTGCTCCCATTTAAAAACTATGACCTTCCGGACAAAAAGAAGGTTATTTTCGTGATCAGTGAAGCCTCCCGAACACCGTCATACCCACAGGGTCAGGTAGTTTCGGAACACCCTGTATATTGTGACGTTCCAAAATTTGCCGTCACATTTCTATGGTTAGCTCTCGCGTTTTTAGGCGTGACGCATTACCGCCACGCACTCTAAGCACCATCACGGCAACAAACTCCATGGATCCTAATAAAAATTTCTAGTATCTTGTATAAACTGACTCTCCTTTTTGTATCTTAACTTCTCTTATAACGCGACATTACGGACGGAGCAGAGAGCAGACAGAACAATCAGCAATCACCAGGCACCGCGGAACAGACGCCATAAGGGAACGTGGACGATCGCCGCCAACACCTAGTGACGTCCACCCCAGGGAATGGGAAGACCCGCTACCGTTTCGCCAAATGACTGGCCGCGGAGGAGGCACAGGAGTCGCAGGCCCAGCCGTACCTAGCTAGCGGTACGTGCCAAAGGCCGGAAGCGCTCTATCCCCAGAAGCGCCTCCCCAAACCTCGCACCTGACCAAGGGCTGCCGGGAAGAGGTCCAGGAGACCCTCCTGCAAGAACGAAGAACTACAGCAGCCGGAAGACTCGAGGAGCCAGCAATAACGGGACTAGAGCGACTAGTGGAGGACGCGCCTTCACGCTCCTGAAAGTCAAGACAGCGAGGAGAATGTTCCCGTGGATACTATCGAAGGGACAGCTATAAGGTTGTCGTACTGTTACCGTCCAAGGAGGGAAAAGTTACCGTCGAGAACCGGCCCCGTAGATGGGGAAGCGTGCACCTCGAGGGATTAACAGCATCCGTATCCACTGGCAGAGCCGTGGAAACTCGTCGGGGAATAGTTGATGTAGTCTAAGAGAATACTAGTACTGAAATATTAAGTATAGAATATCATAGAAAGTAAAGTATTGCCCTATCGAATTGTCGAGGGCCTCGAAACCCCGTTTGAATTGTAGCGTGCGCGAATAAGTTCGGCAGAGGGCTCAACGCGTTAGATTAAGGGTGGGGATGTCACCACCGAGCGTATGCAAGCCGATAGATCGCTCTCTTGCTGGCTGTCCGTGGTGGTGAATAGATGTCTTGCAAATTCGCTTAATACCGGTGAGTTCTGAGGTTCGATTAACGTGGAATTTTCCTGGCAATCTTGCCGTCTGCTATCGCTCTCGAATCGTTTTGATTCGAGACTATTTTCGTAATCGGGAAAATTCCGTGGTTATCGTCTCTCTGTCTATTGTAACAAAGAATTGTATAATTTAGATTAGTATTATTGCGTTCTAATTAGTAGAGTGATTTTCTGGATCCTGGAGTGTGGCCACTGAGCCTACGTATCGTTATTGCTTCTCAATATCCAGACGTACGTTAGTCTATATTTGCTATCGTCTTGCTTTGCTTCGATTCCTTGGAAAAATTACGCCTCTGTAAATTTACTTGTTTCTTATTTATTTCATTCTCGCGAATATTAGTTTTATTCACCATTGTCTTATTACTGTTATATCTGTGCGTTACTCTGTTCAAATTCCGAAATACGGTGATATGCCATTGCCTAGCGTTCTCTAGTAATAGTGCTATTGTAATACTTCCAACCTTAGGGCTATCGGTCCGTGAAGGATGCGTTATTAGCTGCGCCTATGTAGTACGGTGACTAGGGCTATCGTATGATTCGTACCCGACTAGTACTATTTTTTTGTAATCTATACGCGACCGATTTTCGGCATATCACTCGCATTATTCATATTGTCCATATTGTAGTGCAAAACTTTCGTACCCGAGTATTTCACGTAATTGGGGACCTAGCTATCAAGCGGTCCATCCTTCAGCATTCATTGTTTTATTTATGTCCTAATAAAGAGGGCTTTGTTATAATTTGTTGAAATCCTATTTTGTTACTTTCGTGATTTCGGTAGCTCCCAATCCAAGAACCCTGCCCCTCTATCATTGTGTTCCGCGGTGAACAGGCTGAGCTAGTACGTTGGCGACCGATTTGTCGTGAGAGCGGCTACCGGATAACTTGTCTCGTGAAATCGGTATTCCTAGAGAATACCTGGCGCGTAGGTTTTTTATCGGTTATAGTTTCGATTGTTGCTCTCGCGAGAATTCGTGTTCTTGTGACGCGATATTTTGTTTCTTTCGCGATTCAAGGTTCACACCAACAAAAACGTCCGTTACAATATATTGTGACGTGAATTTTTGGAAATCCACGCCACAAATGATCCGCAGTATTAGGGACGTAGGAAATAACAGATAAACGCTCCAAATGTCAGTCCTAGGTTAAGGCGCACAGATTCCTTAGTATTAAGTAACCAGCCTGTCGTCCGTCTTAATGTTTATTTGCTTGGCTTTATTGCATATTGCTTGTTTTCTTTTCTTTTCTTTCTTTCGTGTAAAGTATGACGCTTTGATGCAACCGCTTGGTGCGAGCGCTGATGGATCGATACCGAACAACGGGAGTGAGGAAAGAGGAGCTGATTTTGGTGATAATGGGAGACCGACTGCTGCCGATCCACGAGGAGGGGCTGCCACCACCAAGGAATCAGGAGAGTTCCAGAGTACCCGGGATGGGGCTCCAGTTTTCGTCTGCTGGCCGTCCAGCTGGGACGCCCTACGATTGACGCCGCCATCGCCACCGACCAGGAGTTGACTTGTCCTCCTCGTCCTGCCGTGAGGTCGCGAGTATATCTACGGCGGGTTCATGCCGAAGTACCGCCGGAGACAGGGAGGGAGAGCAGCCAGAACCGCGGACTCTTGTGCTCCCTGGCCTACGAACGGACCGCAGCACCCGAAGTATCCCGAACGTGCCGCCGACAGCTTCGGTCATCTTCGTGAAGAGCTATGATACTTACCGCAATATATCCCTTAAGTGATTGATACGCTCTAAGTATAATGATTTGTCACGGTTCCATCAGCGCCAAAATAATGTAAATAGTGGAGGTCAAGAGGTCTCGAGCTCGGTTAAATTGAAACGAGGAGTCACTAACGTTTGGAGTTGCTTAGCTAGTGGTCTGTTAGGGAAAAGTAGTAAGCGTATGCAAGAGAAGAAAGAAAATAGAGACAATACCGTTAGTCGGAGAAAAGATTAAGAAAGAAGGAGGGAAGTAAGGAAGGAAGGAAGCCCTTCTGGCCCTTGTCTGACGACATATTCTCGTTTTCCGTTACAATATTTGGTGAGACCCTTGACTATTCATTATAAATTGGCAAAATATAATTTTTGGTGTTAGTGAAAAAGTATCGTTTAGGCCTTCTGCCTCAGCGGAAGTATCTCCGATTTTTGAGACTCCCGATGTGAATGACTTTCCGCATCAGGCTAGCAAAAAGGACGATAGTGCTGGGCTTTGCGATTTGTTAAAGTATTCCGATAGTTTCTGTTTGCTCGATTTTTGTCCCATGAGGCCCTCAAGTAGAATCTACGCTGGAATCTGTCTCTAAATTAAGCTTTCTTTTATATTAAAATTTTTCTGTAGTGCCGCTTTTTAGCGATGTCAATGCTTTATTAATTTGTTATATATAGCATCTTCTAGTTGTTGCCTGTAGTTTCTACCGAAAGAATTTGTTGCGGAATCTTACGCGCCTCTCTGGCCAAATTCAAAATCCATTGTTCTTGCGATATACGTGCGACCCTCACAGCGACCGCCTGTGTTTTCGCCAGCCGTTTTTGTCGCTCCTTCCGAGCACGGCCAATTAGCCGCCACGAATATTCGGTTACACGACATTTCGCCTAAGGACACTTCACCACGCGACATTTCACCTACAGACACTTCGCCTAAAGACATTTCGCCACATGCGACACTTCGCCACACGACATTTCGCCTACGCGACATTTCGCCACATGCGACATTTCGCCACAAACAGATTAGGCCGCAAATACCACGACGGGGACGTGTCGGCAATGATTCCATTTTTTTATTTTTTAAAACTTTTTTTAGCTTTTTTAAAATCTTTTTGAAATATTTACTTGGAGTCATTTTTTTTTTAATAGGAAATCAGAAAATTATATAATGACCTACCTAACCTAACCTATCCAGTATAGCACTACAAGATCGTTGAGTCGGACTCGCTCGCTTCGCTCGCTCGCCGACGATTTTTTATAACTAAAACACCATGAGGATCACTGGCATTCTAACCTGACCTGACCTTTTTTTTTTTTTTTTTTTTTCGTGGGGGAAATCTTCATAGACACCCCGCCCTCCTGAGGGGGGAGGACGGGGTAGTGTCGGATTCCTACCGACTAAAACCCCCACGGTGGACCTCCTCCGCGCTTAGCGGGGGGACACCGGGATCTCTTCTCGAACGCGACCGGTGCCCCCCTCCGCGCTCTGCCTTTCGGCTCTTCCTCGGGGGGAAGATCCCCTTCCCCCATTTCTCCCATCGGGCATGACCGGCCCACATGGCCACGCCCAACCTCCCGGCCGCCTGTTGTGGCACCCATAACCCCTCAGTTATGGCCGCCAGCGGCCCCAGTGGTCGCCCTAACCAGGGCGTACGTGCGCTATCCTCCACGATTGGGTTTTAGCGCCCCCACCGACTCCCGGCAGTTCCTGGCAAGGATAATCCTTGTCCCTTACCCACCACCCTGGGGGAAGAACACTTCGTCTCACTCCCCATACCTCCATACCTACTACCTTACCGCCAAGACCGAGCCGCGGCCCCAGCCCCGCCCCGTCTTCGTCTTCCCCTCCCTCTTGGCCTCGTAGGGGGGTTCCCCCTCTCTCGCTCCCTCTCTGCTTCCACTTTCTTCGTCATCACTTCTTCGCAAAAAGAGATTGCCGCCTCCCACTTATCCTTGCTTTGTAGCATGGCCCGAATTAGCGCCTGAGGCGCAAGGTCCTGCCCCACCTTCTGCGTTAGGGCACAGCGCTGCACGCTCCACGCCGGGCATTCCTGTAGTGTATGTTGCGCCGTATCACGCTCCCCTCCACACTGGTGGCACTGTTCATTTGCCTCCCTACCAATGCGACACAGGTAACTTCCAAAGCAGCCATGCCCAGTTATCACCTGCGTCGCACGGTAGGTCAGCCTGCCCCACCCTCTGTCTAGCCATTTGTCCATACTTGGCAGGACTGCCCCTACGGCCCGCTGCCCCTCACATGCCATCAGCCGCTGGCGCCACCGGGCCCGAGTCACCCGCCGGGCTTGCCGTCTTACCTCTTCCACCTCCCTTGACGTTATTGGAGCCCCGCTCTGACGGAGCCTCCTGCCCTCCTGATACAGGAATTTCTCCTGCTCCGCCAGCAGGTCGAGAGGCGGGACTCCCGACAGCACCGCCGCCGCGTCGAATGATACGGTCCTATATCCTCTTATTATCCGGCATGCCAGCCGCCTTTGCACGTTGCGCAGCATCATCCTGCAGCGCGCGCTGGCCATCAGGTCTCCCGCCCATATCGGCGCCCCATACATGGCCATCGATCTCATCACCCCCATATAGAGTCGCCTGATATTCTCATTGGGCCCCCCTAGGTTCGGCAGGAGGCGCGAGAGCCCATTTGCCGCCTTCTCCAGCCTGGGGGCCAACTTGTCAAAGTGGCCCACAAATCGCCACCGGCTATCTATTTCAAGGCCGAGATACTTCATTGCGTAACCGACCTCCACATAGTCTTCCCCTATCCTAACTCGGGACCAGGACGGCGGCGCCCCGCCACTCCCGCCCAGGAGCCATATAGCCTCTGTTTTTGCAGGGGCCACCTCCAGGCCGAGACCCCGGATGGCGGCAACCACCCTTGCCACCCCACATTCCGCCAATCGGATACATCTTTCCCAGCTCCTCTCCCCTATCAGGACCAGGGTGTCGTCCGCGTAGCAGGTTAAACTAACCCCGGCGGGAAGGGGCACCCGCAGGACCCTATCGTAGGCGAGGTCCCACAGGAGGGGACCCAGGACTGATCCTTGCGGGACCCCGCAATGGACCTCCCTCCTGTGCACGCTCCCCCGCCGACCCGTGTAGACGATGTATCTCCCCCTCAGGTAGTCTTCCACCACATCACGCAGATACCAGGGCATCCGGTGATATCTCAGAGCCTCTATGATCGCCTTCCATGTCAGGGAGTTAAATGCATTAACTATATCCAAGCTTATTGCCATGCATCTCCACCCCCGGGCCATCCATTCTTCCGAGAGGGACCTCACCCTCGACAACGCATCCAGAGTGGAGCGCGCCTCCCGGAAGCCAAATTGGCATTCCGCCAGGTCTGGCCCCACTTGCACCAGATGATCCGCAATGCGGCCTGCTATTACCCGTTCCAGCAGCTTACCTCCCTCGTCCAAAAGGCATATGGGCCGATATGCTGAGGGGAAGTCCGCCGGTCGGCCCTCCTTCCGGATCAGGATCATCCTTGCTTCTTTCCATATGCATGGGAACCGGCCTTCCCGTAGACACCTGTCGAAGAGTCTTCTCGCTTGGGTCCCTATGGTCCCCGCAGCCACAACCCATGCCCGCCCGTGGACGCCGTCGGGGCCCGGAGCAGTGTCCTTTTCCCCTAGCCGCCTTATCGCCCTGTCCATCTCCCCCTTGTCGACCCCGCGCTGCACCAGCCACTCCGCTCTCGTACCCATCATGGGACGGACTCCCCCTTCCTCTTCTCCCTGCCCAGGGAAGAGAGTCCCCACCACTCGCTCGAGCCTTTCTAGGTCCATCGTCTCTGTACATGGGGGAGCCCATTGTCTCAGCCTTCCCATCACTAGTTTATACGGCCACCCCCATGGATCCTTTTCCAGCGTTCCCAACAGCTCCCCCCAAGCTTGTGCTTTGGCCTTCCTTATGGCTGCCTGCAGATCCTTGGTCCTGCTCCTGTACTCCCTGTATAGGTCCTCCACATCTACCGGTCCACGCCGTCTCCGCGCCCTGGTGTATCGGCGGCGCGTCCTATTGCACTCCCTTCGCAACCACCCTATTTCCGTCGTCCACCAGTATACTGCCCTCTTCTTTGGAGGGGCCCCCGCCCGGGGCATTGCCACGTCACACGCCCAACCTGACCTGACCTAACCTAACCTAATCTAACCTAACTTTTTAAAAATCTTTTTAATGATTTTTTTTTAATGAAAAATCTCCTTAATGACCTGGATAGACTTATAATCACTCATCTCAAATTTGTGGCGAAATGTCGCATGTGTCGAAATGTCGCATGTGGCGAAATGTCGCTGTGGTGAAATGTCGTGTAGGCGAGATGTCGCTGTGGTGAAGTGTCAGT
>JARQTC010002621.1:0-11079 GCA_030142495.1 Cephus runcator
TTACACCAAAAGTCTTCACCTCGAGATAACCTCAAACACTCGTTCCACATGTTACAAATATAATTACGCGTTGACCAAGTTATTATTCATTTTAATATATTTTATAATTATATGTAGTCACTGATTAACAAAACACTTTAACGTATAGCAAATTGCAGGTAAATATCGATTAATTGAATTCGCGAATTAATAATAAATAGGACATTTTTCTGCCAAAATATTTTCTTGCAGACATCAATTATCGCTGCCGGCACCGGGGACGATCCGGTCATTTATATTTATTTTTCGCTCCAGTTACCGACTAACGTTCTAATTACTTTATTTGTAACCTACGAACGATTTCGAATCAATTAAGTACCAATTAAATAAACATTTATCATTAATTATGATTTTTGCGGTCAACTTCCCGTGGTCATATAACCGTCCCGCGTAAAATGCACCAAATACGTATTTTGCTTATTTTATTGGAATAACGATCCGCCAAATATACTAATTGGATTGTCTGTGACCCACAAATGATTCCGCATCGATTGGCCACGTGAAAAACAAAGATAGATAAAAAAATAAAAAATGACGGCCAACTTAATGGACATTTTTATTTTTGATTTTTTAAATAAACCGTTAACCGACAAACGTTTTAATTAATCCTACAAATACCTACAAATGATCTGCAAAAGAAAAAGTTCAAAAAGTCAAAGTGCGCCGGCTAAGTTCACGGAGGTGCGAGAGATACATAGCTCGATGCGTGAGTGGCTGTAACTGCTGGATAGAAAGAGAATACCGCAAAAATTTCTTAAACCCCATTCCGGTTAGACATAGATAGAAAGAGGTCTAAATGCTGCTGTTTCTTCTTATTTTGACCAGTTTTATGAGAGCCAATAGAAAAGTCTCCTCAGTATATGTCAATATCTAAACGTAGATACAGTAGATACAACTCGATAAAAAACTGACTAAACTAAAAGAATTCTCTATTTCAACTCTACATCACTCAATTCTTAACATCAGGTAATGTAACAACCGTAACGTGATGCCACTAAAAATCATGATGAGAAAGTCACGTGTTGCGATCACGCCAGTAGCAACTGATTCGCTTTTTTTTTGGGTAATCGCCCGATTTGAGAATAAAGGACGCACTGACTCTCAGTGGCGTACCTATTATAATAATAATTTCATTTCGCTGATTAAAATGATTCTTTTTGATAAATCTACGAGAGCTTGCCACTTCTTTTGACTATTTTATATTGATTATACTGCTTCTGTTATTTTATTTGAGTGAATATTTTTTTTTTTCCCCCTTATTTATAGTCGCATCAACAACGTGGTTTATAGAGACTAATACATATACTTAAGATTTACAGAGCGTCATGAATTTGATTTCTTTTGCAAAATTCAATGCACTTGGCACACATTTCACTGGTCTGTAGGCACTTTTTCATTGACTTTGGTAGCTTGAGTTGGTCACGCTGGATTTGTGTGGCTGGGCACTCAGTCAGCAGATATTTGACAGTAAGTGGTGTGTTACACTTTGTGCATAAGTTCCTTGCCGTGTGCGTGATGAGGTGGATGTGTGTCGCGTTAGTATGTTTGATTCTTAGCCTGCTCACAATATTTTGGTCTGTCCTTTTTTTTCCATGTCCGGTACTTTTTCCCAGATGGTTTCCCTTATATCGTGTAGCTTGCTGGGTCCGCTTGATATCCAAGTGTCGTTCCATTTTTTTCTCATTTTGTTGAGTACCAGTTTTTTGAACTCGGTGGTGGTGATTGGTGCATCTTCAATGTATGCTTTCATACCTTGGTGGGATGGAATCCATACCAGGGATACCGTCTTGTATGCTTCTTGAAGTTTTTGTAATTCTAATTGAATATCTTGTACATTTTTAAGTGCCTCTAAGGTAGATCTTGAATCCGTGAAGATAGCTGCTGGATATATATTTGTCTGTTTTATAATGGCCAGTGCTTGCATTATTGCGTAGATTTCGCAAGAGAATATCGTACAAGCATCCGGAAGTCTCAGTGATATCACTTGGTCATCAATAGCTATCCCGCATCCGCATTTACCATCATTAATCGAGCCGTCCGTGTATACTTTGATGTGGTTTGTATATTTGTCAGCAATGAGTTTGTCAAATAGTTCCTTGTACTCAGCTGCGGTCGTGTTCTTTTTTCCTTTTGTTGCCAAGGCGATGTCAAAATCTATATCCATATTCGGCGGGTTCTACGGTGGAACGGGGTGTACTGAACGCAGATAGATATTTGGTATCGTAATATTGAGTTTCGTTGACTCTCGTCGTATCGCTGTTCCAATTCCGTGCAGAGCTCTTGATGAGGAGGTACATTTGGTAGATACTTATATTTTGGTGCGTAGGTGATTGTTAGTCCCGCTCGTCGTAAATTTAAAGGTGGTTCGTCACTCTCGGCCAATACACTCATATTGGGGCTGGTACGGAACGCACCAATCGCCAGTCTGACTGCAGTGGTCTGGATGGAGTTTAGAGTTTGAGTGAATATTGTACCTGCGTGTTAATCACAATTTTCGTATATCTCGTTTTCGACTCTATCCAATTGTCGGGAAATTTCGCAAGTGAATTTGTTCTTGGCTTTAGTATCATTACGAACTCAATTATTTATTCTCGCGTTTCTTTCGTATTATCGTATTTATTGAAATATCGTCTACCGTCTCTTTCGCGTCGCCGCGGATTCGTCCCGCTACCGGATCGTATAGCCAGTAGGGCTATAGTCCCTTGCTAGTTCCGCATTTAGTTAAAGAATTTTCGTCTTCAAGTAAAATTACTCTAAGGATTTTTGTTATATTGTTTCGACCTTAGTAAATCCCACTCTCTTTATATGGGCTTGTATTGGTCTACTTTCCTTATCGCTACAGAATTCACTTTAGCTTTTCTGTTTTCAACACGCTGTATTTTGCTGTATGGCTTGCATGCAGCTTTCTCGCTTTCTTTAATACAGCTTCGGTGCGTTAAACTTACCTATCTTTCTCGACTATCTTTCTTTTACCTATTCTCTCTACCGCCTGTCTATTCCTTTTCCCGCCTAGCGTCTGGAACGGCACAACGCTCTCCCAGGTGAGCTAGCCTCTGAACCGGGCATATTTTTGGAGATCTCTCTCCCTCTCTCCCCCTCCCTCCCTCCCTCTCCCTCTCCCTCTCTCCCTTTCTCCCCCTCCCTCTCCCCTCTTCCCCTCTCCCTGTCTCTTCCCCCCTCTCCCCGCTTTCTCTCTCTCAGTTACTTTCTACCTTATCCTTTTTCTCTCTCCGCTTGGCGGTGTCGCCGTTTCCGTGTTTCGTTCGTTTTACCTATTTGGCGGAATTACTGTTTATGAATCTGTCCCTTCACGTTCGTGGCGAAGTTGCCGTTTATTACCTTTTCTCTTTCTTATCTTGGCAGAAACGCCGGTTATCGCTCTTTCTCTTTCTATCTCGGTGGAGTCGTCGTTTATCGACCTTTCTCTTTCTTTTCTTGGCGCAGTCGCCATTCTTATCATTCCAACTTTCTTCCCTTGGCGGTGTCGCCTTACCTGTTTCCTTTTCCTCCTCGTTATTCTGAATCTTCCCGCGTCCTCCGAAGGATTTATAAAATCTTGAGTGCCCTGCACTCGTGGTGTTCTCTTCCGAGATCACCTGGCGCCCAACAAATTTTGTTTCTCGTGTATCGGGTCTTAGGAATATCGAAAATCATTGAGAGAGGATCACACGGCGTTTTTTGTACGGTTCCCTGCGTTACGAATATCGCTTCTAAATTATTTAATTTCGGTTATTGTAATTTTTGGTGGGCAATAACGTGGCAACAGATAGCACGAGAGCGCAAGCCATCTCATGACACCTTAATCGGTGTCCCAAGGCAGACTGCTTTGACAGTAGTCAAATTCGAGAACTAATCATTCTGATGGTCGAGATCGTTGTAGTCGATGACTCTTATTCTTTCCCTCGAAACGTCTCTTTAAACTTATTCAAGAACGTTCCTTAGCGAATCGGTACGTAACACTGGGATATCCTCCACAGTCGCTTCCCCAGAGCATTAGGCGATAGCTCGGCATCGCCTCTATAGCTCAGGTCAAGCGGTTCCTCCCGTGCTCTTAATCGTGTCAAAAACCTTATCTCCGCTCGCTCTAAAGTCCTTTACCATTCTTCAGTGGGGTTCCGGTATTTCACCCGTGCTTCTACCGGTCCGTGAAAACGTCTCCGTCAGGTACTCTCCTCTGCCGAGCAACTTCGAGACTATCTCTCCATGGCAGATTCGAGCACCTCGATCTCAACTCAACAATAACAAATCTTCCGAGAGCATTGTTGTAACTGTATGAATCAACCCGAGAGCGTAGCTTCTGTGTAGGGTCGCGACTCGAAGAGAATCAGAAAGCGAGAACGTTATCTGAATCGGTAATTGGAGTCGCCTTGTGATCTTGATCTGTTTTGTTTTCATGGCATAATAAGGTGTTGTGTATTGCATGGCTCTTGATTAGTATTTAACATTGCACGTTAAACAATTGCCAAATATAACTCATAACTGAATCTCTTTGAGTCTCTATGTGAATAAAAAATTTATTAAGAAATAATCAGAACCGTTTATCATTATTCATTGCTTACACGATAAGCCCGCTACTTACTCTTGCTGACAGTGAATGACAAATATAATCAGATTTACGTAAATATTTTCAACCTATATGTTTTTACCCGAATCCCGGATGGATCCGAGGCAACGTCGAGTGAACGCCAAAACAAGTAGTTACGGGATTAGGGAAGTAGGACACTTGCCGACGCTCCAAACAGTAATCCATAGCCTTAAGACATCCGACCATGTGAAATCCAGAAATTGTGTTATCTATGTGCATCGCTCTATCATCCTTTGTTCAGTGTTTAGAGAATTGAGATATTTTACCGCTTATTCGTTTTATTCTTCCTTCTACACATTTCGTGGCGGCACTACTCCATCGACACCTCCAAGACAAGGAAGGAGGCTACGTCGCCGAGGCTGGACGGAGATCAGGACGAAATAATTGTCGAACCTAACGTACCGCTATGGATAAGACGCACCCCAGAAAGATGTTCAGCATTACTTTCCACGAAGAGGAGAGCAAAGGAGCCCACGAAGTAGCCGGGACGGGACTCCATACCCTTCGGCCGGCCGTCTGATCGGGCACCCACTCGAACTTCTCGCAGCCTTCGCCGCCGTTCGAGAACTGGAGGATACCCTTTCGGTCCTGCCATCTAGCCTGGCGAGCTCCAAGGGACGCGTACCCGGTACATGTCCGTCGGGAAGGCAAGAGATTTCATCTTTCCGCTGGATCCAGGACCGCCAATCGCTGAATAACGTCAGAAGAGCGCATGCGAACAGCTGGTGGAAGAGTGTAGGCGTCTTCAGCAGCTCCGGTCCGTCTCGGCCTTCTTCGGAAAAGCTTGGCCTTATTCGGGTTCGCCGACCCGCTATCAATCGCCGTCGTCAACGTATCGATTGATTTGGAAAAGTCTATCAAGAGTCGGAATTATTCCCCGACACCGTTGCCGCTCTGTTCCTCCCGCGCGTCTACCAGCGATACCGTAGTATGGCTTCACGGGAGGACAATTGGGAGTCTAGATTTTTGGAGAAGGGATGTCGAGGGCTCCCGAATAATTCTGCAGAACAATGACTCCATTATTGTGTGGAGCGTCGTATCGCTAGTGCAGGATAAAGTATAGAGGAAATAATGCAGGATAAAGTATAGAGAAAAGAGAGCGAAAGGAAGAAAGAGAGACGAGTAAGAGCAGAATAAAATCAGGAGGAGTTCAAGAAAGGAAGGAAGGGTAGTAAATCGAGAGAGAGAAAAGGGTTAACCGCTCCCTATACCGCTTACGCGGATCATTGTGGGTTTATTTGGGGTAAACTATTCCATCACGATTTTGGTGATTTTTGCTTCCTCATAGAGGAAGTTATGTGACGGTGGAAAATTTGCCTGTTGAGATTTTCATGTCACCATATTCAGAATGTGCCAAAACGTCAAGAAAACACGTTTTGAGGAAATGCCCGGATTTGTGTTAGTGTGTGTATGTGTGTGTGTTTTTATATAAGAGGGGGAAAATGCTATTACGCATATAGGAGGTTGAAGTGTTGTGGTTATCCCCTATTTCGGACTCGTCCTGGGTGGTTTTGGACCGTATCGGCTAAAAACCTGCTTCTTTTCTTCAATGACCGTTTCTTCCCCGGCGGTACAGCCGCAAAGCATTACTTCGCCAGGGCAGTCTGAGCCGTATCTGTTACTCTTCATTGTTGGCTCTTTGCCCTATTTCGTCTGGTTCAGGAGGACGCGTTACCAACGTCCTTTTTTCTTCTCTGCTCTTTCTATCGCAACTTCTTCAAGACCACTGTTACAAAATTGTTAATAGCAGTCGAGTTGCCGTCCGACTCCAACATGCAATGCACGATGCTGTTAGGGGTGAGCTTCTTATTTGTTTGTTCCTCAAGTTCCTTTCGTTCCTCCTGGATGCGTGGACACTTGAAAAAGACGTGTTCTGCGTTCTCTGGTGTTCCGCAGCCTGTTGAGCAGTCAGGTGTATCCTCATGCTTGAATCGGTGGAGGTACGCCCGGTAGCATCCATGTCCCGATAGCATCTGCATTAGGTAATAATTGATTTCCCCGTGCTTACGGTTCACCCAGGTCTCCACATGCGGGATAAGTGGATGTGTGTCCATCTCCCTTTTGCGGATGCGTCCCATTCCTTTTTGTTTTTTTTTTAGGTGTAATCCAGTATATGGTTGTCGACCAATCAGCCAGGTTAAATAAATTGAAATATGTTGATCTTAAACGAACGACGTTTCGATCACTTTGGTGATCGTCCTCAGGTTCAGTAACTTATGTGATATATTAATTATAAATTTTGAAAATATTCAATTAACGACTTCTTCATCATTATTAAAATTTTATTAATGTTTGTCATGTAATTAAAATAGTAGATTGAAATGCCAAGTATCAAGATTATTTTCCAAATTTCAGGTGGAATACCCGAAAAGCCATTTCGAGAGTTGACGGTGTAAGCTGTTGCAGTTGGAATATAATCATATTTAAATTTGATTTATAGAAAAGATGGAGATTTATGGCATGTTGACGGATTAATCCGATAATCCGAACGGACGTGTCTATACCATTCCACTTGCTATTGGAAAAGGCTTTCTAGCTTTGCTTCCTTTCGCTGCTCTTCCCGCAGATCCGGAGCAGAGCTCCTCTGCTGGTACTGTGCCTTACGTTCCTCTGCTAGAATGTGGGTCAGTAGCATTCCAGCGATGACGCACACTGCATTCTGTGACACAGTGCGGAAAGCGCTGGCAACCCTTATGGCACTAAGCCGATAGGTTGCAGCGATCTTTCTGCGACACTCCTGGGTCTTGAGGGCGTCTCCCCAGATAGCAATTGCGTATGTGAAAACAGAAACAACTACTGATGACAGAAGCTTCCTCCTGTCCTGACGCGGGCCGCCGACGTTTGGCATAAGCCTTGCCAGTGCCGCTGTCACTTCACGTGTTGTTTGAAGTTTAGCCGAGAATCCAGCATCACCCCTAAGTACTTGAGGTAGGCTTGGGAAGTAATGTTGTATTCACCAGCAGTAAGGGTGACTGTTTCGACTTGCTTCCTGCTCGTAATCAGCATAGCTTCTATTTTTTGCTCCGCCAGCTGTAATCTAGCTGAGCCCATCCATCGCTGTATCATCTCGTATGAATCCTCGAAGATGTTAGGGATCTCCTCCACCAGTCTTGCGATGATGACAAGCATCGTCTGCTCCTCGTGGTAGCTTGAGTTTTAGGAGTCCATCATACATGATGTTCCACAAGAGTGATCCAAGGCCCAATCCTTGAGGGACGCCTCCTGTCACTCTGTATTCTTGGGGTCCGTCTTCTGTGTTATATATAAGGTTTCTATCGCTTAATTAGCTTTTGACCATCCTTTTAAGGTATGCGGGTATCTTTAGCCGGTCCATGAACAAGCAGATATTATTCCACCTTGGAGCCTCTCTTGTATGGTTTGCCTTCTATAGCTTCTTTGGCGGTGCTGACAACTCGATTAATTGCATCCGTCGTTGATCTGGATTTTCTAAAGCCGTATTGATTGTCCGCTAGAGAGTCACCAATAACGACTTCAATTCAGTTATGGATGATGCGTTCTAGAGTTTTACCAGCAATGTCCAGCATGCACAATGGGCGATATGAGGAGGAATCATCTGGTGGTTTGTTGCCCTTGGGCAAGAGAACAAGTCTCTGCCACTTCCCGCCCCCAGGGAAGAATCCTTCTTTGAGGCATGTGTTGTACATGTCGAGAAACATTCCAGGAGCTGCTTTAATTGCTGCTTTGAATGCAATATTAGGGATCTTGTCCATTCCTCATATCCTTTTGTTGCCAATTTTGTTACAAGCACGGAATACCTCTTCTCTTATACCGAGCGGTGTGTCCTCGTCCTATTGATGTCTGCGTTCTTATTGTTGTGGGAACAACGTCGAGACTATTCTTTTGAGTTGGTGCGGGCAAGTAGACTGTTGTCGAGATTGGTTTTTGAGCCGAGTCATGACTACCTTGTATGGCCGTCCCCATGGATCGTTCTCTACTTCATCCAGCAGTTTTGTCCAAGTCTAGCGCTTGCTGCACTTTATGGCCTTGGTTAGCCTGGCGCGAGCCTATTTATGCTTTACCTCGAGTTTAGGGCACGTGGGTTTGCCTTAGGCTCGTTGGGCTAGCCTCCTAGCGCGGTTGCTCTCCTTCCGAAGCCCGGCTATCCCATCATTCCACCAGTAAACTGGGGTATGTGGGTTCCCGCCACCTCTCCTGGACATGGTTGCGTCGCAAGCTCTCGCTACCTTTCGCATCACTTCTGCTACTTTCTCTTCCGCGGTGCCTCCAGTGGTATCGTCCTCCTTCATTGCGAGACCGAATACGTCTTGATCAAACGCACTCGCCTTCCATCTAGGGACTGTTTGTCTGTCCAACGGTTGGATGTTAGATCTCTTTTGTCTTGCAATCTTCCATGTGATAGCACGATGGCTACTATGCGTATAAATATCAGCCACCTGTCAATGCACGTCCCCTTTTACAAGGTCCGCACTGGTAAAGGTGAGATCTATAATGGAGTTTGCTTCGCACTTGCCGTAGGTGGGCTTCTTACTGTCATTGAGTAGAACCAAGTCCAGTGCGGACATTGTTTCCAAGAGCGTTTGTCCTCTCTTGTCTGTCCTTTTACTGTCCCAGTCCGTTGCTCAGGCGTTGAAGTCTCCTGCGATCACTCGTGGATTTCTGTCCTTGGCGTCGGTGACGATTCGATCCTGTGTTCCTTCGAAGTCCTCTTGAGTCATGCTAGGTGGGGTGTAATAGCTGTACAACTATACGCCGTTTATTTTTGCCCGTACGAAGCCATCTTCTTTTCTCCCCATAACCTCCTGGAAGGGATACCTGACACATGCCCAAATGGCGGCCTTGCCCGCTGCATCCATTTCCCAGAATTGTTGGTCTAGGTTGTTGTATGGTTCCGAGATTAGTACTACATCCACCTTTTCTTCCTTCACTATTGGGTTATGGTTAATAGTTTCTTGTGAATTTATAACACTTTTTCTTTAGTTTTCAAATCGTTTCTTTATTTTAACTGATGCAAGGAAGGCACGTCTTAATTCTGAGCTTGTTCACTACTAACTACTATCTTAGTTTTTCCTCACAAAGGGACAAAGAAAGTGACGTCACATTTGCCCCCGGCAGTAGGCAAAAACAGACTTGTTTATTCCTAAGATAAGCTCATACCATGCCAGAGGGCAACGCAGACGATTGTTTATTTTTGTTTATCCATTTATTGAGTTTATATTCCAACGTTCACAGTCTGCATAAGTAGGTCCAGTGCTATCTCGCAATGATTGAGGTTCACTTGGAGTACTTTCATCCCCGTTTCCGGATAAGCTCTTTGTAGGCCTTCTTATATGCAGGACATTTGCTGCTTCCAGCACTATGCTTACATGAGGCTTCATTTTGATCTTCATTACAGATAGCGCAGTGTAGTTCCGATTCACATCTGTCGATTTTGTGACCTTCGGTTCCGCACTTTATGCAAAGTTTGGACCTATTTACCTTACTTTTGCATACTTTCACCCGATGCCCGTAGCGCCAGCATCTGAAGCATTTCATCGGTTTAATGAGTTCCCTGACACGGCAGGATACCCATCCGATGCGTAGTTTACCTGCGTCAATGACCTTGTTGGCCCTATCAGCCGGAAGAATGAGTACGGCAGTTTGAGTGCCACCATAGGCCTTCCGGACAGATTTGACAGCCTCCGGATTCACTGATTTTGCTCTCCAGGGCCTTTGAGAGTGCCTGGAGGATCTCTTCTCTAGTTTTCACCTCGTCAAGATCCTTTATTTCGAATGAGGTTTCATGGACTCGACTTTTGACAGCTGCCTCACTTTCAAGTACGGCCTCAATGGCCTTCTTGTGTTGTGTTGTCTTGTCCTCATTGACTTTCTTTAGGGTTATGATATATTCCCCTGCCGGTGTCTTCCTTATATTTTTGACATGTGAACGTACTTCTTCAAGAGATTGTAACGAAACTTGCGTTTACAAACTGTTTAAGAATGAAATCAATAGATAGCATTTGTTGGCGATAGACTTCCCTCTCCAATAAGTAAGAGTCCCTGGTAGAAATAGCAATTATCGTGCTCTCCCCTTACGTCAATTGACCGTCGTGTAAGCGAGGCGTGTGCTAAGTGGGAGCAAAGGTATTATACTTTCCGTTGTATATTTTGTATATATAATATAACGTATTTCCTGTCGTGACCCGACACCGATAGCAAAACTCAAGAGAACGAACTATCTTCGAGAACCAACCTACGTTACCTTCAGCCATCCACTCGTCGTTCGTGCATCCGCAAGCCAGGCGGGCGCCAGTCAATTCTTTTTTCACCGCGAACTGACGAGCCGGTATACACTGGGAGTTGGGGTGGAACAAGCCCAACTCCACCAAGAACGAGAGCTCTGACGAAACCTATCAGACAAGGCGATAGCTTAACGGATCCTTTCGATTTTTGGGGACGCGTGAAATCGAGAAACGCAACCGTAGGTGCTGATCTTT
>JARQTC010002622.1:0-10878 GCA_030142495.1 Cephus runcator
TATTGGTAGTGCTTTTAAAACAACTATCTGCGGAATATCATCACTTCCCCTCGCCTGGGTATCAAAGTGCGACACTGGAGCCCTTACGTCCGATTCCGTTATTTCGCTGAAACAAAAATGCTCTGGGAAATCAAGATCTTTAATTGTTGACAAGTATTCATCAACTGACGGAGACAGGGAATCTGTACAGATCTTACTGAAGTAGTTGTTAAGATAATCGTTGGAGAGGCGAGAAGGGATGGTGGGTTTCTTGGAAGGTGTTATGCCAAGATGCTCGAGCTCTCTCCAGATGTCACCAGCATCGGTTAAAGAAGACAGTCTTGAATGATAATAATTCAATCGTGCCTCTTCAATCCTTTGGTGTGCTAGGTCTCTGGCTGCCCTATAGTGATAAAGATCACAAGGTAACCGAGACCTGCGGAAACGTCTTTACAGTCTGTTCCGTTCAGTGATAAGATCACGAAGTTCCCTGGTAAACCAAGGATGGCGTTTCTGTCTAGGTGTAACTGTAGTTAATGGGGCGAGATGATCTATGGCGTTTGTCAAGTTCGTAGCAGGTAAAAAAAAAGACAGCAGGTAAATCTCGCAAGTACAAGGATAGATATCGCGGATCTGGAAATCAAACACCACAAAATAGTCAACATTCTGCAGGATCTAAGGGAACAAGTAGGAAGAATGGTACATCAAGAAAACACTCGGAACAGTCAACAAAGAGAATGCCAAAATTTAACGGAGAGTAGGCCGACCGAGAGTTTTCGAAGTAGTTTTCTTAGACCGAACGCAATGTCCATAAGACCACCGACATTCAAGGGCACAAGTAACGAGCGTCCGCTCACATACTTGAAGAAGATGTCGAATTATTTGAGGGCAACTCAGGCCCAAGGGGAGGAGTTTCGCTTTATTGTGGGAAATAGCCTCGATGGAACAGCACAAGATTGGTAGCAAGTCCAGGAGGAGAACATAGACTCCATAAAAGAGTTTGAGGAGAAGTTTAAGGCTAGGTATTGGAACAGTGAGATACAGCAAGAGATAGGACTAAATCTGCACTATGGGAAATACGACCCATCCAAACAAAAAATGTCTGCATTAGAATATGCGGCCAAGATATTCAGCGAAGCAAAGGATTTAGAGCCACCCCTATCAACAGCAAAAATAATTAGCAAACTCGCGGACCACTTTTCCAAAACCCTATTCTTAATAATACACGGGAGACAAATCGACGATATAAATTCGTTCACGGAGCTACTCCAAAAATATGAGAGTCCATCCCGACACGAACTGGAACGAGATAATCGAAGCGAGCCAGCATCAGACAGGGAAAAGACGAACTCGGGAGCAGCAGCCACGTCTTCAATAACACCTCCGTGGAGCAATCAGCCTCCACCAAGGCAACCCCACCAACAATCAACACCGAACAACCGTCCTCGACCGAATAATCAGCAGCAAGGACGGAATAACAACTTCAACCGAGCAGGCTATCACCAAGCGAACGCCATCCAGACGGAAGGAACGCAAGGGAACCGACGCTCTCCGCAACAGACTGTACCCCATGAAACGGATCCAGGAGAGGAGTCTACCGGAGAGAGCCACTGCCCTCAGCCAAAAGCCTCGGAAAACTAAGAAACGTTGTGGCCACCAAGGTGCCCCGCACTAGCCAGCGACACCAAGGAGCGTCCACAACGTATACGACGAAATTGCAAAATCACTCACCGGATATGAACGAGATAAATACAATGAAATTTGCTTGGCTAGAACCCGAACATATCTTGACGTGCAACAATATCTTCGAAGAAGAAGAAGAAGAAGAAGCGCAAGAAGACGGCCGTCCACTGCAATGTCTAGAAATTGACGTCGTCATCCAAGGGATCAAGACAAAAGCACTTATAGACACTGGAAGTCAGGTCACTGCCATCTCTGAATCTTTTGTAAATCAGTACGTAAAGAACTTCAGATATTGTCACACACTTCCGGTAGTGGGTATGTACGTCACAAATGCGACAACCCATAAGTCAGTGCGAATCAAAAAACAAATTCTGGCCAAGACAAATATAGCAGGAAAAGGATGGGACACCATATTTATGGTGATCCCGAAACTAATAAGAACCTGCATAATCGGAATCGACTTCCTAAGAGCACACCAGGGGAAGATCGACCTCCGAGAAAACAAAATCTACCTGAGGGACGAGGACGAGCAACTTTCGATTTCCTTACCTCGGCAGATGGAACAACCCAGCACGACGGACGCTATTCCAGAATGCAACCCCATTAACAAAGAGGAAACAGAAAGAGAGGACTGCATCACCATGCAAGAAGTAGAGGAGAAACTGGCCGGCTGCACAAAACTAAGCCCGTTTCAACTAGACTGCTTCAAGAGGACAATATGGAAATATCGAGGTGTTTTTAACAAGCGACCAGGCAGAATGAGCATCTATGAACATAAACTGAATGTGTCAGATGAAAAACCATTCGTCAACCGCTCCTACCCGATACCAGTGAAACTTCGAAGTGCCGTCGATGAAGAAATTGAACGGATGCTAAATTACGGTATCATCCAGAGATCTGACAGCCCGTACGTCAACCCGATTTTACCGGTTACTAAAAAGGATGTATCCGTCCGACTGTGCCTAGACGCCCGCAAGCTAAACGAACTCTTCGTCACAGATGCAGAATGTCCTCAAACTACTGAAGAACTCTTCCAAGGATGCAGCGGTGTGAAGATGATTACGAGTCTGGATTTAGTCAGTAGCTTCTGGCAAATCCCACTCCATCCGGATTCAAGGAAATACACTGCCTTCCTACACAAGGGGAAAAGTTATGAATTCAAAGTAACACCATTCGGATTGAAGACGAGTAGTGCCAGCCTAATAAGAGGATTGGACTATGCCTTACGTGGTCTGGGGGACAACATCATCAACTTCGTGGACGACATTCTATGCGTTTCCAAATCATTCGAGGAACACATGGACCATCTCGAAGCCTTGCTAGAACGATTGCAGAAACATAATCTGACAATCAACCTCAGCAAATCCAAATTTTTAAGAGACGAAGTCACATTCCTGGGGCATATTCTCACAACGGAAAGACTGAAGCCACAACCTGAAAAAATAGAGGCTATCAAAAATTTTCCGGAACCCAAGAACGTGAAACAACTTCGAGGATTTTTAGGATTAATAAATTACTATTCCAAGTTCACCAACAAACATGCTGAAGACACCGTACCTCTCCTCACGCTAATTAAGAAAGGAGTGAGATGGAACTGGACGTCAGAGCATCAAGCGGCCTTCGCGAAAGTCAAAACACTTTTTTGCGAGACGTCATCTTGCATCACCCGGACTTCACCAAGCAATTCTACCTCCAAACGGATGCAAGCGACTACGCCTTAGGAGCCATCTTGTTCCAAAGGAATGAAGCAGGTGAAGACGAAGTCATCGGGTTCGCCAGTCGAACACTGAAGGGAGCAGAAATCGGCTATTATACTACAGAGAAAGAATTATTAGCGATTGTCTGGGCTCTCCAAAAATTCAGGACGTATCTACATGGACAGCACATCAAGATCATCACTGACCACAAAGCACTAACCTTCTTGAAACCCAGTCGCTTCCCAAACGCACGATTGGCAAAATGGATTTTACAAATCCAGGACTACGATTTGGAAATCGAGCACTGTCCAGGGAAGAAGAACACAGTGGCGGACGTATTAAGCCGCCTGCCAGTCAATGAGGAAGAAGAAAGGAGAAAATCTCATCGTGAGATCACCATTGCCGAGATATTAGCTCAAAATCCTTCGGATGAGCTAACTCAGGCACTACGAAATCTCAGTCAGCTCCAGAAACAGGATCCCCAGCTCTCCGAGATCATGGAAAAACTCCAGCAGAATCCGGATAAGCAGGAGAAGAGATACCTCCTGGAAAAACAGCTACTGAAGAAATGCGTAGGAAAATATGCCTGGAAAACTGTTTTACCCACCGCGGTAATCAGCAAAATGATTTGGGAACTACATGAAATCTACGAACATGTAGGGCCAAACAAGGTGTATCGCATCATTGCAGAAGAGTTCAGCTTTCCGAAGATGCTGCGCCACATCCGCCAGCTCCTCGCAACCTGTGACACCTGCCAGAGATGCAAGGTACCCAACCAGGCCAGTTATGCAGCAATGCAAAACATTACTCCGTCCAAACCTCATGAATTGGTATCAATTGACTTCTTCGGACCACTTCCAACGGCGAAGGGAGGATTCAAACACATCCTAGTGACAATCGATGCCTTCAGCAAAATCGTAGCGCTATATCCGTTAAGGAAAGCCACAGCACCAGCCACCATTCAGAAAATCTTCGAGGAATACATCCCCAAATATGGGAAACCTGAAAGATTACAATTCGACCATGGGACACAATTCACTTCCAGTCTCTGGTTGAATAAATTAAAAGAAGAAAAAATACAACCCGTGTTTTCCTCGATACGCCATCCACAAGGAAACATCGTCGAACGAGTGAACCGGGAACTGTCACGCTTCTTAAGGACATTCCTCAAGAAGAAACACAACACATGGATCAGCTGGGTTCCCATCATAGAAGAGTGCATCAATGAAGTCCATCATGATACCACTGGATTCACTCCGGTCGAATTGCATTTTAACCAGCAACCCAAAAGGCTCTGGGAAAAATATATCAAGAAAAAACACGCAAAGGTACCACCTGATAAGAAAGAATATGAGGTGAAATTAGGCCTAGCGCGAGACCGCATTCGAAGAAAAGGCAAACGAAGAGCGGCCAAATTCGATGAGAAACACAAACTCACCGAATACAATGAAGGCGACATGGTCTTGATAAAAGCCTGCAACGTTCGGACCCCGCAAATAAATGCATCGCCAAATTCTTTCCGCTGTACGAAGGACCATACACAATCTTGAAAAAAATCGCCGAAGCCACCTATATACTTGGAGATCCAGAAACTCGACGAGAACGGAGAATGTTTCACTGCAATAACTTGAAACACTATAAACCACCTGTCAGTTTACCACCGATTGCCAGCCACCAAACGGCAAAAATAGGCAATCAAAACACAGCAGAGCCATCTTCACCTAGGACACGGATGACTAGAAAAAGGACCTACGTCATCACCTAGGGATTAACCATTGTCAGGGGATTAGCTCAGTTACAAAGAACGAGTTACCGAAGTGACACGCGAAAAATGAGCAATTTAAAAATAACGGGCGTCAAATGGGATTTAAAAAGGATCGAAATTCCCAATAAGTGGAAATTGATCAAAATAGAGATCCCGGAAAACCGGAAACCCGACAATCGGCGGAAGTGGCGAAACGTGGTGCAAAAAGAACTTCCGGAAGGACCAAGGCTGACCAACCAAGAAAAAAGGATGGGGAACTCCAATACTAGCGGAAGTAAAAGAAGGAAGCTGCAACAAAGGTTCCGAGAACTGTTCGAAGAAGAAGAGGAGAGCCGAAGTAAGGGACACCAAGGAGATCTTCAGATAAAAGAATTAAATGATCAAACGGTGAAAAATTGGTTCCCCGGCGTATCCATATTTCAATAATCAACAGTTGGCAACAAGTCCTAGCACTACCTGTATGTCCGGAACACGAGGGTATAAATAGAGGAAACCCGGATGGGAACATCCTTTTTGGTGAGTGAGCTCTGAATAAAGTGACACGACAAAGAAGATGCCTGTGATAAGGAAGCCGGACCTGAAGAGGCTCAAAGACGGACCTACGGAGGTCACCATGGCACACTACTTAACACCCAGCAATTTCTACGTCCGAATGAAAGAAGATCAGGCGGAAATAAGAAAAATCGTCGATTTGATGGGACAAGAACCACGGGAAAGCATGGAGCCAGGAAGGATCATACCAGGCAGGGGATGCCTCGTGGAGGACGAGGGACGATGGGAAAGAGCCACCATCATAGTGAGAGAAGATGAAAGGGTACTAGCACACCTAGTGGATACGGGCGAGGACATTAACGTGCACCAGAGCATGATATTCAAGATCTCGAAAAACCTGGCGGACATACCGACAATCACCTTCCACGTGGGACTGGACAGATGCAGTCCACCCAAAGGAGCACGATGGACCAAGGAAACGTGCCGGTGGTTATGGGAGCTGCTAGAGCAAAGAAGCTATTTCTATACCAGTGCCGTACGGAGGAACACGGAAGACGCGGCATGCTGGATCAACATCAGGGTGGCCCCGCAAGGAATAACGCTAAGCCACTTTATGGTAATGAAAAAATTGGCAAGGCTGGGGTACCCTGATCTCGAGGAACTCGACCCGGCCGACACCTTCCTAGGATCGGATAGTGAACAGGAAGGGGAAGCGGAGGAAAACCAGCGGCGGTGAACACTATGTGCGCGGAAAAGACAAATTCTTTTTTTTTGTAGTAGAGCGCATTCAAGGCAACATTTCTTTTCATATATTTTATTTTTATTTTTTTTTCTCTCATTATTTTATTGTGTTTTTTTTTACTGTAACATTACATTGGTAACACTATTTCTTTAACCCGAATACATACCTCTACATAACTCTCCCAAAGTATAGCATAGGAAGACAGAAAAATAATTTGTTATTGTGACCAGCCACCAAGGTGCCTGGCGCAAAAACAATTTATTTTGGGGGACTGTTGTAACGTGACAAAACAATAAACCTCCCAGTACTCCTGTACTGAGAGCGTACCCGTTACAAGGGGACAGCGAGGACGCGCGGCTAGTGGCAATACCAGCCAATAGATGGACAACAGTTCCCGAAAGTAGATCCTCGTAGAATAATAATAAGAAAATCCGCTAGATGATTAGCGCTTCCCGCTAATCAATCTAGCAGAACAACAGAATAAATAATAGCTTTCCAGTCAACTTAATTATCTGAAGTCAAACTACAAGAACATGCGGTATCGTCAGCAAGTAAATTAAATCCGAAAGGATCGCGAATAATCAAAGTGTCAATAAGCTCGATCTATGCCCGATGGGACAGAGCATATAATTATTATCCATATCAAATCTTGTCAACGGCTACGGCACATTAGCGTCCGCTATTCCGCTTAGACCGATCAGTAGAGAAAATTTGTCATAATTCTGAGGAGACCATCGAGATCTACCTCAGGCACATCAGCGAGAGCCATTTTTGGTTGATCGATTATCCGCGCCGTGATTAGTTGAGTCGCACACAGTGCAATAGCCAATAGATAGGCGAAGCGCCGCTAGAGCTAAAAACAAAACTTAGGCATCCTCCCTATACCGCACAGACTGGTTAGAGAGAGATAGGAATCGACAACAAGTATAGGACGACTCCTGGACAATCCTTTTCCTACAATACCGACAATAGATTAAACGGGGAAATTGACCGTGATTACAAGACTTCTGTACCGATTATCGATTATTTCAATAAAACTTTATTATTTTGTTTTACCTTACCCACCTGTGTCGCTTACATTCTTAAAGCCGCCAGCCCCGAGCACTTACCTACATCCCATTTCGTACACTCATAAGGAGCGTACGAAATTGCACTATCGTGAAACGTTACAATATATTGCATCAACTCGAAACATCGGTGCTAATTCATTAGACAGCAGGGAAATTTGTCTTCAACCAGAACTGATCAACAGAATTGCAAAACGTCATTCAGACACAAGTAATAGATTTTTGCGATGCACGTTAACTTTTGATAATATTGAAGTTGCGATGTTATTGATATTACGGTTTTTAACAATCCTTAGCCTTTGATCGAGAACCTGCAAAAAGGCGTTGCTTAGATTCCATGGCTCAACTCTTACACACTAATACTGTCAGTTCTTTGGATGACGACAAGTCTCTTCAAGCATCGGCTTCAGCTCAAATAGCAGTGCCAGTGTTAGTCTCAGACGTGGTCTCAGAGGTGGAATGTAACAGCAGTTTCGATTTTCCAACCGTGATAATCACCGAACGTAAGTCATTTATGCGTATAAATTTATTTATTATTTTCTCATAAAGGAGAAATACGTATAATTTTTTCGATTTGAATTTTACTAGATATTTGACTTGTAACTGATCGTAGGTACTATTCGACAAGTCAATAATACGAAGGTCGAAAAACCCTCTTCTGTTGCGGTACCAAAATCGTGGAGTGTTTCAAAATTATCGAACATATCCGGCGAGAATCTCCTATTCTCGTATGCTAAACCGGTAACAAGAACCGTACAAGATACGATAATAATACAGAAGTGTATAACTCTCTACCGTGATAAAACTTTACGCTACCACGTTTACGGTCGTCCCGTTAACACGAAGGAGGCAAAGCTCCCTCAAGTTCTGGATGATATTGAAACACTGCCAAATATTTTGGATAAGTTCGAAAGAATGATTGTATGCAGCGGCATAGGCCTCGTCAATGTCCATCACCTGCAAATTGACAAGGTATTTCAAGACTATCTTCATCAATGGCATCCCTACGACTGCCCTTTAATCTTGAAAACGAAGAGATGCGACAATTGCTTGAAGCTGCGCAAAATTCAATTACAGAAGGAAGCAAGATTCAAGAAAATCCAAACGAAACAAAGCGTTTTTAGCTCTTTAAATCCAGTAGAGAAAGAAAAGTTAGCGGCTGTGCGAAAAAAAAAGTTACGAAAGACGGAAGAATAACCGCGCGAAAATACCAATGACGTTTTTAATGCAATCTTTGAACAAGAAAAAAGAGGAAATATCGAAGAGCAATGCTGAAAGCCTGGAAGAAAAATGTTCCAAATTAAACGTTCCAGCCGTTCAGAAAATTGCGCTGAAGGAAATAGTAGAGGCAGCTACAAAGAAAGAGATGAAAGGACGACATTATACGGAAGAATGGATAATGTTATGCATATTGATGAATATCCGCTCGCCGGGGTATTATGAGTTCTTACGCAAAAACAACGTTCTGCCACTACCCTGTACTAGAACAATACGCAGCTACTTTTCTTTGATTAGCATGAAATGTGGCTTCGATAACAACTTTGCACAACTTCTCAAAAAGCATTTCGAACGTAAACCACCTCTGCAGCGTCACGGAGTACTTTTATTCGATGAAATTAATTTGAGAAAGTCTGTTGCAGTATGCTCGAAAAATCTTACATATGTTGATTTGACTGATTTTGGCAATGAATATTGCTCACAATTTATTAAAAGAATGTTAAACGACTGATTATTTTTTGTAGATGAATCCCGCAAGTAATTACATTGAATGGAAATACTTCGAAACTTTGTTTGATCTCGATAGTCGACACGTGGGTAATGCTAGAGCGTGTCCGAAAATAACAAAACGCCACGTTAATCCGTATGTTCTTTTATTTACTAATGAGTAACCGAATTTTTTTTTGCTTTAGAGTGGTAGTTCTTACTTTTCAAGGACTATAAACAATTAGCCAAATGCCCATTTAGTTGTATAGAAAAATGCCGGACTTAGCAATTTCACTTGCGTCTTTCCTTAAGCCTAGAAGAATGTTTATAAAACATTGACTAATTTTCCATTTTCTCAGCGTACCATACTTCATTGAACCTAATGTTACGTTACCGTAATGTTTCTTTTTTTGTTTAAGTTTTTATTTTTCCATTGTAACAGATCTTTAGCAATTCCGTAGCGGATGGGCTAGCATTTTACAAATCGCAAAATTGTACGCAGCTAGTTGGGTGCGAAGACACAATCGCTTTTTGTAAGCGCATGAACGATCTATTCGACGCATTAAACCGCAAATTACCTAACGAAGGACTCACTCCGGAAAGTAAAGACTTCAAGGTAATCCGAATGACTAATCATTAGCATACTTGTACGACAAACGATTATAAAATGACATATAGAAGAATCAATTCCTAACATTCGTTCTAATTTTCACTTTCAGGTGTTATAAGATTCCCTTGAATGGCTTAATCGATGGGAATTGGTTGCACGGAAAGGCGACATAACGTATGAAGAATTTTTAACCGAAGAGACGGTACAAGGATTGCGAATAACTATTAAATCTACGATGGATCTGTGTTGTGACCTTACCGAAAAGTATAATTTTCGATATTTACTCACAGGAAAGGTGAACCGAGATAATTTGGAGGTAACAGTTGATCTGTCAAGAAACAGTACTTACTGTTTAAAAATTGTGTATGTATTTATTGTTTACAAATTCCAGAAATTTTTCGGCACTATACGCCAAGCTGCTGGATGCAATGACCACCCGAGCTGCCCAACCTTTTTACAGCTGTATAAATTGCTGTCGATATACAGTATAATAAAGCCACCAAAATACGGTAACTGCACAGTTTCGGACGAGGCAACACCACAAATTCTCGTGTCTCTAAACAAACTCAAAGCTGTGTACGAAGAAAAAAGTGTAGCGAAGAGTACAAAGTATCAACGATTAATTCAGCAGAAGTTAGATGCTACTTTAGAGCATGAGGAATCAGAGGCCGACGAAATTATAGAATATAACCCCGACCACGACTACGCCCTTTCCCCCAGCCTAGATTGTATTATCTACCACGTGACAGGTTTTTCATTTTAACAATTATTACGTGCAGAACATTCCACTGTAATTGTGACAAGTGACAAACAAGGAACATCACTTTAATGTCCCCCTCCGATTTTGATAAAACTCAACTATGTTGAAGCACATGAAAATCTAAGAGACACGTGTTTTTTTTTATCGGCGGAAAAACGGTTTTAGGAGGTGAAACCAACCCCCAAAGTTGGGCATGTCGAGGGGTGGTAATGCAGTTTCACCTAGAAGGAATCGTCCGATTTTAATGAAACAAAAACTAAAATGTTTCTCATCGCAAGTAATGTAAAGTGCAACTAGACATTAAAAAAAATTGTCTTTTGAGGGGGTGAACCACCCCTTGATTATTACTTTTTTCACCCTATTTAAAAAACTTACGAAC
>JARQTC010002623.1:0-10688 GCA_030142495.1 Cephus runcator
ACATCAGATTTTCAAAATTGTGCACCGTTTCACCGCAAATCTCAAACGTGCATTCCTGCTGATACACTCTGTATACAATATCGCTTTCCTGGGTAGTTCTTTGAGAATCTTGCCAGTGATTAAATCATAGCCAGGAGATTTCCTGGGACTAAGTTCTCTGATCGCTTTTTTTACTTCTGTTGTGAAGAAGTGTGTTATTGGTAGACACATAGGCAGAGAAAATTCAAGATATTCTAAGATATCCATGATGTTTAATTGGTTTTGGAATGGCGTAAACACTTCCGTATCATTTTAGCCCAACTACCGTCCCCTTTTTTGATGGGAAAACTTTGTTGTTGAGATTGGTTCAGTCGTTTTGTTATTTTTCAAAGGGAGTAGTTGTGTTGGCCGTATTGGTTAAATTTAATAATTTTTGTTGAATGGTATCATTGTTGTAATCCTCGATGTGTTTTTTAATTGAAGTATGACTCTATTAACGTTGGTTTTATCGATAGGGTTTCTGCCTTGTTGCCATATTCTTCTCAGTGTTGTTTTTTTTCGGTTATTTTTCTATTGGGTAGTTATTAGTTATCTCTTTGTCCTCGGCTTCTGGAGTCGCTGCCCCTGCCGTGTCCTGTATCAGTTTAATTATATAGGGTGCCCCAGAACTACTTTTGGACCAAAAAGTAGGCGATAGCTGGAGATGCTCTGAATACCCTCCCACAAACCGTTTGCCAAAATTCGCAATAGTCTTTAAATGGTAAGCATTTAAGATACATCAATCAGAACGAAGGATTTCCGCGGGTTATGACTGTGTGGTGGGAGGTACAATCGTGTAAGGCAAAAGTTAGTTGCTTCAGACGGATCGCGCGTTTAAGAATTCTTTTACGGTTTAAGCGTACATTCATTCACAGCTGCCGATATTGGCGCGATGCAACATTGCAAGAACGAATAACGTTTTCCTGTCAGTTCTTATTGTTATTTTACCTCTCATTCACGACTTCTCGTCAATTTTTCTCATGAGCGCTATGCGGATGAATAGACTACTTGTTAGGGGAACTTTGACATCTGAGTATTTCATTTGCGATTTTAGAGTTTTAGATCAGTGACGTGATGAGCTAGGAGTGTGGCATTCCACCAGTTTGTGAACGAATGCGCTTAGCACTTGGACCGTAAAACAATTGCTAATAGCGCGACCAGTCTGAAGCAGCTAACTTTCGCTTTACACGACTATACCTCCCACCACGCAGCTATGACCCGCGGAAATCATTCGTTCTGACTGGTGCGTCTTAAATGCTTCCCTATTAAAAACTATTGCGAATTTTGACAAACGATTTGCGGGAGGATACTCAGGGCACCTTCAGCCATCGCCCACTTCCTTGTCAAAAGGTAGTTCTGGGACACCCTGTATATTCTGTACATCTTATATTCGATAGTGATGTTTTCAAGTTAATATCAGTATCAATTTTTTTCTCTGAGTGCGTTCCAGTCGGTCTTTCTGTTGTGGAGAAATGGCGTTCTTTGCTTGTGAATGATACTAGTGCTTAATGTAAGTAACACTGGAGTGTGGGCCCACGATAGATCTAGGCTAGATTCGAGGTTTATGTAGACTTTCGAGATACCTTTGACTACCAAAAAAATCCAGCAAATCAAGAATTTTATTTCTATCTGTAGGCCAGTAAGTCGGTTGACCTGATGACAACTGTTCGTAGTTCTCTTAGGACATAGGTTTTTGGAGTTCCCTACATCTAGTGCTAGTTAGTCTAGGTCCCCAATGAGGATGTTTCGCATTGTAATTGCCTCCAGCAAGGAACCGAGGGCCTAGCATTTAAAAATATTCTATGAACTTTGCTTTGGTGATTTTTTGCTTTGGGGAGCGATACGTTGCTCATCGGATTACAGTGCCATATTTCCAGTCTTCAATGACAATGCTTGTAGCTTGAAGATAGTCTTGTTTGAACTCTATCAACTCGTGATGTTTTATTATATTTTTTTTATGATGATCGCCATGCCTCCGTGTGCAGTCCAATCAGGGTGTTTTCTGTTGTATACAGGGTGAGTCGTTTAACTTGACACGAAGTGTCAGGATATCTCAGAGAGGAAGCATTTTACGAAAAAATGTTCGAACAAATTTCGTTTGGTTTCAAGAGGGAAAGAAAGTGCTGTGCCGTTATTTTTTAATCGTGGCGGTTTTCAAGGTCTTTCGAAGCCAGGCCTATCAATAGCCTTGCCTATTATGTAAGTTTTGGCATTTCCAACTTCAATGATACTAATCAATTCTTCTCTATCGATCAGGGTCATTGGGTCTAGTGTCCAGAAGTAATCTTCCTGATCCGTTTCGTAAGTTAGGTCCTCGGATAGAGATGAAAGGTGATTCGTACGTTGAAATATTATCCTATCCTGTATGCTAAAGTATATTCAATTTTAAATGATTCATAACAGTGGACGCAATCGTGGGTCCGCGAGATGTCGGCAACCTATGTGAGCGGAAATGTTCGCTCCTGTATCGTTCGATTTTTTGAAACGCTTATTCCGCGGTTGCGGTTCCGTGTAAGGAGGGGCGCATTCCCTTTCTGGGAGGTACGACTGCTGGGCAGCATAATCTCTTTTTAAAATGCTATATTTCAGGGACATGGATCGTTCCGTATCGCGTTCCGGACTCGTGTACAGGCGATAAGAATGGTCATTGGAGGGGCGAGCTCTATTTCTGTCATCGTGATATGGAATCATCCTGCCTGCGGTCAGGTGAGGTGTAGAAACACGCGCGGAAAGTTCGTCATCAAAATGTACTCTTCGCGAGGGTTGTCCATTGTGACGTGAATTTTTGGAAATCCACGCCACAAATGACCCGCAGGATTAGGGTATGTAGGAAATAACTGTTGAACGCTCCAAACGTCAGTCCTAGGTTAAGACGCACAAATTCTTTAGTATTAAGTAACCAGCCTGTCATCCGCTTTAATATTTATTTGCTTGGCTTTATTGCATACTGCTTGCTTTCTTTTTTCTTTTCTTTCTTTGGTGTAATGTATGACGCTTTGGTGCAACCGATTGGTGTGAGAGCTGGTGGAACGACGCCGAACAACGGGGGAAGTGAGGAAAGAGGCGCTGATTTTTGTGACCCTTGGAGACCGACTGCCGCCGCTTCACGAGGAGGAGCTGCTGCATCGAAGGAATCAGGAGAGTTCCAGAGTACCCGGGATGGGGCTCATGCTTTTGTCTGCCGGCCGTCCAGCTGGGACGACCTACGATCGACGTCGCCATCGCCGCCGACCAGGAGTCGACTTGTCCTCCTCGTCCTGCTGGGAGAATATCTACGGCGGGCTCATGCCGATGTACCGCCGGAGACAGGGAGGGAGAGCAGCCAGCACCGCGGACTTATAATCATTATATTGTATGCTCTCGCCATTTATGTGATTTCGTGGTGTTATCTATTTTGTATCTTGTATTTGTCGTGTGCTTTTTTGTTACTTTTCGAAGCTCCGGGTGCCGTGATGGACTCTTTCCTGTTCGCGTAAACCTCTGTTAAGATCTAGAGCATTGTTGTACAGATTTTGGCGTAAACTTTGATGAACTAACGTTATTTATCCGTGCTTTTAGCGCCCGTATTCCATCCTATTTATTTTGCGCCGTTTACAAAAACTTAGGAGATATCGAATTCGTTCTCAGAAAAAAGATCTGAAATTCGTACGACCCTGTGCTGAGAGCGCGTCACGAGCCTCACCGCTCTCCGTAAATACACGCTACGTCCGCGTCTACCAACTCGCCGAGCTCGCCGCTCACGCGTGCTCCGCCACCCGCGCTATCGCCGCCGTGCGAACTTTAGCAAGGAGCCGTAGAACGAGTCTGGCTCATTCGAAAATTATTATAAATTATTTCTGAGAGTATCGACTAATATTATTTATCCGATTGATGCTCGTGGATTCGTTAAGCATTGTTAGTGTCTTGTTCGTTTTCTTTCCGCGTTAGTTTAAGCAAGTTCGGTATTGTAATCTTTCCGTATTTAAGTAGATTTATTTGAGTATATTATTTGGCTTTGCGATCTTTTCATTATTACAATCCGTATATTTGGCGTCCTGAATTATATAGAGTCACCCTTTCGAATTTCAATAGATATAATTAATTGGTAGATTGTCTTCCTTATGTTTCTCCGTTTGCTCATCATTCTATTGCTTGCTTATCTCTACTTGCGTTTTCCTTTCCGCATGTATCTTGTAGTAATCTCCTTAAATTAACTTGATTTTGGTTTATATAGAATCTTTTTCCTTGCTTTGTTAATGTAGTATAAGACTTTTGTTAATTTGGATTCATTTGCTTTGAACCGTTCTTGCCTGTTTCTTTATCGTGCCGTATGTTTTTGGTTTATCTGACTTTTCTTTTGTTATTTTTCATCTAATTTCTTTTGGACTGCTTGTTATAAAAATATAGCTCTGGTGCGTTAAACTTATTTAGTGCTTTTTCATGCTTTGCGCTTTACCTCCTCTGTTCCCTGCCTGAACGCCACGACGCTTCCGACTAGCTAGCCACCGGACAGGGTATTTGGTGACTTTTTGTTTAGCGACTCTCTCTCCTCCTCTGCTTGGTGAACATCTTACGGATCGGCCGTTGTCCCTTGGTGAATCTCGTACTGAAATTATTTTTAGTGACTTTTGTGAACGGGTGGCACGTCTTAGGACTGTTGATGTCGCCCCCGGTTCCGTTAATTTCTTAGTGATAAATTTTGTGAACGAGAGACCCGTCAGGTTGTTGGCTTGGTCCTCGCTTCCGTTATATTAGTTTTTAGTTTAGTGTAACCCGGCCTTTTCCGAATTGGGTAAATTATTTAGTGACAAAGAGAGTGCGTTGCACTCGTGGTACTCCCGCGAGGGATACCTGACGCCCAACCGTTATTTCGTGTTGGTGATAGGAGGTAGAGAGAGAGAGAGAGAGAGAGAGAGGACCATTGCGGGTCGTTTTTGATAACGTGAGATATATTGCCCATCGATTGATTAGTCTAATTTTTATGTTGGGGTTTGGAAATCTCATCTCATCATCTTACGTTACATCATATACGTACGTCTGTTCGTCTTTGTTTAGATTGTGTTCTAGTTTTAGTGTATATTGAAAAGCCTCGTCTAGAGTTTCTGGAGACCTGAGATCCACACCGTATCTGAACTCACCTGGCAGCCCTCTCCGAAAGCTAATGATCGCCAATTTTTCTATAACTTTACTAAGAGCGTCGGCGCTCACTTTTTCTAATTCATCTTCGGCAATTTTAAGGCATCGCTGAGCAAGCTGTGCAATGCATTCATAATATTTGCTGTGACGTGATTCTCCCGAATTGCGCCACAAAAATTAATAAACTTTTCTTTTTCGCTCAACCCAGGCTCCGCACGACAATCCACTAGCGAAATTCCGTAGGCGACACTACTATTAAGTTTTCCGTTTGTGAACGTCTACTATCGTCTTTGATGTCAGTTCTAATTACGTTTTCTACGACTAATTATTATTTTCCTTTTGTTACGATATACGTAATCTCTACTCTCGAGCCTCTCGACAACGACATAAGGGCGTGAGGACAGGACAGTCCCATTGAAGATTTTGGAGGATTTTATGGCGATTCCGTTTGGCCGTTGATGCCGCTTTTGAGATTATTGACGTAAAGGACAACCTTGGAGGGATCAGCACGCCGCTTCCACCGACCAAGAGATGCCTGCCGGTTCCGCCGACCTGGATGTCGCCGGGATTCTGCTGCTGCCACGATGCCAAAGAAGCCCTGGAGCACCCGGGAGGGGACTCCGCCGTTTCCGTCGGCCGGCGAGGGCTGCCCTCTGGGCCTATCAGCCGCCGATACGGCCGGCAGGGAGATGAGGTTTTCCTCCCTGGCCCGTCTAAGGCCTGCCGATCGCCCACGTCAGCGCCTCCGTCCGGCCGAGAAACCACCGACATTCCGTACCCGCCAGGCCCAGTGTACTTCGAGGGCCGTGCCGTCAGGATCGCCGCTCGATTCCATCCGGCCGTTTCCGCCGCTGCGCATCGACGCTCGGGAGAGCTCGGCTACCCTCGTCAACGTTCGTCCTATTCCGGTGCCGTCCCGCCTCACCTGCGCCCGCTTGCCAACGATCATCGATCGATAATCTATTGTCGTGCGAAGTTTTGAGCAAGCTGCCACGTGCGAAATAGATTGCGAACCCGAAACCGGGAGAGGGAAAGAAAGAGAGAGAGATACTGAGAACGATTGCCTGGAGGGCTGGATCTATTGAGCTTGACGCTTTACGCTTTCCCTTTTCTATTTTATTGTGGTGAGATCTTTCGCTTTCCTTAATATTTTCTGATTTTTGGTGTTGAAGATTATAGACACGTGCACGGCTAAACCGTCCGTTTAGCCGGTGACGAATTTTCTTTGTCGTTATCGGGCGAATGTCTTTCCACCTAGTATAGTATAAAGGACGATAATGCCGTTAGAATTTATATTTTTGAGTTTCCGATTTTGCGCTTTTCTGTATGATTTGGTCTTTGCTATGTTTTTGTAATTAACGAACTTTCTGGAATCTTCGCCTAGTGTACACGTGGGAATCTGCCTGCACGCGTGTTTGACCCCGGATTAACCGGCTTGGTTGTGCTACAGCCAGATTCTCGCACGGCCGATTATAGTATTTGGTCAATTATTCTAAGATATCGTCTACCGACAAATTTTGGTTCTCTTTTCTGTAAAATTATTGTGAGACTTCCGAACCCTAATTTTGGTTAAATTTAGTGGCGAGCTCACGCCGTCTTTCTTTTACATAATCTGATGTTACTCTTTCGAATCGAAATCCGTTAAACCGAATTCTTTTCTTAGTTTTGCTAAACTCTCGTTGACTTTGCTGAAGTGTCATTCCGAATGTAATCCTCCTATTTTTGTATGCGATATCTTTTCCGTTCTTATTTCTGTGATTTCGTGTTGGTGTGCCGTATCTGATTATTGGTGCCGGACCTTATTGTAATTTCATCGTTATATTCTCTGTGGAACTTTTGTGAATTTTGCGTGTCGCACACGTCCTTCCGACGTCGCGCGCTAGCCGCCCTCCGAGGCAACCTTGCTTGACGTTCCTCGACGTCCCGCCTTCGGCCGATTTCGAAATTATACTAACCGTTCCGAGAACGTCTTACCGTGGCAACGATAATGAAATACTCGTTGTAATATTCTATATTTTTCTGACTGTGATATTTTTCTGTGCCATATTCTGTATTAATTTATCGTGACATCTCTAATTATTGTGCTACTTTTCGTATTCGCGATTTTCGAACTGGTTTTAGCGAACCCGCGTGTATTATCCTTGGTCGGGTTGCGTCGTAGTATAATTTCTTTTGCGTGACTCTTTCGTATTACGGTTGTCGACCGCGGTTATAATTTCGCGCGTGCGAGAATTAGAACCGCGCAGGCCGTTCCGCTGCCGTTCCTTGCGTTCCGATTTTTGTGGTTATCGTTATTTGGTTATTTTAGTTCAAAGCGAATTTGTTAGTGTATTCCGAGTCCTTCGATTCTTCCGACCATATTCTTTTCCGTGGATATCGTCGTCTAGAAGTAACGAGCCCGCGTGCCCGTGTCTTACTCGCGTGCGCGCTCAGGCGTGTTATACGCCACCTTATGGCGACAGGCTCTCCCCCCCCCTCGTCCTTTCCGTCTATCGCTTGGGCGCCCGGTAGCCGCCGTAAGATCGGTGGTACGCCACGCCGCCGCTAGGGGGTCGCCGCGCTCGGCATAGCCCGCACGCGAAGGCGCCCCCACGCCCACATATGATTGGGGGCAAAACCCCAATAAAGGAACTAGTATTTTTTTCCAAAGTGAATAAAGAGCTACGTGCTACCATTTGGGGACTACCAGTTCATAACCCTTCCTCGCTCGCTCCAGGCCACGGTAGCGGTAGACTTTCTCGCTCGCTACGGACCTCGGCAGCGGCAGACTTCCTCGCTCGCTCCGTACCCTCGGCAGCGGCAGACTTCCTCGCTCGCTACGTACCCTCGGCAGCGGCAGACTTCCTCGCTCGCTCCGTACCCTAGGCAGCGGCAGACTTTCTCGGTCGCTCCGTACCCTCCAGGGGGTAGACACTCAGATGCTCCCCACTCCTTCTTATTTGTCAGCAGCTACTCCGACTCACATAGACATTTTTTCGGCCAACCTAACGAGAATGAATTTTTTGTTTCACGAATATGGTAGCAGTGCGTAGTTGTTGAGACATTTTCTGCGACGCAAGCTGCTACAAACTGCCGCAGGATGGCAGCATAGCAACAATCTGTAGCAATGTGCTGTTAGCGGGATCATGTCAGTGATGCCAGGAAAGATGGCCGAAGAAATCCCGCAGTGAGCCGATTACAGTGAACATACGTGGACGTTTTTACGCGATCGGTGTTTAGCCTGAATCGACGAAGCCGAAAGTGCGTCTCGGAAGGTACCAAAACCTAACAGTGTTTTGAAAACAGCGACGTGTTTATTGTGTAATATTAATCTTTGAATTTGTTTAATAGACTAGCTACCTTAATATGCTAATATAGCTTAGTTAATTATTTTTCCATAATTCTGAATACAGAATCACTGTTTTCATTGTACCATGTGAATATGAATAAATAATATTGAAAAATAAATTACTACTCTTTCTTTGAAAATACCTCACTATGATATTCAAGCAATTTCGTTAAAATGATCCTACTTTACCCATGGAGCTAACCGCGCCACGTTTCAAATAACTCAAGATACCAACATAAGGGGGCTATATTTCATTTCATGGTTTGGCTTCGTGATGTTGGTTATATATTGCTGAGAATGGCTCTCAGCCAATCAGCGTTCTTAGTCTGTCTGACAAATAACTCGGTCACTTTTAGCATTGAGTGTCATCCCCCTGGTACCCTCGGCAGCGGCAGACTTCCTCGCTCGCTCCGTACCCTCGGCAGCGGCAGACTTCCTCGCTCGCTCCGTACCCTCGGCAGCGGCAGACTTCCTCGCTCGCTCCGGACTACGGCAGCGGCAGACTTCTTCGCTCGCTCCGGACCTCGGCAGCGGCAGACTTCCTCGCTCGCTCCAGACCTCGGCAGCGGCAGACTTCCTCGCTCGCTCCGGACCCTCGGCAGCGACCGACTGCATAACTCGCTCCAGAACCTCCACGTTGGTACTGCTTCGGCTTGATAAAGTTAGCCCACCCTCCCTCTCTCTCGGGAACGGTATCAAATTGGCGCCCGACGTGGGGCCAGACCCCGGTAGTTCTCCGCTGATGCCAGTCGAGCACACTCCACCTAGGACGTCCGATCGTCTACGTGGATTACCCCCGCAGTACGCACTTCTGGGAGTGTCGAAACACGCAGTGGCGCCTGACACACAAGAAACCAACGGTACTCAATTCTGTGGAAAGAAGTGGGTAGCAGCTCTGGCCCAGTGGCAAATATACCACAGGACCACACCAATCTACCATCCACGAGCCAACCCGACAGAAGGAAGGAATCAAGAACTGAAGAAAGGATTGCGGCTTCACCTCCATAATAGGAATCAACGACGATGGGATGAATACCTACCACAGATTCTCTTCACGCTCCGGGGCCGCCAAAATGCTGCTACTGGTCTCTCGCCCAGCGAAGCGTTATTGGGAAGAACCCTGCAGCGGCCAGGGGACTGGAAGTTACGATCTCTCAAAAGTCCAGATAGGGGCGATTGGACCGCTCGGATTCAGCAGATCACCAAACATCAGGACGTCTATCAGAGGTCCTACGCCCCTCGCTACCAACCAGGGGACTTGGTATACACCAAGGCTCATACCCTTTCCGACGCTACGGAAGGTGTTCACGCCGGATTGTCCTCGCCTTGGGAAGTACCCTTCCGCATCTCACGCTTCATGGGAAGTAATGTCTTTCTAGTCATGAAGGGTAAATGTCTCTGCAAAGTCCATGGCCACGAGATGAAACCGGCACACGGACCGTCTCAAGGCACGCTGGAATCTCCAAACCCTACGGAGAGCACCACGTGTCCCACTGGCTCACCCCTCGCCGCAGGGATCACCCAGATAACGGACGGTTCTCCACTGGCCACGCCGGTGAGTCCGGAACACCTCGAAACCCACCACGGCGCAGGACCCGACGGGAAGGCCTCAACCCAGCTGTTTAACTCCGGGGACCCTCCACTCGCTTCGGACCCTATACACCAATTCTTTCTAATCCGGAACGGCTCGAGTCTCGACGAGACTCAGGGCCACGAGATGACACCGGCACACGGACCGCCTCCAGGCACGCGGGACTCCCCAAACCCTACGGGGAACACCACGTGTCCCACTGGCTCACCCCTCGCCGCAGGGATCGCCCAGACAACGGACGGTACTCCACTGGCTACGCCGGGGAGCCCGGAACACCCCGGAAACCCCCGGGAAGCAAGACCAGACGAGGGGACCTCTCCCCAGCTGTATGATGCCATGGACCTACCTCACCCCCCGAATCCTGGACGACTACCTACACCCTATACCATCAGCCAAAAGACCCTGCCCCCTGAAGAACGGGAAACCCCTCCCCCCCATCAATACTATTTAAGGTCCCAAAAAAGGGAAAGTACCTGATCCCAAAATGTGAGATATCATAGCTTATCTAGTCCCTACGAATTGTATACCGTCTCTAGCCATTAATTCGCACTCATGTTAACTGATATTCCTAAATCGCCGAAAGGGCCGAGGGGGGGGGGGGGGTTTGGTATACCCCCCCTTTTGGCGCCCGGCGGG
>JARQTC010002624.1:0-10621 GCA_030142495.1 Cephus runcator
ATACCAATACAAATAATAGCTGTCTTCAAAACTAACGATTTATTCTTTATATGCTCATTGGCAATAGACATACACTATAAACAGAAGTAAAGCAATCTTGACGTAAATAATATTTTACTGTGTCAGTACGATGTCTTGCAACCAAATGGATGCAACGCATTTATCACTGGTGATATTGAAAGTTAGATATAATAGTCACATATTGCAGCTTTGTTGCTGTCCTGGAAATTGCCCTTGAAACTGGTAACATAACGGGAACTGTCCTGGAAGTCCAAATGTCCCGGAACATTTATAAGTCCCTAAACAAACCCATTCATCGATGTCCTGTAATATTAAGGTGTCCCCAAACAAACCAATGCACTAATGTCCTGGAATATTGAGCTGTCCTTAAATAAACCCATCTATCGGTGTCCCGGAATTCTTAAATGTCCCGGTATCAACCTTTAACTAAAGTCCTGGAATCTATAGATGTTCCGGAAAGTACCGTTCAGACGGAGTCCGCAGAACTGCCGTTATATGCGATTTTTGCTATATATCGGAAACGGTTTATGTTTCGGGATTCACACACCTTCCATTGCATTTGCAATGCGATTTCTGATCGAATAGGGGTAAGGTAGATCCGTTCAAAAAAATGTCCTTAAACCTGCCTCTTGATATATATATGAAAGGTTACTTTCGGGGACCAATTCGGGGTTCTAACGATCAATACCGGGACATTTGTCACTTATGCGGACCGTCCCCATATGTTTCTGTATGAAACGTGCATTATCAGAACCGGTCCCAATTTGTATCTATTTATGAATCGTATCCTATCGGGACCGTAATAATTAAACAATTTCACTAGGTTAAGGATCATTGTAAGGACCGAGTTGTTAAGGTTTTACTATGCATCCTTTATAATCATTGCAAACGAAAAACGCTTCAATTTCATTTGCAAAAATTCATACAATAAAGCATGTAGATAAAACTTGCTCAAAAATAAAATGAATTTGGTCTCGAAATCAAAATTAAAACACTTCTATCATACCATTCACTTAACCTTACTACAAAATAGCATACTTCCCCAACAAACAATCGACAAGAAAGTATATTATTTAAAGGCATTTGCGGCACATAACTAGTTATGTAAACACAAGAAAGCTAGTACATAAAAATACATTAAAATTTTTTAATTGTCAATTTTCTTTAAACATAATATTACTATTATTACTGTCTGTTCTTCACCGCCTTTCCCAAAAAATTAATTCACATAGTAATTCAATAACCAGTGATATTGATGTATGTATATAGTATAACTGAAAATTGTAAATTGGCTTATTAATTTATTCTTAATTTGACAGTTAGTGTCGTACCATATTTCCTATTCCAAGTAGGATACCTAAAATGACCTTATTCGTAAATGATATTTCATAACCAAAACATTTGCCGTTGAACTCGACAGCACCAGATATCCTAATTCTGATGGAGACACACAGTATAATATATAGAGAGGGACGCCACGGTAAATGCATTTCCTATTTCACATGATCATCATAAGTCTTGGTACGTAGTTTAGACCGATCCTCGCAAGTATCTTTACGTTCACGAATAAAATGATCTACACATTTAGTGGAAACTTGCAACCTGTATCGTGCAAATACTATAATTTGCAGTGCTGCACATCCCAATGTTGTCCATCCGTACGTTCTAACGATATTGTCAAATTCGTTCAGCTTTTGAATATTTTTGCAGTTGCTAGGCGAACCCTGCACATAGTTTAGAGTACTAGCCATACGAAAGTATTATTAAGGGACTGCAGGAATTTTGAGTTGTCAGGCATGGATTGAACATGCAGAATGCAAATGAAGGCGTCAAAATTGATTCTGAGAGGAAAGAATAGACAAAGACGTTCCTTAATTTGGGACCCATATGTCTTGATACGTCGTTTAAACCGGTCCTCGCAAGTATCTTTACGTTCACGAATGAAACGATCTATACATTTAGTGGAAACGTGCAACCTGTATCATGCAAATACTATTATCTGCAGTGCTGCACATCCCAATGTTGTCTATCTGTACGTTCTAACGATATTTCCAAATTCGTTAATCTTTGGAATACTTTTTCACTTCACATTTCCCCCGTAACAGGTGCTAGGCGAACCCTACACATAGTTTAGATTACTAACCATAAAAAAGTATTAATAAGGGACTGCACGAATTTTGAGTTGTCAGGCATGGACTGAACATGCACAATGCAAATGAAGGCGTCAAAATTGATGCTGGGAGGAAAGAATAGGCAAAGAGTTACTTTAATTCGCGCGGGACCCATATGTCTTGGTATATCGTTTAAATCGGTTCTCGTAACTACCTATACGTAAATGATTTGAATTTTTCCATTTTGCACGAAAGTTACAATTTCATGCTGCCATTTCTGCTGTACATATTTAATGTATAAATCAATTGGTTTTCCAACAAGACAGGGATTTACTATCGCAGAAATCTGTAAATTATGGTTCGGTCTTCACATGGTTTAATACGTCACGACATTCGATCTTCACAAGTATCTATACGTTTGTAATCACCGGCAATAATACGTGTGTCATCGATTTCGCCCTATTATTTTTCGCGAAACTCGGCCCTAGAATGGAAAAAATGAAAATCTGACACGATGCTGCCTTTTGTCTCGGAGTATCAGCTTCTGCTAATTGCTCACAGATTTATCATGAGATTCAAGTTTTGTGATAGAGAAGGCTAAAAGATGGTACTCTTAATATTGTCCGACATTTCAACCCATCAAGATCGAGCCATAATTTTTAGGGTTGCGTGGCAGTGATGCACTATTTTACACAAAAACGAATTCGTTAATGCCTTAAATATGTAACAATGGAAAAGACAGCATGGAATTGTAACTTTGTCATAAAAGAGAGAAATTCATACTATTTACGTATAAGTAGTTTCGAGGACCAATAAAAACAATGTACCAGGACTTGTCACGACCCGATGAGATGACTGACATTCTTTTTCTATACGTTTTTAGTCTCAATAGTCCCGATGCTTTAATTCACATGGTTATAATATATCAAATATCAGTCATTAGGTAATACGTATATAATTCAGTGGATAATATACCATATACTGATCTTCAGAATTCTTGAAGATGTTTCGATTTCGCCAGCACATGTCAGTACGATCACTTTAAACTATGTCTGAAAAAATTGTGAAAGTAAACTCTTGTAGGAGAATATGATTTTTACAGCTTTGCTTATTACTTAAGTAACTGATAAGATGTTGATCATGTGAACAAGAAAACTTCGAAATTATTTAATTAGACTAAAGATGTACGGAAAAGGGATGTCAGTTAATTCATTGGTTCCTGATAAGTCCTGGTACATTGTTTTAATTGGTCCTCGTAACTACCTATACGTAAACCACCTGAATTTCTCTTTCTTACGATAAAGTTACAATTTCATGTTGCCGTTTTCGTTATTATATGATCAATGCATAAATTAATTCATTTTACTTTCAAGCAGTGTATCTCTGTCGTATAAGCTTAGAAATTATGGTTCGGTCTTCTCATGTACTAATACGTCAATGTATTCGGTTCCCACAATTAACTATAGTTTGTATGACTTTTAGCTATTGTACATTCAGAACAAGTCAAAGAGATGCTATCACTATCAACAATTATTTAGTAAATGACATAAAGAAAATATAGAAAATGCAAGCTTTCAAATGGAAAATAACATTTTCGTTGCATTAATTATTACAGAATCCGCAAGTACTAATACCATCGCTTTGATTGGACACACCATGCCTATAGTTTGACTGTGTATATACTATACTTGTCATTACTGAGTGTAGTAGGAGCTTATTAGTACATGCGAAGATTGGACCATAATTCTTAGGTTTTCATAGCAGTAATTCGCTGTTTTGTAGGAACATGAATTCATTTATGTATAACATATGCATAAAATAACGGCAGCGGCAGTATGACATTGTAACACATATGTGAAATAAATAAACTTATATTGCTCACGTATAAGTAGTAATGAGGGCCGATATAAACGATGTACCAGGATTTATTAGGATTGCATGAATTGACTGATATTCCTTTCCTCTGCGTATCTAGTATTATTAGCCTTGGAGTTTCAATTTACATGATTCATATGTTATCGACTGTTACGGTCACAAGCTAACATTTCGTAATACCTACTAATCGTCAAAATTATTAACGTTTCGCTATTGCCAATAAATATCACTCAGACCATCTTAAAGAGTTATCGAAAAATAAAAAAAAAACAAGTTCCTACAGGAGGTTATTCCTTGTACAGTTTAGTTTATCACCTAAATTCCTGATAAAAAAATATCAAACATGTAAATTAAAACTTTGAAACTATTGAGATAAAAAAAGGAGAGGACGGGGAAAGTCGGCGAATTCATCCAGTCTTAATAATTTCTAGTACATGATTTAAATCGGTCCTCGTAATTATCTATTTATAAATATTATAAATTTGTATATTTTAAATAAATGTTACAATGTATAATGTGTAGAATATTTTTTATTCTTATGGGTCTATATAATAGGTAAGCATAGGGGAAGAATTTTTCTTTAAACTCACATAACAATTGCAAGAAATGTCATAATTATGTTATTATTTTATTGCCTGTGACCCTTATATTGATTATGGATCCATGTTTTAATTGTCGCTGAATTTCTGTTTAAAATTCCAGGATTACTGGTTTTCAGCTTTTGGATTTCCTCCAATGATGGTAAAGTTCTAGCAGCAATGTGTGAATCGAACGCTTGCAGCACCAGATTCTTTTCATGTTCAGTCCAACGCGTACGACTGCACTTTCCAAACGGCGATACTGAAAATATGTAAATTAATGTAATAGGATGCAATTATCCATACGTATTGGCCGATATAAGAGCCTTGTAGAATAGGAACAAATTTATTCATTTGAATAACTGGGACCTACTTTTATAAAATTTGTTTGAGTTTAATTTATGTGTAATAAGAATTGAATTCTTAATACATACCTGACCGTTTTAGGTTTTTCTTATGGGGCTCATGTATTATCGGAGAAGAACGATCATCCATGTTAATTACAGGTTGGGAATAGCTTCCTTCTATAGATGATGGGCTCAAAGAGGGATTTGACTGTGACGTATCTCCTAATAAATATATAACAATTTCTATATGTTAATTTCACTAGTCATAATATTAAATGGTAGTAAACATAAAGACCACAATACGTTCTAAAAGGTAACAAGTCGTTAAAAACAGCTAAAGATTACGGAATAAACTGACTGTCAAAATCAACAAATACCCTCATGCGATTGTGTTTTCTCAAAATGAATATCATCTACGTCATCTTCATCAAAGTTTTCTTCCTCATTTGTTCCTTGCACAGCTTCCAAAAGTTTCGAGACTTTCAAAATTTCTCTACTTAAGATAGGTTGCCTATAATGATCCTTATGGACCTTATCTGCATGGTTCATAAAATTAGCCAAATCAGAAACTTCATCATCTTTTAGATTCAAATTTACACACATTGTAGCGATGTGTTTTCTTAAAGTAGTACCACGTAATGTTTGTGGATTTTCCGCTCCACATTCTTCTGAAAACTTGCGCATGAGTTCGCATGCCCTGAGGTAACGGTAGTCGCCCTTCAAAGTTCCAGGAATACCAAAAAGATACGGGTTTTTTGAATGCACCTTAGCACATTTGCGGTTATTCAGAAGAAGTTTCAAAGATTCGAGTGTTTCTATGTGAAGCAAAACCGGCACTGAACGGCCCAACTTCCCTCGAATTGTAAAGCGTACATATTTACTTGCTGCTTTTTTTTCTGTTTCGCTAAATTTTCTAAAGACGTCGCCAATTGTTTTCTCACTAATCTTTTCATGACTGAGAAAATCTTCAATCAGAGTGCGCTCAATTTCCCCGGCTCTACGTCGATTAAATATTTGAATCGAAACAAGACAAGTTTCTGCTAACTTAAACCAAGCTTTCTGAGAAAATTTTTCTTCTAACGACGTACGAGCTGCCTCGATATGATTTCTCAAGAAAGTCTGCAATTTTTCTATGTCGCTTGCAGTTGGTAAAACGACTTTCGATTGCCTTTTTTTTTTAAATTGGGTTTCAATAGCTGTACGAGCTATTGTTGCTGAATAATCCTCCGTTATTAATTTAACAAAATCCTCAGCAAAAGCTTGCTTTTCCTTATTTTGTCGTCTTATCCATAAAGATATACATTGCTTACCGACTTGTTTGAGTAATGTACCTAGTGCAGTAGCTAAAGATGGTATTTTAAAACCATTTCCTGATGTATTCAATCCGGCTAGACTTTGAATAGCAATAATACAAGAGTCATCATTTTTCGGATAAAAAATAGAAAAAAAATCGTCGATTTCTTTGTTGTGATTTTTCAACTCAAGAAGGAAGCGGCCAAGTTGGCGCAGTTTTTGCCTAATCATATCAAAATGACGTGGATCTTTATACTTTTCGCACAATTTATTAGCAAAGTTTATGACAAGTTCGTCATATCTAATGACTCTTGTGACTCTGTCGTCTGTCAGCGTTGGGAAAACTCGTGTTCGGAGAACTTTACATGCAGACGAATGAATTCTCCCTTCAATTTGCCTTGAGCTAGACATTAGTGTTCTACTTTTGAGAATATTAGGGTTGTTACATCTCTTATATTGACGTCGGAGAGTTGATTTAGAATAGGTACCCTTACATAACTTGCAAGTTGCGTAATCGGTAGCGTTTTTTATCACTTTCATATTAGGGCGTCTGATCACTTTGAGCTCTCCGGTATTAATACCACTATTCGTATTGAAAAAAAATGTCCCTGTTTACGAATCTCAGCAATAAGTTCCTTTCGTTTGGTATGACCTTTTGGTATATCAAGAAAGGATTGCACTTCTTTCACGTCGGCGTGTTTCCTCGCGAGATGTCGACTTAACTTCGCTTGTTGTGTTTTGCAATAGATACAAAAATCCTTCCTTGCTCCTGATCCAACGGTTTTAACGAACATATCTTCATTATTAGGCGCAGTATGTCCGACGTCACATGTTACAATCGACGTATCAAAACCAGATGTATCATTATGTACAGTCTTTGAATTATTTGCATTTTTACTAGTATCTAAGGATTTCATATTTCCTACATTTTCCTCAATATCATCATCAGAAGAACCAGTTTCGGGAACATAAGACATGCTTGAATTATGCGATGAAACTACACTCTCATTATCGCTATCCTCGTCTAAAGCACAAAGATAAAGAGTTATTGATGCATGGAAAATAATGTTCAAAAAATGGCAGCGCCTAATTGCATTTAAATTTGTTTGAAATTACAGTTAAATTTTGGACATATACCCTCTCGAATATCCCTTGCCTTCATATGTGGGGGAAACGAGGTATCTTCAATTTCCATTCTTTTGTTGGCAAAAGTTTCTCTAACATTGTTATTTATTTGTGACAAGTCTAGCTGCTCTAGGAACAAACAGTTTTCCTCATTCCTGTTAAATTTAAGTTTTGTGATTTACTCGTATAAAACATTTAGCTTTTAAAACAAAAAGGTTTTTAACCACGAATTGTGTTATGTCTTAGATGCTTTTAGTAACGATTTCTAGATACTGAAATTTAACAAACCTGGTTGATTGGAAATTAGGCACATCAGGATTTATGCATGTCGGATTCTTCAATAAATTATTATAATAGAATTCACGTCTGAATCAACACAAGGCGCACAATGATCAGGCGAAAAAATAATTTCTGAAAACAAGGTTCAACAATGCAAATTTACTAAAATTTTAATAGGAAAACAATTCATTTCTGTAAGAATTTTTTAAAGATACCTTCATTCTCGTGGATATATAATTCATTATAAATATTACTACTGGTATCTTCATCGTCAAATGGAAAAACCAAACAATTTGACAAAGAATTGTCATTACCTTTGTTATTGTCATTGTTATTATCTCGTGGACATTGTACCTCAAGATTATAATTTTTCCAGTAACAGGAGTCGTCGCTAGATTTTGAAGGCTCTGAAATTTGAGATTTTATATTTATCAATTGGGCCATGTAACAAAAGCACATTTCTGAAAGATGTTTCATCTTAATGTTTGCTTAATCATCCATTATAAGTAAATTTGATAATTCAGATGAAATATGTAGGTTGGCTCTGATTAAAAGCTTTTCTTCACCTTTCTATATACTTGTAAATTTTATGGAAGCTAGTTTTGAAGATCATCAAAACAAAAATTGGCTTATTTGGAAAAAGTCTTTTGTCATCAAGAAAGTAAAATAGAAATAAAGGGAAATAAACTGTTATTGATTAGCCTGCATATAATTATGTAATTAGACCAACCTCGATTGAATGATAATGGAGAGCAAAACGAGAAAAAAACTGTGAAACCTTTATAATATAGAAATTCAAAATTATTGCCTTTCTACAGCTTGTTTAGCAAATTTTTCTATTCATAATTAAAGTAATTAATTTTGAAAAATGAATCAAGGTATAAAACAAAAATTTGTTATCTAGAAATTTCAATTAACAAATAATTGCATGTTATTTTTGAAAATTCTATGTTATCAATTAATTTAATTAATTATGTTATTAATACTTTAGATATTAGTCCAGCTTTAAGCTATCCAATATAAAAGTGTTATGTTATGTTATTAATAATTAATATAACATTTTAACAAGCAAGCTGTATATACCACTATTCTCAGCAACTTCTGGCATATCTTCATTCTGAATAACTGTCTTAGCGTACTCACTATCCTCAGCATCTTCTGACATATTCTTGTTTGCAGAATCTGTCTTATCCGGCTCAACATCTTCTGACTTATCTTTAATTGGAACATGCGTCTCCTCATGGACATTTTCCAGTTCTGCTAATTTTTCTTTACGAATCACTAATGCTCCATAGCTTTCTATACATAATTTAATATCAAATGTCGAGTTATACTTATCTAATGAAATTAGGTAATAATGAATTCGAAAATGTAATTTTGAAATAATGAACGTTTGTGACTGTTTGTAAATGCAATTGATGAGCTCTTCTGATTTTTCATAGTACTTGGACTGTCTCTACAAAGAATTCAAAATACCATATTCTTAATACAAACACCCATTGATGAGAAAAAACCTATAAACTTCAATATTCATAGGATTCTGTTTAGAACGAAGTGAACAAAATGCTATCAATATTAATGTTTATGATTTCTTTTTCATCGACAAGAATTTATATCAGAAATTTGATACCTGAAGTTCTTCGGATAGATGATCTGAGCATTATAAAAAATAGGTAACCGCAATAATTACATTCAATTAGCATGGAACTTCTTAGAAGTTTGAGACTACTCAAAATCTAATTACACATATTCAAACAATATTTGGTAGATATAACTTGATAGAACTCAATTATTTGAGTTTGCAAGCATATTAACAGCTAATATCTAATATTTTGAAAACCTCGATTAAGACATTCTAGTTTAGTCACCTCTTATAGTAGAACAATAAAACCTTCATCACATACCACTCTTCTCAGGAACTTCTGGCATATCTTCATTCTGAACAACTGTCTTAGCGGTCTCACTATCCTCAGCAACTTTTGACATATTCTTGTTTGCAAAATCTGTCTTATCCATCTCAACATCTTCTGACTTATCTTTAATTGGAAGATGTGTTTCCTCATGGACATTCTCCTGTTCTTCTATTTTTTCTTTCAGAATCATTAATGCTTCATAGCTTTCTATAAATAATTTAATATCAAATGTTGAGTTATACTTATGTCATGAAATTATTTAATAATGAATTCGAAAATGTAATTTTGAAATAATGAAGGTTTGTGACCCACTCCAGGGAGGTTTTCTACACAAATTAAAATGCGGTATTAGTCCGTGTGGTTATACTTACCGTCGCAAGTAATAATTCTCCCAGCATATCTCTTCCCATTTTTATATTTGATGCTCACGTGAGGCACTAATTTTACGTTTGCCTTTCGGCAAAAGTAGTACACATTACCCGTAAATTGTACAAGCGCAAACATCGTGCCATGTGTTACACACACTGCTTTCAAATTTGAACTGATACACCGAGGAACTAGCACGACTACGTTAGTCAGGAGAAATGACGGTATACGTTAGTGGCGGTTAACCAAAATGGCCGCAATTTGAAAGAAATTCTAAAATACGGATACGATGTTTTATACAGCAAGTACGATGTAGTACCGATATATTGCATTATATAAATTATTAAATGTCCTGAAATGTCCTGCTGCATAAATAAACTCTATTTTTCAATATATATCATTTTCTAAAATATACATAAGAAAATAACTATTGATTTTCAACTTAGATCAGTAATGTAGAGCAATGTATACATATGTATTGAGACCGCTTTCTTTCGACAAGACTCGACAATACTGAAAGCGACACCTGGCGCGGCCTGGGTCAGTGGCCGCCAGGGCTCTAGTGAATTTATAATTATGAAATAAATAAGTTGGGCGCCAATTTACTTGAAACTAATAAAATTAATCAATGTCAGCGCAATAGTCCAATGACTCCTAACTGAATCATTTACAATCCTACTAACTATTGTCCTGATAGAATGGTTCGATTGGAT
>JARQTC010002625.1:0-10586 GCA_030142495.1 Cephus runcator
TGGCAAGAATCCCAAAAATAAGTAAGTTCGCCCTCCACGTACTTCCTCCTCGGAACCAAGACGTGTCGGACGTAACATAGTTACAATTTCGACATTTCAAAATTAAATAATAACTTCCGGAAAATTCGATATACGTCTCAACTACATAAATCTCATTACATGAGTCGATTCTACAATATAACGCGATCTAATCGCGACACTTTGAACCATGACCTCAAGGACCTTTCCGCGTCTCTCGGAAACACGTCCCTAACTCGAATGCGATAGAACGTATTTCGGAGATCAAACACTCAACCATTGCCGAGAGAACCAATCATTCAAACACAGTCATACTCAAATCGATTCACACTAACGCGCGATAAATATGTCCACTATGGGCAACACATTTACGCGAACACACTCCCGTGCCGGTCGTCGGAACCTCGTACTCTACGTGACAATTCAAAATGTGTCTTCGCGACAATTCATACAAATCGGGAACAGCTATTAAGGGCTATCTACAATGAGACGTTGTCGTTTTGCCGGAGACGGGGCAGCGTTCCGACATGAATCCACAATGTCGTTGCCGTAACGCGTATCACTTCGATTCCGCAGCCAATCAGAGTACAGAATGTTTTGTGGCAGAGGGCGGTGTTGCCACCGGCGTGCACGTTAACGTTGTCGGAAGACGGAAAAGATGGGAGATGACCAACTCTCTTACGACAGCCGACTACGACATCCGTCAAACGCTTCCGTCAAACGACTTTATTGTGGAACGTACGTTCCGTCTTCCGACAACGACTTCCGTCATCCGTCTTACGGTTACGTTTCATTGTAGATAGCCCTTTACAGGCTGTCCCGCGATGGGCTCCTGGATTCCCAGTTCACGAGTCTTCGTTCCTTTCGTCGATAGCGGTGGGCCTCCTTCACGGGTTCTGGTGCCGTGCAGGTGCTCCGTCGTTCGTAGGTCTTTGTCACGCGGGATGAGTAATAGCTCCCTACTCGTTATTCGGTACGCGTAGACCAGTTCATATAGCTCGGGTGATATCGTGCGTAGAGTTGATCCAAGTCGCGAGGTGATTGGTGCGGTGAGTGACAGCGCGCGCAGCTAAGGCCCCGCTGGCACTCTGACGTCACTCAGCCTTTCGTCCTCGTCCTCCCATGCCGATGATCCCACGCTGGTTCTTTTCGAGATTCGGTAAGCCCGCGAATACAATATGCGCGGCATGGGACATAGCAAAAATCAAACCACAGAATCAGGAACAGCAAATTCGTAACATTGTTGGCCTTCGAGGTGGTGGGATCTTGCCTGAATTCTTTTCTAATTACGCGTTTTCCCGCGTATCACTACAGTTCCCGCCGAGGAACTGATGGAGTAAAATCTACCACGTCACAGTATACAGGGTGTTTCTTAAGCCTCGGACAGGAGAAATACCGTTAGATCTGGCGTGAAAAAATAAAAATATTGGCGTCAACAATATTCAAAATTCTTAATTAGTTTATTAATTATTACGGATTAAAGTAAGCGAATCATAAGCGCGTGAGAACTGGTAACTCCTCCTCAGTTTCTTCCCATTGGGGACAGCCAATCATTAATTTCCACACAAAAAACATTTTCCATTATTCTTTTGTTTATTTCCGTTACTATATTTACGTATCCACCGGTCACTGTTTTTGTGGGGAAATAAATGATTGGCTGTCCCCAATGGGCGGAGACTGAGGAGGAGTTACCAGTTTTCACGCGCTAAGGATTGGCTTACTTTAATCTTTAATAATTAATAAACTAATTAAAATTTTTGATTTTTGTTAACGCCAATATTTTTATTCTTTCACGCCGGATCTGACGGTATGTCTCTTATCCAGGACTTAGGAAACACCTTGTATAGTTTTAACTCGATCAGAATGTTTTTCCATAATTTTCAATTATTTTTATAGGGTTATTTTATGGACAATAAAATAAATATTAAATAATTGAATAATTATTCAAACGTTTCATCTTAACGTAATAAACCATTGATTTAATTCTTCCTCTGACGTTTAAATAATTTACAGTTTTGTGCTCTTCTGAATTTGAAAAATTTGTAATACAGTCATAATTTATTAATACTACCATTATAACTGTAAGCCTCATACGTCACTTGTTCGAGTAATGCTATCAGCAGTCGCGAGATGACACCCGATTTGCATCCCGTCGATATAACAAGCTCTTGATATACGGGTTCCCATGTATATCTTGTTTCGATAATGCAGAAAATAATTTTAAAGAATGATGCCAGCTATTCTCGTTATTACACCATACTCTTATTCACAGTTAATAATAATAACTTCTTCACACACCTGACTAATAAAAGTTACAAATAACAACGTTACACATAATTTTTACTTTTCCACAAAGGAGCTATCTAGAATCATTTGAATTAAAACGATGTATCAGCAACTGTGAATTTGGATACGTCGCCAATTTGATCTTAAATAATGTTTGAACCCCCTGAGCAGTAATAAGAGATAGCAAGGTTATCAACTTTTTGGTTAGCCTTTTCAATCTTTCAATTTCAATTAGTCTTCATTTGGGTACAATTGGAATCCCAAATCTTGAAATGATTTGACATTTGGGGTTATAAACTCGCTCTTCATTTACAGATAAGATTATTATATCTTTGGCCAACTCAGTTTTCATGATTAATGAGATCACTGATCTACATAAGTCCGATGGTTCATTATTCAGATAACTATGTGAATTGATCTTTATGACTAACTCTGTAACAAATTGTAGAATAGGAAATGTCCAATATTCAAATGGGGAAATGTTGACCCTCAGGCAAAAATCCCAGCATAGCTTAATTGCCTTATCATACTGCTTTTACGTATTTTCAGATAAAAATGCCAACATAATCGATGCATCTTATTTCGGGACTTCTGTTAATGTGCAGCCCTGCCTGACAGTCGCACAACAACCTAGGTCAGATCTTCTCGATCGGGTGTTTTTCTCTGAAAAGATATATTAACCGATTTTCTGGCGGTTCAAAAATATCGGTTCTGATTTCATTAATAATCTGAAAAGTGGAAAGCAACGTCGGACAGGCCAGTATGGAATGTTTTGCATCATTCAAGAAATGAGAGAAAATTGTGCTAACGCGTAAAAAATAACAATCTGACCACTGCACGTTAAAGCTATCTAAAACCCTCAACTCAATGTAGCGTGAATACGCCCTCTAACACTGACATAAGTTTAATGAAACTTTTAGATACCTATGTAAAACTTCTCCATAACGTAGGTTTCCCCTCCGTAAAATTGCACAATCGTGTTATTGAAGACGGACTTCCTTTAATGATTAATTATTTTTGTTTATACGGTTTATAAAATCTTAGAAAATAAACTACATTCCAATTTATAATATTGACAATGATCACTGAACTCCAGATAAGACATGGCTACTATATAAAGCAAGGATCAATTCCCAAGACGGTTTAGTGAATTCCTGATCTTGCCTTGTGTTGTATAACAAATAAAAATGTATTTTGAAACGGGGAAATTCTATAGAGTAGTCTACAGTTTAGCGATACTTTGGTGTTGTACGATAAGAGCCAATGGAGAAACAGACACAAACATTGTTTTAAACAGCAGTATTTTCAAGATTCTTTCGGGCATTCAGAACGAAACAGGAGTCAATCCATTGATTTCTGTCTTCTATGTTAATATCTGTAACGGAACCATCAATTTGAATATTCCATTAAATGTTTCTTGATCAAACACCAATACAACTGAGCATGGAAAACCAATTCAAACTGTCACTGAACCAATTGAGATTGTCACTGAGCCAACACAAAGTGTCCCTGAAGGCTTCGGTTATTACAAATTGCACAAGACGAGACACAGGGCTGAGAATGGTACTGTATAACAATTAGATACATCTGCATGAATGTAGTATTTATAAAAGCTTTAAATATAATAATCTCTCATTATGCAGCTGACCTAGTAGTGATCAATTCTGAAGACGAGAAAGAAGTGCTGCGTCAACTCATGAGAGACAATGGAAAAGTAGACATGGCTTACATAGGTGTATACTATAATAATGAAAATATTGGCTGGATGACCGTTACTGGACTATCACCAGAGAATGAAGGATTCGATATGCTGTGGAACTGGTCGAATGAAAAGTTTGAAACTTCTAAATGTACTACTATTTATTTATATCCATATTTGGAATATTGGGATTGTTCTGATAAATATTATTACATTTGTGAGATTCCTTTATAAATAAAAAGATAATGCATATATTTTGAATATTATGATGAACTATTAAAATTCTCTGCTGTACATCACGTTACTTGTAACACAAATATTTGTCGCAGGCTTCTAATAAATGAGTTATTTTTTCTCGCCTTTTTTTTAGCTATTGGCAGATTTGATCTGACTGGCCGTTTGATATTGATATTACTAGATACTGTTTAGCCACTGGTTAATTCTTCAACGTCATTGCTAGACCTGAAAGCGTTACGATTAAACCATAGCCGTTGGCTAGTCTGACTTGACGGAGATTAGTTAAAACTACAGTCGATTAGATAGTGAGGAGATAATTCGGAGGTTTAATTTCTACTGGGGTATTTCTTACGAATTATCGCCCGAGGAAGGAATAATAAGGAAAAGGCTCACAGATGCGCTCTTGACAGCCTTTCGGTGGTGGCGCCTGATGTGACAGGTAAGGCAATCATTCGTGAATAAATAGCAACTAGCATGATAAGCAAGATGCTTTTATTTCAAACGTTTGAATGTGATTCTGATGATTCTCAAATGCGAGTGACATCGCATCAACAGAATCAAAGGACGACACAGGATGCTTAACGGAGACGTGAATAACCAAAGAAAGAACACCGTTCATAATGCGGCTCTTAAAGTACCACATACTTCGTCTTACATCTGTTATTGTTACGTCCACGTGAGAAATCAGGTTTCAATTCCGCGGTCGATAATTAAATAACCTGGTTTCTATAACACAGCGGCCCTTGGAAGCGACTACGTTGCGTGGGGATACCAGGTTTGGGGAAAACGAAATGAACCTTTTAAGGAGGTACATGTATAAAATAATTGTACTTGGGCAATAGCCCTGACCGTTAGCAGTTTCGCTCAAGTGCACATGTGCACCCACAGCCGACATTCCTGATTTTACAACTTTTCCTTGAAAATCCCTCTAATAATCAGGCAACCACTAATCACAATGACGTTGGGAGCTGAGCTTTTTAAGGATTGGCGTTTGGTGTTTAATTGATTTCTGACAGCGCAGCACAATGACTTGGCTGCAAAAAATCTACAAGAACAGCAGATTTCCTGACACAGAGTTGAGACACAATGCTCTCTGAGACCAAGAATTGCCAAGGATGAGCTGCCACAGTTTGCAGCACAATACTGTTCACTGGTTTACTCTGGAGTGCAGGATAGATTTTCTAACTGATTTTCAGAGATTATGCTTCCTAAATCTTTACTGCTTCTCGTCGTGTTGTGGTGTACGTGAATCTTAATATCGAACGAATGCTACGAATCTCGAATGAATTCCTGCCGAGGAAGCCGCTGTTTATATCCTCGAGAGGAGTACGTTATTTTTAATGGGGATAATGAATTTTAGTGTCCTGAGGTGTTAACGTCAAATTTTTATTTGAGATTTGATTTATTATTAGCGGTTTCTTCATGTACCGACTTACTGGTTTTTCTATTGGTTTAGGCACTGATGGTGCTTGGGCACTTGTTTGTTTTAATTCCAGTAGCTCAGCTAGTTTTTAGAATCTTGGAATATTAAAGGTAATAATCTGGAATGTTGTTTCCCCACGATTGTAGCTGTGACTAATTTCAAGGGAATTATGTAATATTAGGGATCTAAAGCTCCTATTTTCCCTTTCTTCCACCGGCGTCGCTGTGAGAGGTCGATAGAAGTTTGGAGGAGTTCTCTCAGATACAATTATGCCCATACACAGTGCGCTATGCATTCTTATGTGGGGCTCTTGACGTATCCATCATCGAGAATGGGTATTTATGAAGGAAAAATGATAGAGGATGGCGGGGGGGGGGGGGGAGTATAAGAACGGAACTTTACAATATATATATGTTACTGTAACGAAATAAGAAGATGATAAGATACAAGTAGAAAGATAGATAGATACTTTAAGGCGCGAGACGATCTTTCGCTTACAATTGACTCGATACTCTTTATCAGACGCATCGTTGCATCACGATACGTAAAGGAACTACAGGGAAATTATGAAAACAGGTCCGACTAGCAGGAACGAACAAAAAGGTATGGCAGAGGGGCTGGGTTGACGCTGATGGTAAAGAAAGGAGAGATAGAGGAAACAGAAAATGTATTTTTAACGTATGAATTCTAAATATCATTGCTGTAAAATTAACAATCTCAGGAAGTAAAGAGAGAGAGAAGAAAAGAAGAAGAGAGAAGAGAATGGCCAGGCGATCATTTCCTTTTTCTCTTGTTGCGAATTCGATAAGTAAGTCTTTCCTCTATCGTGAGCAGCGATATCTCGCGTACACGTGTGGATCAGTTCAAGGATAATTGGTTCCACATGGATTAACGAGATCTCGCAGTAGAAATTCATGCAGCTGTAGCGATAGACACGAAAGTCTGATAAACAGCGAGTCGCTATTTTCTTGCTGCCATAATAGTATATTCCGATACGAGTGGTACGGCTCATGCGACAATTTCACGTCGCAGCGTTTCATGTTCGTTTTACCTCATGAGTACCATATCCTATTTTTTGTAACAAATGTATTTAAAATGCATAAATAAAAAAAAGAATGAGAAACCAGAATGGGGTCAAGAGGCGTAGCCCCTGCGGGGGGGGGGGGAGCCCCCTGAAATAAAACAAAACAATTATTTATATGAATAATAATATTGTATATCACTCCCGATTTATTCGGCAATAAATCTTTCACAAGCAATTGTGCCGCTTCTTTTATTTTGCTCGGTTTATTCTCGCGATTGAACATATTCAGCACTTCTTAGGTTATTTCGATGTTTCTCTATCGTCGTATTTAACGCGCATTCGACCGATTCACGTTGGTACGACGCCTCCACGACTCGCCTGTTGTTAGGCTCAGGTAGCGCCTCCCTACGACTATTATCGGCGGTAGAGTGCGTAAAGTACTAATAGTAAGAATGAAAGTGTGTATAAAATGCCATCAGTGTATAAAATACGCTGGAGGCTTATGTGCGCATGCGCGACATACATTATTTCACGCCTTGCTATAATGCTCTATTTCATGCATATTTTCAAGGCACGTAAAGACGCACTTTATATACATGTGTTACAAAAAGTACTATTTTTGCACTCGTTCCTTGCACATGGGTTTGATTAGAGCGTCGCGTCACTAAGAATTCGAGATACGAATTTTCCCTAATTTCTAACGTTCGTTTATCAACGCGAGATCATTCTCGGTGTTGTTATCGTTAGGCTCACGACACGAAACATTCTAATCACGAAACATTAATCACCGTTGTTCTCTTCTATCTCATAATTTACTGCAATGATTTAAAGCCCGTTCCGCGCTACAACGGTACTTTGAGAATCAGTGAATTCATACATTATTATTATCGTTACACTTTCTGAGTGTACAATATCATTTTCTTCCCTCTTCCCGAAGATTTGCCCGGCTTCTTCGTAATGACCCACTTGTTCCTTCGATTGATTCATAAGTCCTGAGTGACCGAGGACGTGTCCTCAAGTCCCTTAGCCTCAATGTCTATCTGCTTCTCGCCTCCCCGTCGAGGCTGAAAAATCGGAACATTACAATGTATAAAGTGTGCCGCACTCCCGATTTAATATCATAATATCAGTGTGTGTTCAATATATTTACATAAATACATTAATAAATGTTTCATAGGTCATATTTCATATTAATAAGCTCATCTGCTCTTCATAAAGTTATAAGATAAACTTGACCCCTGAATCACATACATGATATAAATTAAGCACAATGTAGTAATGGTTATCATCAAGACTTCGTCTGCTCGTTTTGCACAGTGAAAATGTATTCTGGATCGAAGCATCTCGCTTGCACAATAATTTACTTAGTAGTCACTTCGTGGAAAGGAACGATACTTGCTAATGGGGACGATCCAACAACTGGCGATACCACTGTGGATAAATTAATAGTGCTAATTCAGCAAGTTCTACAACGTATTTGAATCTTAGTAATGCAAAAATAAGAATTAGCAGTTTATCAATCGGCGGCTGCTCAGATTCAAACATAGCGGAAAATAAAATACCAATAGGTAATATAAGAGATGACTATATTCAAATACAAAATGTTGGCATATATGAGTTTCACAAAAGGAAGTTCGCGTGGTACGGTGCTTACAAAGCTTCGGCCACGCACTGGCACTATACTATATAAAAAAAAAACCGGGAGCCATGGTCCTCTGCGAGAAATCCCGATAATCGCAATCCGCGATTATCCGATAGATCCGCTATCGCCCGAGAACGGAAGAAGAAGTCATTCTCTCGCGATCCGCCGGACACCCGAGCCCTTACACGCGGACTCCCTGCAACACCCTCCTCTCTCCTACCTACCGCTCTACGCGGTAGGTCAAAAATCTAAACAATCCTCCTCTTCGGCGCCTTCCCCGCGGACCCGCAAACCGTAGCCGGTCAAAATTCTCGGGGTACCGGCAGTGCGTCCCGGCGGTTAGGCACCCCTTGCGTGCGGGCTCTCAACCCAAAAGGGCCCCGTGCCTTCACCGCTGGTCCACTACTTTCCCCCGTTCCGTCCTCCTAAACACCGGATCCACGAACTCTTTAGAGATGGGGGCCGGTGGCACTGCCGTGCTGTCGGCAGCGCGCAGAGGTGGGAGGCTTTTGTAATGTGTCGTCCTGACGCCACGTTACAGTACACGAGCTTCTTTGATCATAGCCATTGTTTCTTCGTGTTTCTTTTTAATGTTAGCTAACTCTTCTTCTTGAAGCATAATTCGTTTTATACGTTCTACTTTTAATTGTGCTTCTTCGTCGCTATGTGCTGCAGATATTTTCAACGGATTCACTTTTCGTTTTGTGCCAGTTCGGACATCAGTTTTGTTACCTGTTAACATAATTATAAAATTGTAAAGGTATCTATTATGAATGAAAAAGGACATATGGATCACACCATGTAAGCATACCTTGCTTTGAATTTCGTACAGCATTTGATGTGGCCTCAGAGCAATCAGTTACATACTGCTCAACTTCATGGTCACTGACAGATTTTAAAGTAGAATCTATGAAGCAGAAATTACATGTATATTTACGAAACAAGAAGGGCATAAAAGTAGAAAAAATTTGACATAATTTCCAATGCAGTAACAGAATCTTGTGGATCTGTAGTAATATTATCGATTATGTTCAAAAATACAGTTATATTGCCATCTGGTAAGTATTCCAATATTTCGTTATTTCGTCCTCGAACACATTGATACAAAATCATTTATTAATTGCAATCATCTTAATTCAAATCATCTACTTTGAATAACAAACAATTTACCATTGATATCACTTTCTTTTAAATTAGACGAATAAATTGTTGGGGCACATTTCATTAAATTCGGAGCTATAGCAGCAACATCAGAGTCAATTGCTAATGCTGGAATCTCAGGACCTCCTCCAGTGGCCATTCGACATTGTCTTTTCTTTGTTAAAGCTTCTCTTTGAGATTATTTTACATTTGTCCATCGTATTTTTAACTGGTGGATTGTTCGCTAAGAAACTCAACAGTTGTCTTCCAAAATTTATTAACACTGTTTTCTATTCCTGTCTCTCTCTGGCCTGTATGTGAAGTACAGAGGATATGCCTGTGTTGGTCCTATACACGGTCTTACATACAGGTCTTGCAACGAGGCCAATTTTTAGTGGTGGGGGTAACATAGATATTGAAGCAGTTTTGTAATGTATGGCATCTTGCCTACGTGTCGCTGCTATCTAATGCGCTCGATCTCGCGCCATTAGAGAGAGGAAGAGAAATATTTATTTCTTTCTCTGTCGCACGAGGAGCACTCGATCACAGCGCCGTTTACGGCGCGACCTCAGAAAGTGAGTCACCCCCACCATCGGAGTTGCAAGACCTGTATGTAAGACCGTGGTCCTATAGCACTAGTGGTGCTTTGCCTATCTATTGGCTATAGCACTGTGTGCGACTCAACTAATCACGGCGCAGATTATAGATTATAATAATATGGCGATGATTGAAGTATCTGAGGTAGATCGCTATGTTCTCCTCAGAACTTGGACAAATTTTCTCTTCGTGTAGGTCTAAGCGGAATAGCTAATGCTGATGTTCCGTAGCCTTTCGACACAATTATGATCAGTAATGAAATGAATATGCTCTAGGATATGAATATACTCAAATGAATGTGTAAAGGTCATAAATCCAGCTTAACAGTATACGATTTTAAATGCGCCATCCTTGCGGATTTAAGTTACGCGGACTTGAACTGTAGTCCAGTCGGAATAGCCAAAATTTGGACCGACTTCTATTCAAAGACCCCACCACAGCGTCAATTTTTTCGGAGGTTGTTTGGACCTATAGGAACATGCCCTCAAGTTTTCGTAAAAATCCTAGTTGCATTGTAACA
>JARQTC010002626.1:0-10415 GCA_030142495.1 Cephus runcator
TTCCCGCTTTTTCGGTCTTTGTTGTCACATCGTGATCTTCAACGATTTACGTGATTTACGCAGATTTAGATTCATCAGCAAATTACGAAATTCGGATAGGAAAGGTAATACGATATTTTATACAGTTTTATTCGAAATGTTTGTCAATTATTTGAAAAATCCGAGGGTGTAAGACCAAAAATTTTGACTGTAATTGTTGTCTCAAGTCAAAAAACATATTCTTTCCTTGAGTGCAGAACCGTAATTTTTATTATTATTGTTCTAGAAGAAGTATAGAAGTAAAGAAGTATTTTTCCCTGCGAAACAATGGGGAAATGTTGTGCGGTCAACGAGTGTCCAAGTGGTGGTCGTGCAGATAGAGCACGGCGTAAGGGATTAGGACTGCGACAAGTAACACTATTCAGAATTCCAAAGGTAATCATTCATATTAATAATTTTCAGTTTTCATAGAATATATAATTATTTAAATTATGTATTAGTACAGCGCAACGATATGCTACGAAAGTGGTGCCAATCGCTTAGGACTAACCTTATGGCAAAAGATGTAGTTTGCGAGCTGCACTTTCCTGGTGAAAGTGTTATAAAGGAAGACAAAACAGTTTTGTTCGATGGAAGCTTGCATGTCATACCTCGCATAAGATATGCACTGCAAGATGGTGCAGTACCCATTGCGATTGGAAATGAGGTAAGACTTTCGAGTCATTTTTTGATAAGTCAATTATCATTGTACTCTGTATTTGTAGCCTTAATTAGCTTAGCACTTTAAAACTTAACGGTGTATTTTGTATGATTGATTTCTTTTAAAACTGATACACTTGCGGACCACACAGTCACCAATTTCTTTTGAACTGTAGGATATATCAATGGCCAACCATTCTCAATTTTTAAAAAGATTTTTATCTTCCCATTCGGTTGATAAATGTTGGGAATTTTTCCAAAAAAAAAAACTAAAAATTATTTTTGATATAATTTGTTAAGAGCACGTACAAAAAATCTAAAAATGTTAATATTGTATTTAAATAAATATTTCAATTTACCTTTGAGCTTAAACTTTACATTGGATTTGGCAAGAATGTATGTATAGTTAACGATCCGCAATAAGATTACTGTGATTGTATTCCAACATGTTGGCTATATCGTATGTGGTTTTAAAGATCTTATATGGCCCTAACTTTGTTGTAATGAATAATTAGAAAATCGGCGAAGTGTTTTTAACTTACCCCGCAATGTACACGTGGTACATTGGAATGGTCTCAGGGTAAATTTGAATGTAGTAAAAATTCATAAACACGTGAAGTAGGCAACATTTCTTTGTCCACAAGTATTATAATTTTTAGTCTACCTTTTGACTACGTCAGTTCGTGCTGGTTTCTGAATATTGGTGTTCGCACTTTGTCACACATTGCGTTTGGATTTCGTAGATTTTCTTTTTTATTTCAGCAAGCTAGAACAGTCGCAAATCGATTCGCTCGTTTGGAGATTCCAGCTTAATAACCATATTAGATTCGTGATTAGCGCACAAAAATACATAAGATAGAGTATAGGACCAAATAAAAGTATTGTTTGAATAGTTTTTCACGCTTTTTCTCTGTTCCTGTTGGAGATACCGCAAAAAGGGCCTTATTTGGGGATCACAGGTATTCTGCGATTTTTAAATATTTTCAATTGGTCTTAACTTTACATTGGCTTCGTCGATTTTTTTTCCTTTTATTCTTGGAAAGATCTCGAAAACACGAACGACATGACGTCTCAATGATCCCAGTATTTGTATTGTTTGGGATTTGAGAGTATTTTGAAAATCGACAAAAAAGTATGGAAAAGGCAGTATGCAGCAATTCTCGAAATCTATGGTCTGAGGCTCAACGCCTCAAGAACTTGATTAAAGTAGAAGTCTTCTGTATCTTGGAAAGGTTCTTTTTAATGGACTGGATTTCCTTCTACATCTTCTGCCTCTTTGTCTTCAGGGTTTTCTTGTAATTCAGCATGCTCGTTGTGAAATTAATGATTCCATTGTTCGTTGAACGTGAATTCAGTGCAATTACTGTTCTACAGAGTTTTTCTGTTATTTTCGTTATTGTTGCCGTCGAAAATAATGCCACAGGCTACAGAAGTTTTCTTCTTTTCGGTGAAGTATAATTGAGCATTCTTACTGGGAGCATCAAGCCAATCAGAACCATCTTCTTGGATTTCTTCTCAACCTTGGATCGGAATTGCTTGAGTATGTGAACATATGTTCATATACTCAAGCATCTGGAGCACCGAACGTTCTCATGTGATCTATTGTGAACTTTATATCCCGTCTATATTACAAACGACCTATTGTTATTTATTATTTTCAGTATCACTTTTCATATTCATTGTGTTTCACTGCGGTTTATTTTTTACGCGAGTGACCCCACTCTGCGTTTTACGGGTAAGCGGGTAGTTGGTGTTTGTTGCGTATATACACACAATTAATAACACGAATATATAACTGTATTAAACACAACAAATGAGGAATAATTCTGATGAACAAATTTCAGATTGCAATAGATTATAAAACTATATCACGGCGCGTGACGCGATGTGAAATTACATTGAATACGGTGATGTAAGGCATTTGCATTGTTAGAAATATTTCGTTCGCATAAATAAACGCTCGTCGATTTGACGCTATGTCCAGACTTCAGTGATCGTTGGTGTTAGACTTGTTCACGGAGGCGGCCCCAAACGAACGGCGTTTGCAAAGTTCGCGGATAAGACCGAAACGAACAGTGTTTCATGTTTTTTGCTGTTCGTGGAGACAATCCGATATGAACGCTGTCTGAATTTCTTCTGTAGTTTTTCGCATTGTCAAAATGTGCGGTAACTCCCCCATTCCCCCAAAATGAGACAAAAATAAAAAGAGGAGGAATTCAAGAGTGGTGGAGGCGATGAGTGCTTCAAAATGGGAAGCGTACTTTTCCGACAGCTGCATGTTGTAAAAAGCGCCACGGTGATAGACCCTCGTGGAAAATTTCGGTTTATTGCAGTATGCTGGTGAATTATTAGATATTTGTCAATATGCAGGTTTAACTGGTAAAAATATTCGAGCAGTATAAGCCGCTAATAGAGATTCCCAAATGGAGCATTCCGGATCATAAAAAAGAAAATAAGGTCTTGACAGAAGACTTTCGAACAAGCAATGTCACCCGTACCCGAGTGTACAATGGACAATAAATGCTATATAAGATACAAAACAGAAAAAGACCCGTATGGGAAATGCCGGACTAAAATTATACATTAAACGTAATGTTACAATGTTTGCAACACACTGCTACAGCCTAAAAATTGTGTAGTATGTTCGTAATATTCAAAATCAATCGGCCGCCTTGTACGATACATTGAAGGTTACATTCTACCCTATCATCTTTTTCAAAAGTATCTGGGAAGCTAGTTTCGTGGACAACACTACCTTCTTAAAAGAATAATCCTGAAATTCCTGATTTACATACTCTTTCCGGTGTCACTACGATAAACTTTCATAGGATTACCAGTTTGCTTTTCATGTTCCGTTCCAATATGCTTAAATCTATTCCCCTTCACACATTATAGGACGTAGACGAAACCATTAACATCGATGACGGCTGTGTCGGCTTCGCCGATCATCTATTGGAGACTAGCTCCGCATCCTCAACCGACCATGACGAGGTAAGCAACACAACTGTTAACACATCATACACATCATTAGAATATTATTCAACTTGGAAAAGTGGTCCGTGTTACTGTGCGAAATTTTAATAATGTCTCCTACTGAATTGGTACAATGAGAATAATCTGACAGTCGTACCTGTTTACCACCTGATATTCCAATTCTGGATTCATACATATAACCTAATTGACATGTTTCGTATAAATAACTCCAAATTTACAATTCTTCACATACTACAGGATGATTATGAAACTATCGAAACAAACGACGACAACCGCGGATTTTTCAACTATCTGCTGGAAACTAATCTAGCATTCTGAACAGATTATGACAAAGTAAGCAACACGATTGGTAACGCAGACTCAAAAATAAATTCTCTTTTGCAGGAGTCTGATGATAACAATAATGTTGGGGACAATAGTAACGGAGTCGCCGACCATTTACTGAAAAGTAGCTCTGAAAATTCGTTTCCTGAAAACGAGGTAAGTACACTTTCACATTAAATGAAAATGCTTATCGTTCCTACGCCATTTTTTCATGGTTTCCGTGATCAAATTGGAAGTAGAACATTTTTTTCGCGGTACCGTTTATTTCTTCATTTCGACGTAACAAGAGCAAGTTTTCAATATACATATACCAATGCTGCACCTGTTACTAGGAAGGCATTGATTCCGACGACTACGCGGACCATCGCGACCGCTATCGGGACGACTCAAGCGTTGCTACCTACAGTATGTACAGCGATTCAGTGTGCTCTTCTAACCAGGACAATGTAAGCTTGTATTCTATGTCGTGACAAACACATAACATACTCAGCCTTCAAATCCCTAATACTTCTTCGGCCGAATACGAGCTTCAGTTCATCCCGTTTTCATGAATATATATTAGATATATTGTTTTACTAATTCATTCAACATTTATCTTATCTTCAACATTTATCTATCTTTATCAATTCAACATTCACAACACTTTATTGCAATACCGTTTACGTAACAGGAGCCTTTCGAAAGTGATACCTCAGATCACGAACAAGGACGTGAGGAAGAAAATATACTGACGATCGATGAAATTTTTAACAACGTAAAAGAAACGCCCTTGCCCAAATCATGGTGCTGGGTAAAAAATCCTCAAGAGGACGCCGGTATTGTTTTTGTGCAGATCGATACTGAAACACTGAAGACAAGACTTCATCTGATCCTACACAATGATCTTTCCGTAACGGTGAGAATTTTATACCGCATACTGTATATTCCATTTTGAACTACTATCGTGATGATGTCATCCCTTGGTCGTGTAAATAGGAGTACTAATATGAACTGCTGGCACATAAAAAGGAATAACCCACATGACTGTATGTATTAAATATTGTTAATAACAGTACTCCATATGTACAGTTGTGTGGCTTTTCTGTTTGTGAGTACTCCACCTATGCATTGAAAGTGGTTTCCAAAGTATAATGTAGTGCGTTATTGAATGTATATCTTGAGTTTGAGTGAATTACTTCTAACATTATAAAGCATTCGTACTGCATATTTTTGTCCTATTCCACCCTTAAACGATGCTTATATAGACCAATATGCGACGGGAGTATATTACAGTACTAATAATTCGAGTTGTAAATTAACACTCGACGTACGGTATCTTTGGGCATTGACTCGCCATAAACAGTACAATTATTTGTGCACAGGCTCGCACTCCTGATAGCAAAGTCGGGGTAGAACTTCAAGGTATCGTATCATCAGTTCAAAAACTTGAAACTCTTCTAAAAGACGCGAGTGGACAGTTGATCTGTAGCAGCAGTGGATTCGGGAATGGAAGGTAAATGCATATATTTGTATAATGATTTAATGCCGTTGTGTATTGGTGCATCCTCGACGTTTAAGTACAATTTCCATTGTATCATTCTACGTTGCCGTGGTTTATGTGTTTCCACACAATGACTGCGCTTGTAACCATCACTCTGGACATTACCGGTCGCGTTTTGGTATAGAGTCCAGATGGAAAATTTCAACCTTTCCTACAATGATCAATGTTAACTTAGTATGAGGATTTGCTGTTCATTTCACAATTTCCCGTCGATTATCGGATATTATTATAAAATAACAGGTTGCAAATTAAATTTGAAATCGCCAAAATCCCGTTTTACAAAATTTTTACATTGATTTAGCAGTGGCAAAATAAATTCAATGGGTTTTTGTAAAGCCAAAGCTATTTCTTGTAGTAGAAAACCGCATACACCTTGATTTGAAACGTAGTAAAAAGAATCGTACAAACTTGAATTTTCACCTTGCTTCCTCAACTTTTTTGCTATGCACAAATCTTCCTTTATGAGCAAGTCGTTTTCTCAATTTTACCTTCCACATAAAGGAAGCTTTGTGCATAGTAAAAAATGATGTGGTAGCAATGAGCAAATTCCAGTTTCCACGATTTATCTTTCCCGTTTCAAGGGAACAATTCCAATTTGGGTTGCATTTGATTGTTACCATAATTTTGGCCATAAATTCAAAACTTCATAAAATACCATAATTTGTCAAAAAGTTCAAAATTTCTTGAAACAATCGTTCAGACGATCATCAGACCCACTTCAATCTCTGACTGGACCTAAAATGGAGCAGTAAAATAAAATATTACCCTATGTTATGTCATAATAAATTAATCTAGGACGTAACAGGCCGCTACGTCAACATTTGAGGAAGTTACAATGATCCGATCATTTTTCTAAAATTTCAAAATTTGTTTAAATCCCCTTCATCGATTGTTGTTGAACCTAATACCAACCGTGACTATGTCTATTTGTGTTAAAAATATTAGCTCAATAGCTACAAAATTACGAAAATTACAGCGTTCACAAGCGTTTTTCAAAATATTCAAAATTTCGCAAAATTCTCAAGCAATACGGACAAAAATTGAGGCTAACAAAGGTGTGTACATGATCTATCTACGTACCAAATTTCAGGTCAGTTGATCAAGTCGTTCTCCAGATACATTGATTAGAATTTTTCGAGGCTACCACACAACACACACACGCTGGGGCATTTTTTGTAAATGTGATTTCTTAATGTTTTGCGATATTTTGGACATGCTGGCGTGAAAATCTCTAAAAAACATTTGTCTGAGAACAAAGCTTCCTTTCCGAGGAAGCAAAAATGTGTGAGTCCATCTAGTACTCTTATGATTATGGGTGCACATCCCCTATGTTTTTGATATATGTACATTTCATTGGTAATAAAAGAAGTAAAGAAATGTCATCATCCACATGTTTTACTGTAACAATTATGAGAAGAAAGTCATGGGAAAAAGAATTGCTAAAATAACCTCCTTCCGTGTTTACAACAAGGACGCAAAATCGCTTACTTTCAATTAACGGCAAGTAAGCATACACCATCCGGCTTCATTACTCTTTAGAGACGAAAGCGGTTTATTTCTGAACGGCGAGAGTAATAAATCCGGATTGCGCATGCATACTAGTCATTGGTTAAAAATCAGCGATTTTGCGTCCTTGTTGCAAGCACGAAATGTGGTTATTTTTTAGCGAGATCGAGGAAAAAAGTATATAAAAGTAAAAGTAGGCTACACTGGAGGGAACATAATTTGCATCTTCTGTGATTGCTGTCCTGACTTCACTCGGTCAGCAAACTTCACACTCGGTAAAAATCTCGTACTTCCCTTGCAGCATAATATACTATTTTTCGACCCCAAAAGACAGCACGCGGAGGGCATCGCTAGCAATTAAGTCTTGGAGGTACTTCATGTCCTGTGCTTTATGTACGTTGAGTGAGGGCCCACTTAGGATTTTTTAGCACCTGCATTTGATGAGTCTTTTATTTGGTGAGTCTTTTGAGACCATGTCTTCTGCTTGGACATGGTGGAAGAATCTATCAAGGAATCTATCAGATGCTATGAGTTCTATCGGTCCTTTTCTATAGAGCTATGATATCACATATAAGATGATATCTGTATGGTCATAATCTGTCATATTTTATTACAGACGCGCAGAAAATTGTACTGGGCTCATAAGATGCGGTCAATATAAAAACTTGGTTCAGGAACCACGGTGTCCTCCCTGTCGACACTTCAGAAAAACATTACTGAATCGATACAACAGGCGCAAATCAAACCCTGAAGTCCGCTACGCTCGATCGAAGCATACATCGCAGCTGAAGCAGCGGCGGTATCTACGCTTAAAAAAAAAGGTTTAGTTAAATTATTTTGATTTATTTCGAGAGCGAAAAAGCTTTCACACTTTTGACATTGTACTGATGTCAACATAGTTTTTTGAAATCTGCGTCCATTTACAGTTCAGTATCCAAATACACATCACCATAAGTTCCACGGAAGATCCAATTTTTCCCAATTGTTATTCCTGTACCAAGACATAATTTTACCACAGAACGAACGTCTGGTACAAGAGATTCTGCAGGCCCATCGGCATTGTGCTGCTGTTAGCGAGAACGCTGTAAACGATGCGATTTCTGCATTGCCGCTCGTACAGCAAGAAGCTGTTCACGCTTGCTTGAATGCTGCAAAAGTTAAATGCAGTAATCAGCGCCGCTACACATTGGATTGGGTATACGAGTGCCTACTTATGAGAATAAAAAACAGCAAACTCTACGAGCACTTGCGCTCTCGTGACATCTTACCTCTCCCAAATAAGGACACCCTGAACCGCTATATACGACGATTGCACACTCGATTCGGCTTCCAGAAAGTTGTATTTGACTTGTTACGTGTCAAAGGATCTAGGATCAAAAGTTTCGAAAAGAGGGGTATAATTTCTAGAAGTAGTGTTTATTTTCACTGGTTTCAGTGTTATTATAGTCTTCATACTGTTGTTACCTACATTGTCGAGCTTAAAATTTTGCATTCCTGTAGATTTCCCATTATTCCCATATCAAAGTTTGCATCCAAATCGCGCCTAACCTAACCTAACCTACCTAGTAGAAAAACGTAAGAATCGAATATTATTTGAAATAGCATAAAATAATATCCTGATACAGTACAATAAAAAGCGAAACAGTCAGTCAATGCTTTGAACATTGTTAATATCGGTCGCACACGATCTGAACAATAGAATTTATATTTCCATTTGCGTTCTTTATTACCAAGAAAATGTTTGACGTAATATTTTCTTAGTTCGGTAAGCAAGTACTGAAGTGAAACAAAAGTAAAATGTATTAATGCCATGTAACGGGAGTAATTTCTCTGATGCTGACATTGCCATAAATAGAATTTTGTAATGCGCATCCTTCTCCGTTCTCTTTTGTCTTTCAATAACAATGCAAATACGTAGAGATTCGTTGTTACAATAACGATTGCTTATCCCAAATGTAATGGCATCATTTGTTTTCTGTATAGGCGCACTCCTTGTGGACGAGATGTCGCTGAGTGAAACCATCAGCTTCGACCGAAAGACACTCAAATTTAAACACTTCGTCGATTTGGGGGAGCACACACCCGACAACCAAATCAACATCCGCGGAGATCATGCCCTGGTATTCATGTACCAACCTTTCAGAGGAGTATGGGTCCAAGTGTTGGGATGCTTTCTCAGCAAAAATTCGGCCACAAGTCAAGTGCTTCACAAGCTTATCCTACAGTGTATACTACTGATCGGCCATTCCGGCTTTCATGTTGACGTTGTGACTATGGATGGAGCCCAATGGAATCGAGGCGTTTGGTCCTCAAGAAACACTTCGAGGCTCTTCTAGCTTACGAGGGTTATACGAAGCCTAACTTGAGTGTGGCATATACTTTGACACCCGCTCACTTGAATCCAAAGGGCTATCAAAAAATGAACGTACCGTTAGCTTTTCAGGTATATTAGTATCTGATTTGAGACAAATTTACTAAATAAACTATTTGAATATTTCGTGACTGATCAATAGTATTGTAGTTGTTTGCGGAACGAGTCAGGATTGCAATGGAGTTGTACAAGGATGACCCCAATTGCCCGGATCTCAGTAACGCTGAACCAACAATAAAATTTTTTCGACTCGTCGGCGATCTTATTAATGCGATGATGTCGCGCACACCGGCCAACGCCTTGAAACCTCATAACACGTGCAGACAAAAAAAAGATATGCCATGCATAGATCAAATAATAGATGTTGTATGGGGTTGGCAAATAAGTTCGTTTCGTTTTTAAAAGTGTAATGAAATACAATTTACCGAATGAACTTATTTGCAAACCCAACACTGGTTGTTAAACCAGAAAATAAACATTCTGCCGTGGCATCACAAAATGAAGAATTATATGAATCTATAGGTGTATCTTACGAGTTGTTACTTGTTCTGTTTATAGTCCATCCATCACCAGCAGTTTCATTTCGATTCGATAGATTTACTTTTGCTCATTCAGTATTTACTTACTGAAGGTGTTTTCGACTTGTCTGAATCGGAACGGTATATGAAATTCGTCTAAACTATCGAATTTCACCGTTTACGAGCTGCCTCTCATCGTAGAGCATGATATTCTGAAACATCGTAATATCCTCCAAAGTTGATAATCTGTCTCGAAGCGATTCCATTCAATTTCTTAGTAACGTTGGCATCAAGGTGAAAAATTTACACTGGAACTAGTTACGATAGTTTCAAATACTCCTAATGTAAATCAGTGATGTCAGGAAAGATGGCGGAAAAAATCCCGCAGTGCCCCCACTCTGCGGTCTGGCTACGCGCGGCGGCAGAGGGGAAGGTGTACAGCTGACTTATTTCCCCTCCGGCGTTTCGTGTCACGCGACTCCAT
>JARQTC010002627.1:0-10402 GCA_030142495.1 Cephus runcator
GACGTTTACTCCGATTATCTCTGCTTCGATCTAGCAGCCTGAGCGGCCGTGCGTTTCCGTAACCGATCGATCCCGTTCTTGCATCCAGTTGCATTTGCTGATTTTACGCGAAACCGAAGATCAGCACAAGAACTGGCTGGCATGCGGATTCATGGGCCAAAGGGAGACGTAGGTTAGTTCTAGGATTTACGTTATCGGTGTAGAGTTGAGAAAATACGTTTATACTTTTTTTTTTAATACTTTAAAAATACTTTTTTTTTACTATTTTTCGACAGCAAAGAAATGCAGAATGAAGCATTTTCTTAAGTACATTCAATGCATAGGGAAAAAGAAAAGAAACTATAATTTATGTTTTACATACATGTCGGTAATGTAGAACTACCGTCTGTACAAGGAATTTCATGTATCTATATATGGACAGACTGGGATATAATCGACAATGTTAAATAGAAACTGCGCCTATAAGACCAGGTGTTTCAAAAGCACACAAGTGATATCTTTTGCAGTGGCAACGTATAATAAAAGAGCAAGAGACACTTAATATCTTCTTAGCGAAGCATCTAAAATTATACTTTTACAGATACTGGAGAGTGACACTGGTTCTTTATTTACATCTTTATTTGTACACCCGAGCGAAGTTACAGAGTAAATTTTTAATTAAAAAAAGGACAATCCATTTTAACATATATGTAAGTTTAGGATCAGATAATCAACAACGTCTAAGAGTTTCGAATGAAGTCTATATTAATTATTTCGCTTAAAAAATAGCAAACATGTACCTAAAAAGAAGAGTACGTGTCACGCAGTCGAGCGTCACTTATTTCAAATTTCCCACGCGACCTAACCCCCGCCATTGTCAAGTCTACCGTTTGGATCTTAACGGAAAAGAACATTGCAGGATCTTCGCGGACGTAGAGGAACAGCAGGAACAGGGATAAGGAATGAGGGTCCTCTCCTTTCTTAAAATAAGTGACGTTCGTCTCTACTCGTGAAATAACCGCAGTCGGTAATGCAGAAACGCACGCAGCCACGTGGCGCTTTTTTTTCATCAAATCGAGGTCCTGTCAGATAAGCGCCGCCGGTTGGCAAGCTGGGCAACTGGTAGATGTAACGACTTTTCATAGCGGAGGTCAAATTAGATTCAGATAATTTGCTTGAATCTGATAACATATTGGTTGGTTCTAACGGAATATTGTAACGGCATGCGTTATGTAAGTGAAGAGCTTCGGTCCGTGTTCATTTGCGTCATAATCATAATATTCATAAGGAGATTCCGATTAGAGATACAGTTGGACCGTCACATCAGATTTCAAATGAATTAATAATGAAAACTAAATATAAAATATGAAGCATTGTTATTATTAATTTTAGTATACTCATCTCAAGTTTATTTTACTAATTGGACTGCTGCATCTGGTATAATGTCAAAAATTGAATATATTCCATTCGTCTAAATCGAAATACGATGTCGCGGCCCGACTACACTGGGTACTTGTTGGACTGTACTCTATTCATAAAAACTACGAGCCGTCTGGCACTCCCATTCTTTAATTTCTTTAGAATGCTTAATTTATTTACCTCTGACTGATTGAGGGTTTGCTAAACGCATCAATACTTGTCCACTGAGTTCTTCGCCTGGTTCGTAGGTGCAACCGTCCTTATCGAGCTGAATATCCAATTTAGTAATATTCATTGTTGCTATGCGACCTTGATTTCTTTCGTGTTCAGTATTTGGCAGAAATAATCGCAGCTCGGATACCGGTTACGCCTGCTACCCTGCCGGTGTCTTGTGCGAAACTAACTGGAGGCGCTTGATGCTAGCGCCACTGCGGCTTTGTGCTGTACTAAGGAGCAGCTCTTTCTTAGTATCAGCATAGAAAGATCATTTTAGAAAGATTATGATGACTTAAGAAATTTTTGTCTCTGTACGAATTCCTCGAGACGGTGAAACGGTGAATTTTGATTGACACTGATAACTGATAATTATCACTCAGTCTTACGGTACCACTGGCTTGGAATCTTTTTTACTAACCTTAACGTTATTTAATTGTAAAGAAATTGAATTTTATCCGCGTACCAGAAAGAGCGGATGCTTACAAATACATAAAGTTTTACCTAAAGTATATTAATACCAACATGACGTAAAAATTCGTAAGTATGGCTGCCAAAACGTCTAAAAGTGTAATGTTAATTAATTCAATTGAAATTTAATTTATCATATCAGCAATCAGTCGCTCTTGTGTGGAATATTGTGTGCTGGGTCTTGCGGAAGGGATGGCTGCGTTACATCAGGACGAGGATTTAATTTTTTCATTAAACGTCATTAAACGTCTAAATGACGACACTTTTGTAACGGGGCATTAAATTTTGAAATGACGACAATTTTTTTTCTCTATTGTCACGATTCGATGACTATCATATGAAGCTGAGATATAAAATAAATTGCATAAATATAATTATATTGGGATTCTCGCTGTAACTTTCCACTGGTTTAATCGTGCCTTTTTTAGTTTAAGTAAAATATAACTCTGATTTTAGGATTGTTTATGATTATTTAAATTTTAGATGATTTTAGTAATCCTTTTCTTTTTCTATAGTCCTCGCCTATGCACGTACAGTGATCTTAGGTGGTTATCGATAAGGCAATCAGTCGCTCACCTTAAGGGTGACAAAGGCATCGGAGAACTTCATACCAGTATGGTATCGAAGAATTCTTATAAACGTACAGTAATCTTATAACTAAGATATGTAATAAAAAATGGCAAAAAGAAGTGTAAAGGCATAAAATTTGCGTACGAAATATAGTATATAAACTTTTTCATCATTTCTACGTTACTTCTTATCTAAAGACGCTTTAGGGCTGCTTTTCATCTGTTATATGCGCGCGGACGTACATGGATCGTTGATCTCGGAAGCGGCGGAAGTAACTCAGCAGTCGGAAGTCAAGTAAGTAAATTAAAAGATAATGAACACTATCGGCAATCAGTTGTTCCTGTATGGAAGATTGTCCAATGGATACGGTGGAATGAATGACTGCTTCACATCAGCATCAGAATTTGGTTCTTGTTTCTGATCAACCGGATGAGACTCCCTGGTGCATTCCTCATATGAAGGTGGTGCTGAAATGATTGATATGTTGGATGCATATTGATATCATGACGTATGCATTATTATTATTATTATCGCATATAACATATATTTATGAATGAGGCAGGCAAATTGTCAGCAGTTAAAAATGGACTCACGGAGTTCTGATGGAGCAACAAAACCAATTGGTAGAGTGCTGGGCCCTGGCACTGGGACCACAAATGGCATTCTGGTCACTGGCTCTCCTGCTCCTGGTTTATAATTTTCGAATCCAAGCTTATAGTTTTGAGGCATCGGCTGACAATTTATTGGCATCGGTTGATCAACTGGTCCCGGTGGGTATGGCGCAAATGGCACTTCCGGTTCCGGTGGGTATGGCGCAATCGGCACTTTTAGTCCTGGTGGGTATGACGCAAATGGCACTTCCGGTTCCCGTGGATATGGCACAAACGGCACTTCTGGTTCCCGTGGATATGGCACAAACGGCACTTCTGGTTCCCGTGGATATGGCGCAATTGGCACTTCCCGTCCCGGTGAATATGGCGCAAATGGCACTTCCGGTTCCCGGGGATATGGCGCAATTGGCACTTCCGGTCCCGGCGAATATGGCGCAAATGACACTTCCGGTTCCCGTGGATATGGCGCAATTGGCACTTCCGGTCCCGGTGAATATGGCGCAAATGGCACTTCCGGTTCCGGTGGGTATGGCGCAATTGGTGCTCTGGCTTCAACTGGTACCGATGCTGTTGACCAGTCGGACGAAGCAGAGATCAGCGGGATCGTTCCAATGAGTATTGGATATTTATTAGATATGTCGGAGGGGCTATACGAAAAAAAAAAAGGATTTGACGATCAACTTGTGACTTATCGTGAGAAATAATGCGACTGAATTATTTTCTTTTTACAATGTAACCACTCTTCACTTACCAACCGGAAATGACGTATGTTATATTCAATTCGTAGTCAATGTCGATCAGTTTGCAGTATGGGAAGTAAGATGCCGGTACCGATCGTACCAAGATACTCGTGTCGAATTCACCACTTTGATCAAATGGTCCATACAGCGTCTTGTCCTCCAGAATTCGATTCAATATTTTTTTTTCGCTATCCCATGGTACTCTAAACGTTATCGTCTACACACACACACACATATATATATATGCCATTGGATATTTGTATTACTGTATTGATTTCGTAAAATTGTATTTAGCAAAATTACCATTCACCTGTATAAACTCCAATTTGATTTTCTCAATTTCCACCTCCGATCTGTTATCGAAGCATACTTTGGCTTCGATATTTTGTCCAGGAACGTATCCCCTCACTGGCAACGTTATTCGCACGTCCATTTCTCCCAGTGAGCAGCAACAGAGGTTGCCGAAGGAGACTGCGTGCTTGTCGTGAATTCCGTTCTGTTTCAAATTTCCCGTGAAAAGTGTTGAAAAATATTGAACAGCTCTCGCCGAAACTTACCTTTGCCCCGGGCACGGTGTTCAGATCCAATTTCGATACCACGATAAAGTCTTTGGTTACTTCGTGATCGGGTGTGTTAGGCCGAACGACCACTACTTTCAAAGTGTATGTCACGTTTCCGTAACGATGCTTGAAACTGCTAGGAATTTTTTGCGGCAATTGAAACCTGAACGGATAGGACTGCTCGCCAGCAGGAATCTCCATTTTGTGACCTTAAAAAAAAAATTAATAAAACGCCAGTCATATCTTAAGGCAGAGTATTTGGAAATCGGGCGAAGGTCAGTTGAGGATTTTCATGCAGTCGGGAAAGTCCAAATTATTAATATAAATTTTATAACGTCAATTCTCACGTGGACCAGACGGTGGACCGTCGATGCCCATGAGTCATCTCAGTGTCTTCTTATAGATCCAATAATCGTCACGACTCACCGTCTGCACAGCCAATCAAATATTCCGTCCTATCTACGTAGCGCTCAGACCCAGTGACAGTGTCCAACTCTGTCTTCGTATGTCCGTTCTGATCTCGAACTGTTTTTTCTCGCACCCATTGAACGTGACATTTACCTTCTATCTTTATCTTTAGACCTATAGTTCGAGGGTAATGTAATTATTATCATATGCACGTATATATATATATATATATTTTGTGACGTGATTTTTCGACTCACGGTCACGAGGCGACTCCCGCTACCGATTCAGATAACGTTCAAGATTTTTGGGTCCCTTCGAATCGGCAACCTCATCAGAATCTACGCTCTCGGACTGATTCGTACAGTTACGTGAATGATCTTGGAAAGATTTTTTATTGCTGGCTGGAGAAGACCCGAGGGAGACGTCTCCGCTGACCGGCAGAGGTCCGGCTGAGATACCGGCGCCCTGCTGAAGACGGGTAATGGGCTGTAGAGCGGGCGGAGACAGAGTTTTGGTTAGGTTAAGGGCTGGGGAGGAGTGGAGGAAGCGCCTGACCCGAGTAGAGGAGGTGGAGCTCAGCTGTACCTCGGGGTCCTGGGGAAGCGGCCGTGGAGGATCTCCAAGAGTTACGTACCGTTTCGCTAAGGCATTCACTTATTTCAAATTTCCCACGCGACCTAACCCCCGCCATTGTTGAGTCTACCGTTTGGATCTTAACGGAAAAGATCATTGCGCAGCTTTACAGCGCATATCGAGGCGCGCGACTTCCGGATCTTCGCGGACGTACAGGAACAGCAGGGACAGGGATATGGGATGAGAGTCCACTCCTTTCTTAAAATAAGTGACGTTCGTCTCTACTTGTCAAATAACCGCAGTCGGTAATGCAGAAACGCACGCAGCACGTGTCGCTTGTTTTCATCAAATCGAGATCCTGTCCGATAAGCGCCGCCGGTTGGCAAGTTGGGCAACTGGTAGATGTAGCCACTTTTTATAGCGAAGGTCAAAGTAGATTCAGATAGTTCGCTTGAACCCAAAAAGATATTGGTTGGTTCTAACGGAATTTTGTAATGGGGCATGCGATACGTAAGTCAAGAGCTTCGATCCGTATTGATTTGCGTAATAAAAAAAATATTCATAAGGAGATTCCGATCAGAGATATAGTTGGATCGTCACATCAAATTTCAAATTAATTAATAATGAAAACTAAATATAAAATATGGAGCATTGTTATTATTAATTTTAGTATACTCGTCTCAAGTTTGTTTTACTAATTGGACTTCATCTGGCATAATGTCAAAAATTGGATATATTCCATCCGTCTAAATCGAAATACGACGTCGCGATCCAATTACACTGGGTACTTATTTTACTGTACTCTATTCGTAAAAACTACGAGCCGCCTGGCACTCAATTGTCCAATTTCTTTAGAATGCGTGATTTATTTACCTCTGAATGATTGAGGGTTTTCTAAACGCATCAATACTTGTCCATTGACTTCTTCGCCTAGTTCGTAGGTGCAACCATCCTTATCGAGCTCAATATCCAATTTAGTAATATTCATTGTTGCTATGCGACCTTGATTTCTTACGTGTACAGTATTTGGCAGAAATAATCGCAGCTCAGATACGGGTGACGTCTGCTACTCTGCCGGTGTCTAGCGCGAAACTAACTGGAGGTGCTGAATACCAGCGCCACTGCGGCTTTACGCTGAACTAAGGAGCAGCTCTTTTTTCGTATCAGCAGAGAAAGATCATTTTAATGAGATGATGATGATTTTTACGTAAATTTTTTCTCGGTATGAATTTCTCGAGACGGATAAACGGTGAATTTTGATTGACACTTGTAACTGATATTTATCACTCAGACTGACGGTACCAGTGGCTTGCAATATTTTTTGTTATCACCCTTAACTACGGATGCTTACAGATACATAAAGTTTTACCTAAAGTACATTAATACTAACATGACGTAAAAATGCATAAGTTTGGCTGCTGAAACGTCTAAGAGGCAAGTGGAATGTCAATAAATTTAATTAAAATTTAATTTGTCTTATCACTAATCAATCGCTCCTGTGTGGAATATTGTGTGCTGGATCTTGCGGAAGGGATGGTTGCGTCACATCAGGACCAGGATTTAATTTTGTCATTAAACGTCTAAATGACGGCACCTTTGTAACGGGGCGTTAAATTTTGAAATGACGACAGAGACTGCGACACACTGCCTACATTTTTTCCCCTCTATTGTCACGACTCGATGACTATCATATGAAGCTGAGATATAAAATAAGTTGCATAAATATAATTATGTTGGAATTCTCGCTGAACGTTTCCACTGGCTTAATCGTGCCTTTTTTAGTTTAAGTAAAATATAACTCCGATTTCAGGACTGTTTATAATTATTTAATTTTTAGATCATTTTAGTAATCCTTTTCTTTTTCCATAGTCCTCGCTTATGCTCATACATTATGCACGTACAGTATCCTTAGGTGGTTATCGATAAGGCAATTAATCGGTCACCTTAAGGGTGACAAAGGCATCGGAGAACTTCATACCTACAGTATGGTATCGAAGAATTCTTATAAACGTACAATCATCTTATAACTAAGGTACGTAATAAAAAATGGCAAAAAAATGAAGTGTAAAGGCATAAAATTTGCGTACGAAATATAGTATATAAATTTTTTCATCGTTTCTTCATTATTTCGTATCTAAAAACGCTTTAGCGTTGCTGCTCAGCTTTTCTATGCGCGCGGACGTACATGGATCGTTGACGCCGGAAGCGACGAAAGGTATTTCATATTTTCCTCCTTCTTTAAGTAACTCAGCGGTCCGGCATCAAGTAAGTAAATCAAAAGTTAATGAACACAATCGGCAATCAGTTGTTCTTGTACGGAAGATTGTCCAATGGGTATGGTGGAATGAATGGCTGCTTCACATCAGCATCAGAATTTGGTTCTTGTTTCTGATCAACCGGATGAGACTCCCTGGTGCATTCCTCGTACGAAGGTGGTGCTGAAATGATTGATATGTTGGATGCATACTGATATGATGACGTATGCATTATTATTATTATTATCGCATATAACATATATTTATGAATGAGGCAGGCAAACTGTCAGCAGTTAAAAATGGACTCACGGAGTTCTGATGGAACAACAAAACCAATTGGTAGAGTGCTGGGCCCTGGCACTGGGACCACAAGTGGCATTCTGGTCACTGGCTCTCCTGCTCCTGGTTTATAATTTTCGAATCCAAGTTTATAGTTTTGAGGCATCGGATGATAATTCATTGGCATCGGTTGATAAGCTGGTCCCGGCGGGTATGGCGGGATTGGCACTTCCGGTCCCGGCGGGTATGGTGCGATTGGCACTTCCGGTCCCGGTGGGTATGGCGCGATTGGCACTTCCGGTCCCTGCGGGTATGGTGCGATTGGCACTTCCGGTTCCTGCGGGTATGGTGCGATTGGCACTTCCGGTCCCTGCGGGTATGGTGCGATTGGCACTTCCGGTCCCGGTTGGTATGGCGCGATTGGCACTTCCGATTCTGGTAGGTATGGCGCGCTTGGTGCTGTGGCTTCAACTGGTACCGATGCTGTTGACCAGTCGGACGCAGCAGAGATCAGCGGGATCGTTCCAATGACTATTGGATAATTATTAGATATATCGGAGTGGCTGTACGAAAAAAAAAGGATTTGACGATCAACTTGTGACTTATCGTGAGAAATAATGCTACTGAATTATTTTCTTTTCACAATGTAACCACTCTTCACTTACCAACCGGAAATGACGTATGTTATATTCAATTCATAGTCAATATCGATCAGTTCGCAGTTGTAGAAGTAAGATGCCGGTACCGATCGTACCAAGATACTCATGTCGAATTCCCCACTTTCATCAAATGGTCCATACAGCGTCTTGTTCTTCAAAATTTTAATCTCCATTTTATTTTCGCTGTCTCTTGGTACTTTAAACGTTATCATCTACACACACACATATATATATATATATATATATATATATATGTATTTGGGTATTTGTACTACTGTATTGTATTTGTAAAATTGTATTTAGCAAAATTTCCATTCACCTGTATAAAATCCATTTTGATTTCCTCAATTTCCACCTTCGATCTGTTATCGAAGTATACTTTGGCTTCGATATTTTGTCCAGGAACATATCCACTCGCTGGCAACGTTATTCGCACGTCCATTTCTCCCAGTGAGTAACAACAGAGGTTGCTGAAGGAGACACTGTGCTCGTCTTGTATTCCTTTCTGTTTCAAATTTCCCGCGAAACGTTCAAAAACGTTAAACAACTCTCTCTAAAACTTACCATTGCCTCGGGCACAGTGTTCAGATCCAATTTCGATACCACGATAAATTCTTTGGTTACTTCGTGATCGGCTCTGTTAGGGCGAACTACCACTGCTTTCAAAGTGTATATCACATTTCCGTAATCATGTCGGAAACTGCTTGGAATTTTTCGTGGTAATTTTAAACTGAACAGATAGGACTGCTCGCCAGCAGGAATCTTGATTTTGCGACCTTAAAAAAAAAAATTAGTAAGACGCCAGTCATATCTTAAGGCGGAGTATCTGGAAATCGGGCAAAGGTCAGTTGAGGATTTTCATGCAGTCGGGAAAGTCCAAATTATTAATATAAATTTTATAACGTCAATTCTCACGTGGATTTATCTCAGTGTCTTCTTATCGATCCAATAATCGTCACGACTCACCGTTTTCACCGCCAATCAAATATTCCGTCCTATCTATGTAGTGCTCAGTCGCAGTGACAGTTTCCAACTCTGTGTTCGCATGTCCGTTATGATCTCGAACAGTTTTCTTCTGCTCCCATTGAACGTGACATTTACCTTCCATCTTTATCTTTAGACCTAAATTTCGAGGGTAATGTAATTATTATCATATCACGTCCGTATATATATATATTTTTTTTGTGACGTGATTTTTCGACTCACGGTCACAAGGCGACCTGATCAGAAGCTACGCTCTCGGATTGATTCATACAGTTACGTGAATGATCTTGGAAATAGTTTTTATTGCTGGCTGCAGAAGACCCGAGGGAGACGTCTCCATGGACCGGCAGAGGTCCGGCTGAGATACCGGCGCCCTGCTGGAGACGTGTAATGGGGTGTAAAGCGGGCGAAGACAGAGTTGGGGTTAGGCTAAGGCCTGGGGAGGAATGGAGGAAGCCCCTGACCCGGGTTCAGGATGTGGAGCTCAGCTGTAGCTCGGGGTCCTGGGGAAGCGGCCGTGGAGGATCTCCAAGAGTTACGTACCGATTCGCTAAGGAATGATCTCGATTTGGTTTAAAGGGACGAATCGAGGGAAAGGGTAAGTGTTATCGGCTATAAGGATCTCGACCAATCGGAATTGTTAGTTCTCGAATCTGACTGTCGTCAAAGTCAGTCTGTCTT
>JARQTC010002628.1:0-10374 GCA_030142495.1 Cephus runcator
AATAGGCAAACATGTAGTGACTTATGTACTTGGCCTCAATAATCTGATATCAATACTTTTTATTAGAGGAATACACAACACTCCTGTACGTGGCGTAGTTTTTTACACGTAAGTGTTTTTTGGGGGATTAATTTTTCGCAACGTTAGACCATAGTGACCAACCTTCCGACGTTGCATATTGCTAGTAGTGTAACAATGGACATCGCTCCATGGTAAATATATGCCCATTTATTTACCATCAATTACATTAATTCTTCGCTTCAATTAATTTTTATCAAGGAATGCCAGGGTGCTCTGGATGTTTAGAAATTTCCGAAAAATTAGGAGTTCTGATCGGGAATCGAACCCGATACGTTCGGAATGCCAAACCGAACACTTACCACTGTGCCACCGAACCCACTGTCCGATCTGATGAGTCCTATTTATTTATTTTTCAATCATTCCTAGGTGGCCTCTGCTTCAGCTCTGTGACGTCACGTTGCAGTATACAGGGTTTTCCGAAATTACCTGACCAACGGGGTATGGCAGTGTTCGGGAGACACCCCTAATCATGAAAATGACCTTCCTTTTTTCCGGAAGGTCATAGTTTTTAAATGGGAGCAGTTCAAAGTTGACCAATCAAAGCGAGGCGTCAAGAGAAACATAGGCACCTACGAACTCTGAGTTTTCTTCCCTCGCTTTTGTTTCTCGGTGGCTTTGGGCAGGATGACGTCAGCCGAAGGCATGCTTATCGGATGTCACTCGCTGAGAACAGAAATTCTCAATTGAACAGTCAAGCACTAACTGAAAACTGCAATGTCCTATGATAATACCATTTGACTTACACAGATATTTCTATGACGTCTTACGTAGGTTATCCTGATCTCGCTTTTCTTCCATTGATCTCCAGCGGTTACGTAGGTTACGTAGGTTATCCTGAACTCGCTTTTCTTCACCTTGAGATAGACAAAAATTGATTCAACTTTCACGTGTAATTCAACGGGAGATAGATTTCGGATTTACCTACTTTGAGAGATCTATATTATATCTTACAGGGAATATAAACTCTTAAGAAATATGCTTTATAAATCATAAAAAGTCGTCAATTGCATTTGAATTTTATTGCGATTCGTCAACGGGATGTAGCACGTATCGCTGGAGATCAATGGAAGAAATGTGAGATCAGGATGATCTGCGTAAGACGTCACAGAGATATCTCTATAAGTCAAATGGCATTATCATAGAACATTGCAGTTTTCAGTCAGTGCTTGACTGTTCAACTGAGAACTTCTGTTCTCAGCGAGTGACATCCAATAGGCATGTCTTTGGGTGACGTCATCCTGCCAAGAGCCACCGAGAAACAAAAGCGAGGGAAGAAAACTCAGAGTCCGTAGGTGCCTACGTTTCTCTTGACGCCTCGCTTTGGTTGGTCAACTTTGACCTGCTCCCATTTAAAAACTATGACCTTCCAGAGAAAAGGAAGGTCATTTTCGTGATCAGTGGTGTCTCCCGGGCAGCGACGAAACAGCTGATCGAGACTCCCGTGGGATGGATGCCCACCAGCCATCACGACCGCCAAGTATATGCAGCCCCGGTGCAATCCCGTCACACGGGTAGTACAGAGTCCTGTGTGACAGCGGTAGAGCCCTCTCCCTCCGAAACCGCGGATGTGCCCAGGAGGAATTTTGACAGGCCTGGAGTCCGCCATGTTGACCAGCGCGCGCAGCTCACCCGCGCGTGGGCGAAGCCAGCGCCGTGTCGCCCGTCCGCGAGACCCTGGAAGGCCAGGCAGTCTGAGGAATACGAAAAGGACCAATGCCCTGCCATGCTGGAACTGCCGACCAATGCCAGAGCACATAGCCCTCTTAGCCGAGCAGCCCAACCAACCAACGAGGCCCTGGAGACCCACGAGGGCCAAACAGCTGGAATGTTCGTCACTTCGAGCCAGGTTGCGATTAAGGAGAGAGTGTGACTAGCGTACGAGTTGCGAGTGAGTGAGAGGAATACTGCGTGAGTTTGGGATTACGTGTGTTGCGGATACTGTTGGAGTGAGTTGTGTATGACTGCGTTTTCCTTTTTTTCCCTTTTCCCTACCCCCTTGTTGCTTTTGCGTTTCAAGATATAATATATCCTCGTTTTGTATTTAGCGAGCCGTCCCCACGTGGACCGGTCTTTTGGCCTTTTGCGTACCTTTTTTTTTAGTTTCAGAATGGCCTTTAGCCAACCGCTTGCGGCCAGTGGTATATTGCGTGCAATCTAGAGTAGTTTGCGCCCTTTTTGGGAAACCCCCGTGCCCCTTTCCTTCCCCGCCCGTTTTTGAATATTGTAAAGCCCGAGGTATTTGTAAGTATTGTCGCGTTCGGGAACCTTTATCCCTGAGACCCTCTTCCCCCGCTAGTCGTGCCTTTTCAAATTATAGTAAATATTCGAGAACCTTTTCAGGTCACTCGACGGTGCTACGCCGTATAAGTAGCTAGCGCCCAAGTTGTTGTGTTCGCGTATTATTTCGTGCCAGTAAGTCCTCCTGTCTCTCCTGCCCCCCTTGCCCACTAGTCCGTTTAAAGGTCCCTTGCGACACTGCGTGGTCCTGCGTGAGCCCCGCGTGTTATTGTTTAGTCTTGCGCATTTGGAGTGTTATATTTTTCTAGTGTAGTAATTTCTGGTTTCTTTTCTTTTCTATTTTTCTTCTTGTATTGACATTTACGTTATTAATTATATTCTTTTCTACCTCACCCCGTGTCCCCTTGTAGTTATTGCGATAGCTAATTTGCGCGGACTCTGGGCAGATATCATCTGCTCAGCACGTCACACTAAATACAGTAAAATCATGACTGGTTGTTCTAATGTTAATGATTCCTAGAAGGTACTCACCTCCCTCCAGCACTCTTAAATTTGATTCTCAAATCGTATAATACAAAACGATTTAATGATAACAGAGAACATCGACGAGTAATCCACCGCCATATAGGTTTTGGTGGCCCTGAGAAAGGTTTTTTAATATCATAGTACCAATAACTTGTCCAAAATCTATTTCAAACAAATCACTGGATTGAGAGGATTTTAAATGGAATCGGTCAAATTATTGGAAAATAGACCATCGCCTCGAAATAATTCCTATGTTTTTCTGGCACGTGCGCCCAAACTTAATCTCGTTCTTCTTCATTCTTCTTGCTCATATATTCTTAATCAAATTTAAATCGGGTGACTTAGCTGGCCAATCAATGATTAAGATTAAGAAGTCATCCGATGAGCGGTATATCTTCTACTGGGTAAATAGCATGAACAGTTTTGAGAACGTTATTGATATATCAGGACTCAAAATGTAACCAAAACGACCAGAAATCCGTATTATTTAATTTCGTTTTTCTAGAACGGTTCTAAGACCGAAAATACTCAATATCGATCCAAAAACTTATATATTTCAGAATTAATATTGTCAGCGAAATATAGAATGGAACAGAATAAAAATCAAATGCATGGACCAAAATTACATCAACGTGATTTTCTTTGTGAATGGACTGATGTCTTTCTAATGTCCAAAATTGAACGATCAAACGAACTTACCTGTACGTGAAGTTCGATCGTAATTATATGAAGTCTTCGCTTGAACTACATTACTATAACAATGCGTAGATGTCCCCGAACAGCTACACTCGATCCACGAATTCAGAGTCCCAAAAACGGCCGCCAGGCGGCGCCCCTAGCACCGCTCTACCTAACCCTCAAGCTTCAGAGTACTTAGCTATTTTACCCCGCTGTAAAGTTCTAGGGTGGGTAAATAACAATGGGTGGGAGTAATGTAGTTCGAGCGAAGACTTCATATAATTACGATCGAACTTCACGTACAGGTAAGTTCGTTTGATCGTTCAATTATATTCGTCTTCGCTCTCCTACATTACTATAACAATGCGTAGTTGTTTAGAGTCAGTGGGGTAAAATCCAACAGACACCCAAACAATTTGAATAAATTGTCCAAACGAACTTCATTTCTTTATTCCTGTACAGTGTTTCGCGCAAACTCGAGCCCGTCTGACAAAATGGGCCGTTTGTAAAATTTTGCAAAGCACTGAGATCTTGGAGACCAACCGACAGTACGTCGAATGGTATCAACGTCGATACCTCTCTCATCAGCCTTGGATCCAGCGGCATGCCGCGTTGAATGGCCTGTAAAGATATCGGTATTGATGCCGCTTATTTTTAAGGTTTTCTTTAACCATCTACCTATGGAGTTTGCGCCTACTGCCTTATAAGGACTTCTCAAACTTATAAAAAGATTATCCACATTATTTCTAATGTTTTTGGTCCTTTCTATATATTTAGTTATTGAATTAACAACACATAACTTTGGTTTCTCTGTAAACTTTGGTAATTGAAGCAGAGGCTGTTCTCTGCCTGCTGCTGAAGTCTTCAATAACTCAGGAATCTTAATGACTAGACCTCTGTCTACTATTTTAATGTTACTTATCCTAATCAAGGACAAAGTTTGCGCTCTTTGCGCTGTACTTAGGGCTAGTAACATGAGCGTTTTATACGTTAAGTTAACAAGATTTTCACAATCCAATCCTTCGAGGAAATCTAGCACTATCGCCACGTCCCAAGTACCTGCGTATTTGGGTCTCGACGGTCTTAACCTGTATGCTCCTTTCATAAATCTAGAAATATCGAGATGTTCGCCGATTTCATCAGGTGATATCAACGAAATTGCACTTCTGAAAGAATTCAGAGTACCGTAGGCTGCGCCTCTTTCAAATCTTTCCGTTAAAAAACTAAGAACGTCTGTCATCCTGGCCTCACTAAAGTTAATATTTCTTTGTTTACAAAAAACATCCCATTGCTTTAATGCACATGCATAGTGTTTTAATGTAGAGTCGGCTATGGACGCTAACATTATTGTTAGGGCCTCCTCGGGTAGGCCTCTGTCTAAGAAGGCTGCCCGCACACTTTGGCGGCAATCAAACGAAGGTGTTGCGCTGGTGGATGTATCTTCTCCCTGCAGGGGGATAGCAACATATTATCATTCGGCTCGAAAATGATGAGTTTCCCTATAGCTATTTGTTCCAAAAAGGGAAACCAAGGCTGATTTCTCCACAAGGGCACGACTACGATACCAAGAGCATTCTCTCGCTTTATTTTGGCAAACATTTTTAATATTAGAGCAAACGGCGGAAAGGCGTAAAAGAATTCGTCAGACCAGTTGAGCGTGAACGCGTCAATGCAATAAGCATCTTTTTGCGGTTTCCACGCCACGAATCTCTCGCACTTCCTATTCTTAGCCGATGCGAACAAGTCAATTGACGGATGACCGAAAGCTTCAGTTATTATTTGAAACCATTCTCTGTTTAGTTCCCATTCTATATCATCCTGACTGATTCTCGAGAGTTCGTCCGCTACTACATTCTCTGACGATGCTATATAAGACGCGAATAAAATTTTCTCCCTTTGCTCCGCCCACTGCCAAATTTCTCTCGACAAAGCACTTAACGTATCCACTCTTACGCCTCCCATTTTATTTACGTATGATAAAGCTGTGGTGTTATCCACGCGTAAGAGAATTTGTACATTTCTAAATGCGATGCCAATTCAAATAAAGCGATCTTTACAGTAAGTAATTCTAAATAATTTATATGGAGTTTCTTTTCCTCTTCCGACCAGGTACCAAATATTTTTCGCACGCCATCAGTTGCGCCCCAGCCCGTCGAAGATGCATCTGTATAAATAGTTCTATCGTAACGACCATCTTTGATGTAGTGTACTCTATTAGATAAATTCTTCTTCCACCATCTCAAATCCTTAAAAACTAATTCTGGTAAAGACATTCTCCTATCGAAATTATAATCATTCATGATCAGCTGAAAAATCTTTTCTTTCTCTAAATTCTTAGTATACAACCAAGCATACTCGACTGCTGGGCACGCTGCAACAAGCTTACCGATTAGATGCGCAAAGTCTCTAATTGTACAGATTCTTGCTAACAAAAATTTATTTACAGTTCAATAAGTTGGTCTCTCTTCTCACTCGGTAAAGAAATGCAATATTTAACCTTATCAATGCTCATGCCTAGAAATGTGCCTTGTTGTGAAGGAATAAGTCTTGATTTCCTGTAATTTATTATAAAGCCTAGAGCCGTAAATAATTCCTTCGTTCGTTTTATGTTCTCACTACAGAGGTCGAAGGTATGCTCTATGCCCATATAATCATCAAGATAGATAACGTTTTTAAAACCCTCACCCCTTAAAACCTTGATTGGCACTCTCAACAATTTGGTAAAAATATACGGCGCGGAACTTAACCCGAAGGGGAGGCACGTGAACTCAAAGATTCTTCCTTTGAACCTGAATCTCACGTATTTCCGACTTTCCTCATCTAGCGCGATTAAGAAGTACGCGTCCTCGAGATCGATTGATGCTATGAAATCATTTGGAAACGTTAACGCTACTGCAGTTCTCAAATCCTCCATCTTAAAATGTTCCTTAACGACGAACTGATTCACATATTTTAAATTCAAAATAAAACGATCTTTACCATTAGACTTCTTTACTAAAAAGTATGGCGATAGAACCTGACCCTCGACCTCAACGCTTTCTACTACTGCTCCCTTATGCCTAAGTTCTTCAATCGCAAGCTCTAGCCTACTCTCTTGCTCTTCACCTGGGAAACAGTTGTAGCTTCTGTCAGTAGCTACCGGTGTCTCAGCAAACCGAATTTTATAACCTAATACATTGTCCAAGATAAATCTGTCGTTTGTAATTTTCGCCCAACTCGCATGAAAATTGCGTAATCTGCCTGCTATACGACTCACACTAGCTAATTCTCCTTCCGTGTTTGGTTCTGTGGTTGTCGACCCGGGTTGGTCCTGCCGCGCGGGTTCTGGGCTCGATGATTGACGAACTGTTGCTTTCCTTTGAAAAAGAATTTGGGTCTCCCCTGTTCTCTTGACTGTGTATACCCCGCACCGCGAGGACGGGCTCTGTACGAGGCACTGAAGTTTGACTGCTGAGGGGCCTTGGAAGTGCCTGGTTGCTGTACTTTCAGCAAGCTCTCGCCCTCTTTCGTTAGAGCTTTTGATTCCTTTATTCTTAAGGATAATTCTTTACCGTACAGGAGATCATCGATCTCAGTATCCTTTAACATATTTATGGTCTCCTTGTTTAACCCGGGCTCGACGAAAGCCTTTCGATTGAGGGATTGTTTGTTCATTAACAAAGAAGCTAGATTCCCAATGGTCTTAAGCGGCTCTAGAATCTCCGATAGGTCCAAACCTTCCTCGCGATTTTCATCAATTCTTGTCATTAACGAACCTGTGACCGTTAAAATTAGACCAGTTATATCTTGGATCTTCATCATGTGGCCATCACGAGCCCTAGCCGTCTCTTTCATAGTAGCAGATATCTGGGGGTTTAGCTTCGGTGTCTTGAAGTCCGGCGCACACGCATATGTTTCTAGTAGAGTAACTTCCTCCTCCTTCTTCATGCCCTTGCGGCAGTAAAATTTCCATATGTTTAACAGTTCAGGACGAATCTCAGTCGTCATCGAGCGTGGGGCTGATGGATCTTCTCCGACCTGTATATGCGCAAAGCAATGAAAAGCCTTTGTGCATAAATTGAGGTTATGCAACTCTCGCACACACCATCAAAAAACCTGCTCTTAAGTATATGAGAGTACGTATAAAATACGGTTATGCAATTCACGCATACACTGTCCAAATCATTCTCTTATATAAGAAATATACAAATTCCAAAATCTCGTTTTGCCACGCCAGCAAACACGAAAAAATTTTGAGTGGCTATTTTGTTTTACAACGCCCGTAAACACACACCTCTCGCCACCCGTGCGAGCACATGCCGCCAACCGTCTCTTTGTTTCCTACTCTAGCGAACGTCAACACAACGCGCATAGCCTTTGTCTCAATATATATATATATACACTTACAATGGCGAGCCATTCGGCATCTGCCTGTTCCTCGGCATCGGAAACATCCTCTAGGCCTTGTCTTTGTTCCTCCGTCTCTACACCAATATTAGGTTCGACATTTTCTTTCTCTGGCTCCTGCCGGTCGACCTCGGTGATGTGCTGATCCGCCCTGTGATGTAACGTGTCGACACTCGAAACTACCCTATTAAGCTTCCTCATGAGCTTTTGTAACTCCTCCTGCGGATTCAACTCCTTATCTCTATTCTTACTTTTCTTATGCCCATTTCCCTAAGAAATCCTAAAAAGTGGGACTCGAAAGAAAAAACACGTGTGTCTTGTAGCACGCACGAGAAAAAACTGAGGGTTAGGTAGAGCGGTGCTAGGGGCGCCGCCTGGCGGCCGTTTTTGGGACTCTGAATTCGTGGATCGAGTGTAGCTGTTCGGGGACATCTACGCATTGTTATAGTAATGTAGGAGAGCGAAGACGAATATAATTTCGTGATTTGGAACGTAATTGAAACGTTCTTAAGATGTTGTTTTGTTCCATTTTTTATAATGTTTTGCAGAACGAAGTCCTTACATCGTTCCAAGACATTACGTTTCAGAACACAAATTAGAACTAGGAGTGCAATACAATTTATTGAACACATTTCGCTTACACCGCTGCTAGAGCATTTAAGGCCATTCTAAAATGCAACGGGACACGAGACACGGAACACGTAACATGGCGCGGTATTCAATTGTATTTCTGCAAAATTCCATTGGATCCTTCAATTAAGAAGGAGAAAACCGTTTTTAAAACTGAGCGTTTACTAAATCTCTACGGTTTTGGCTACGTCTCGTATATAGTAACAATACGGAAGACGGTGGCAAGGGTGTACGTACATAAGCCGCTCCGCACACCGTAACGGCTTACGTGAAAAATACAATTGCCCTGCCAATATTTTCATACGTGAAATGTCATTATCTGTCACCTTTCATTATCTGTCAATATACAAATATTTTAAAAAATTGTATATGTGTTTATTCATTTAGATAAGTAAATCATTACTTCATTTTTAAAGTCACGATGACTTTTATCGTAGAGAAATTTTATTTCTCTAATGATATTGATAATGACCTCGTCTATAGAGTTGGTAATGACAGGTGACAGGTAATGACATTTTACGTATGAAAATATTGGAGGGTCAATTGTTTTTTTCACGTAAGCTGTTACGGTGCACAGAACGAGGCATGTTCGATGCTACTCATCACGCTCCGTGATCCGTAAAATACGTAATGACCCTAGCAACCGTCTTCCGTATCGTTGCTATGTCCGAGTCGTAGCCAAAATCGTTGAGATTTAGTAAACGCTCGGTTTTAAAAACGATTTTCTCTTTCTTAATTGGAGGATCCAATGGAAGTTTGCAAATACATATACAATTGAATACCGCGCCGTGTTACGTGTCTCGTGTCCCGTTGCATTGTAGAATGGCCTTTAGGGTTCGCTTGCTTAATTTGGCAACCAAAGATTGTTCAATAAATTCATTTCTCAATGACTTGGAAATGACTTGATGGATTTTAGTCTGCAAGGTCTCAAAATGTTAAAAAAAAACGAGCTACATTTTCTTATACTAACAGAAAATAATATTCCATTTAAAAAAAAATGTAATGTACTGTGTCTCGAAATCAAATGAATATAAAAAATAACCTTTGGATGAAAAATCGACCCCCTTGAAACCATAAAACTTTCATTTGAAACTTTTTCCCGTATCTTCAATAGTAACGGAAATAATCGAGGTGTGCACTTTTGATGAGACACCCTGTACAGGCGGTAACGCAAAACGTTAAAGGTGAAATAATAAGAGAACCACATCTCTAGATTACCACTGCTTTAACAATTCTTCGACACAGAATTGATCGGGAATGCGTGAGACGACGTGTTGCAGATCAATTCCGAATCTCGATCTATGTCGCATTACGATAACTTGGCCATAAACGAAAACGTCAGTCACTGTCTTCTTAGTTGCTCCAGATATCTACAGGAATACAGCTCCTTGGACACTAAGTTCCTCAAGTGATTTCAATACGATACTGGATACAAAATTAGACGAATGACACAAAACAAAAGCGGCCATACCACTAGTGACGTTATGAATTTCGAAAATCGGCAAGCTTTCCGAGAGGCAAACTGCGTCACCTACATCCGCTAGCCCAATCATATTCGAAGTTATGACGGCTTAGGCCGAAAGATTGCGATCTTCAATTGTCTTAACGATCCCAATGAAATAAACTCTAGTACTGTTTGCTGATACGGGTAACAGTAGTGTTATTTTCGAGATACGGGAATCTCATCCTCCTCTACGACCCAGGGATGGGCACATTCGAATGAAAAAGTATTTAAATACACCATTAAAATAATAAATAGTTTTCCACTCATTATTTATTTCGAGTTTAAATAACGAGTGGACTTTCACTCGTTATCTTTTTGAGATTAAATAACGA
>JARQTC010002629.1:0-10114 GCA_030142495.1 Cephus runcator
TATTCACTACATAAGACCAATCAGTTCGTACACGCGTTGCTGCATGGCACTCGGAGAAACACGGAATGGGAAAGGATGAACGGTGAAAGATTATCCAATTCAGGAACTCAAAAAGCTATACTATTGGTCGATCCGATGATATTCCGCTAGTGCCAACGAATAGTGAAACTTTATGGCGACGTAAAACTTGACGTACAAGATGTTTAACTGGAAAGTAAGGTTCTTTCGATATTACTTTTATTCTTTTAAAGTTATGTGAGTCCAGAACAAACTACTTAATGACTTTGCCATCTACTAGTTTTATATTTAAGATTCGTTATCAATTCTGATACATGTACTTCAAAAATGTATGGACTTCCAGATAAATTGCGAAATATCCACAGAATATCCACAAGTAGGAACTATGTCGGATGGAGACTGGCAGGTACTACTTCTTTATTCTGGATTTCTTTTTTTCTTTCACTTCGACGTGGCTCGCGGGAAATTTAAGACAGTACCGTCGCGATCAGCACTCCACCCTTTTATGCGCGCTCTGCCCCCTTCGTGGAAAATAGCCCCACTCTACACGTGCGCGTCGTTCCCTCTGGAAACTCCGACCAGCGACCTTTCATTGGATACTGGCAAGGCCAACCTCACTGGTTTCACCTATCCTCCTAGCGGCTCCAAATGTAATCATTCCGTGCGCACGATGACCCTTACAAGTGTCAAAAGACGACTCTCCTACTGAGCTCTTTAGCGGAATCAGATTGGCTTCAACGCAAATCCGAAGGTAGAATAATACGGTCACGGGAACCAGCATTTTCGTTTCCGGACACTTTATCGAATCCATTTTATCGAAAAGTTTTTCCAAGATTATTTTAACGAATGCACGTTTGACCGAATGGACATTTGATAGAAGCGGACAGTTGATCCAAAGAAGAATTTGATCGAAAAAGACAATTTTAGTTCAAAAGGGACATTTGAATGAAAGTGTCATAATTAAGTTATTAGATTAGGTTAGGTAAGATCAGGTCAGAACTCCATTCAAATTTCCCTTAAGAACAAATATCCATTTGACAAAAAAGGATTCGATAAAGTGACTTTTCAATCAAACGTTCTCGATAAAATGCTTTCGATAAACTGTCCGTAAACTCGCATGGTCTCCAGCGCTCGCTAGGTTACGTCATCAAGAGTCAGTCCACCAGTCATCGCGCATAGCGAGGAAACCTCAAACGAACTACACGGCCATCCGTCTCTCGCCGCGCCCGAGTTACTCTGAATGACGTTTACACATTCAACTTTATCCATTTATTCTTATCTCTAATAAAGGTATTTTCGAAACATGAATATACTGTAACAATTCAATGTAACATTAACGTAAACCTAAACATAGACATAAGTCGTATTACTCCCTAAATAAACCTTAATTTTTTCCTATCCGTTACAGGAACTTTAGATATGTTATGGGCATCAATTTAGATACTGAGGATATGTTCTGACTATCCTGTGGATATTAAATGCTGTGTGGGATGGTATCCTTGGCAGTGGCAATGAAAGTGGAACGACCGTGCCTCTACTATCTATAAATATAAGGATGACGTCACGCGCTTGAGATTAGTATAAAATACGTGGCAGAACGGCAAGATACGACAACAGTAAAGACTTCTCGTCACCCAATAGCTTCACTCGTGGTGTTTCAGTAGGACTATATACCATCTGTCTGTCAGTGCTGTGCGCGTTCCTGATGACGTATACGAGTGCAGGAAAAATGATGTATTCAAACAGTCCTCTGTCAGTAATAGCGAACGCCAGTAACTCTTTCGGCAAAGACTTCTTTAAGGTAAATATTAAAATGTCAGACTGCACTGCGAGGGATTCTACCTGGAAGCGATTTGTGAAATTAATTAATTAATTGAACTCTTTTTTTATTGAATAGCGGTTGGTGCAGGAGCAGCCTGGCAATATAATATGTTCTCCATTAAGCGTCAATATCGTATTGGCTATGGCGGCCTATGGTGCCCGTGGAAACACTGCTCTCCAGATGAGGCAAATATTGAGGCTTCCTGAGGAAGATGCTACAGGTCAAAGTGGCTATGATTCTCTTATCACTACCTTGAATGTATGCATTGGAATTAGATGTAGCGCGACATTGTTTAGTCACACTATAATTTGATATTTATTAAATATCTCGTTTTATTTGTAGAATGTTACGAATGTGGATTTACGAGTTGCTAATAAAATCTTTATCAATCACGTGTTCAATGTAAAGCCCGAATACGGGGCTATTACTAAAAACACTTTCCACTCACAATACGAGAAAATAGACGTTTCAAATCCAAGAGCTGCTGCAGCTACTATCAACTTTTGGTGTGCTAATAATACGAATGATCGTATAAAAGATCTGATCAGTCCTGGTTAGTTTAATAGAGTCATTTTTGTCTGATAAATATTTATTCCACCATTGTCAGTTGATTATTTAATTTTTTACTTTTTGTAATTGCAGGCGATATCGACGATTCCACTAGATTGGTACTGGTGAATGCTGTTTACTTCAAGGGCGACTGGAAAATTAAATTTCGTAATGAGCTCACCAGTTACCAACCCTTTTATATCAATTCAAATACAGTTAAGCAAGTGCCCACTATGAAAAGCACTTCCGCCTATGTGTGCGGTCGTCTTGATAATCTTGATGCCAGATTCATTGAACTTCCCTATAAGGTATATTTGTATGGGATAGTTATTGGTTTCGTTGCGTTCTTGTTTTTGTCGAAAATTTCACAACCTTTAATTTTTCGTTTCAGGGCTATGAGTTGAGTATGGTTATAATTGTGCCTAACGAGATTGAAGGGCTTCAGCGCATTGAAAATTATCTTCATGAGGTGGATTTCAGTCGGTTATCACAGTTAGGTCGCCAGCAGGAAGTGATCCTTTACCTACCAAAGTTCAAAATTGAAACAACCATCGAACTCAATGATTTACTGAAAAAGGTAAATTGAGCATAGACGTAACTAGGGATTTCTTGTATTTATATAAAAATGACATTCCCTGATACGCAAACGATCTTTCAGATGGGCATGACTGAGATGTTCGCGGATGCCGCCAATTTCTCAGGCATTTCCGATATCCCTGTTAAAGTCAGCAAGGTCGTCCAAAAAGCCTTCATCGAGGTCAATGAAGAAGGCAGCGAAGCTGCTGCAGCTACCAGTAAGTGACATTCTGTTGGAATATATGTGTCATTTTCTTCTATTCTTCTCTGGCATACCTCATCCTTGCATCTATTTATCTTCCATCTTCCTCCTCTTTCATGAGCCTCTGAGTTGATCGGCGAAGCTATTCCCTTTATCTTCTTCTTGATCCTATGAACTTCACTTATCTGTGTTCGAAGATCCGGCACTAGGGTTTGTGTTCTTAATGGGATTTTCTTTGCTCTTTTTTTCCTTTCTGTATTCTACTTCTCTTTACTTATGGGAATGACTATCGAAGGCGATTCAATTTGAAAATTCAGTATGCAAAGTCTCTGTAGCCTTTTTCTTTCGCTTTTTTGCTTACTACTAATGAGCTTGCACGTGTACGCCACCCTTCTACAATGGGTCGGTATACGTTTATCGGAATAGTGACGCTTATGAGCTGTCTGAAAAGGGCACTTTTTGAATTTTTGAAAAATCCAAGAAGTAGTTCCTGTTACCCTTACATTTATTAAAGAATATATCATTTCATTATTCATTTCCGTCATGTTGAACCACGCTCCTCTTGCTGTACTACCAAGTCAACTTATGCACACATTGTCATTTCTCTTAATTTTCTTTCTGCGTTATCTCAGCCAAGGAAGATAACTAAGGAAATAGTTGAAGTGTAAAGTGAATCATGAGAAAAGATAAGAGCGGCGTTCGATACTCCTCCAAGATGATTCGCATTAATCTTTCGAACTGATGGTCGTTAATTGCTTTTGGCAGGCTGCACGAAGATTGCGTTGTCAGGATGGCGGCCGAAGTCAATGCCGCTCGAATTCCGGATAGACCGTCCATTCTTGGCGATGATCAAACTGCGCGATATTGTACTATTCACGGCCAGGATCCTGGACCTCTAGAGAAATTGTAGAGAGCTTGACTGAGTGAGGACTAATCCAAAACGATAAAAAGAAATAGAGAACAAAAATAACTCAATATGATGCAGGTATGTCTAACTCTGAGATAGGAAAGAGAAAGAGACGGAGTCAAGAATTTGCTATTTCATTTTCAGGTTTGAAGAAGGTGATAAGTGGAAATGTTCGGCCGCCATGAAGTACCACAATGAGGATCGATCGTCCCATCTACTATGCGATCATTGAGCATCATCAAGATTCAAACAGCAAACAGGCCCTTGACCTCTTCCACGGTTAGCTGCGTATTCCTGATTCTTTATTAACCCCTTGCATTATTTTCACGAATCTGACTCGTAATCCACATTTCAGGCCAAAGATAAATATTACAAGTCGAACTCGTGGTCTTAGTCTCGGGCCAAATATGAATGTCTCGAATGGGATCCTTTGTCCCAATCCAGGCCACGTGCTACCTAGGAGACATTTCCGTGGTACAGTTTCGACTCTCGGTCTCCGCCGCTTCGGCTCCTTTCCCGACCATTCGGGCGCACCACTTGGGCACAGCTTCTTCCTAGTTAAATCGTAGTGCAAGGGGTTAAGAACGACTTGAACTTTATTTAGTTTTATAAGAATTTCTCTTGCGAGTTTCTTTTGAGTTAAGTCTTGCACAGCTTCGTCGAAAATATTTCTGAAGATTCTCGTCCAAGTGTTCCATTGCAAATATTCATAGAAACATTTCGAAATATTGTTTTTGAATTGTTTCTATGCAAATAATTCCGGAAATATTTGACAAGTTCGTCGTTGAACGACGATGCTATTAATTACTTAAGTATTTCTCAACGTTTCGAATTAAATACTTCCTATGAACATTCCAAGAAATTTACGACGAATTTTGATGACATGACGTTATTCCGATTTACAAGTCTTATCGCATTTAGTAAGTGCATTAATTAATTTCTTAAGGTACGCAAACAATTAAGGACTTTTCAATGAAAAATTCAAAATAACCAACAGCTAATCATCTTCAACGAGTTACAGTATTGTTATCGAATTACATAATACGAAATAATGTAATTTAAATTGATAGATGTTATGGAAAATAAACGGTTTGATTCGTGAAACATTACACTGGATGTACAAATAGAAATCGAAATACCAAAAAACACGAAAGACGGATTGAATCAGCGAATATTATTTACTTATTACCAAAATCTGATACGGAGTTTTACACTGCGGGAATTACATGGCACTCATCAGTGATTGTCCTCATCAGTCAAAGTCTGTGGGTGGTTAAATGTTTCATAAAGATTTGTATTACGACAGTGAAGAATATTGGAATTTCAAACGTTACTAAATTAATTCGGTCTTCAAGTGTTATCAAGTTGTGACATCGAGTCTCAGGTAATAATTTCTATTAATTAAGAATATCTAGCAGTTCCATATGCCTTAAAAGCAGATATAATATTTCAGTTACAATTACACGTGTGACACGTCATAACGTATATCGTTCTGATTTCAACTGAGTCTATAGGGATAAATGTAACGTGATTAATCTTATTGAGATTATATATTTTTCAAACTCTGATCATACCACTAATTTCGTTGTTTATCGACTCGTATAAAGCAGATGAAGAGTATACCGTATGGTATCCTTGACATTGGCAATGAAAGTGGAACGACCGTGCCTGTACTGTCTATAAATATACGGATGACGTCACGCGCTTGAAACTAGAATAAAACGCGTAGCAGACCGGTAGGATAGGACGGCTGTAAAGATTTCTGTTCACCCAATATCTTCAGTCGTGGTCTTTCAGTAGAACTACACTGAAACCTCGTTTAAGTTGACTCTCAGAAAAGGTTACTCGCGTTTAAGTTTTCGCGATACCTTTCGTTTTTGTTGACTCCCGCGCCTCCACCTAATTCTCAAGCAGCTGCCACGAGTGTATTGTATAGCGACGCGCATCAGCCAATCACAATAATCGCAAGAGGGGAACCGCGCAGTGGTGTGATCCCCTCCTGAGTTAATATAACCGAGATGTTTACGTTTCTGACGAGTCAACTTAAACGAGGTTTCAGTGTATATCTCATCTGCCTGGCAGCGTTTTGCGCGTTCCTGGTGACGTATACGAGTTCAGGACAAAACAATGGGTTCAAACAGTTCTCTGCCAGTAATAGCGAACGCCAGTAACTCTTTCGGCAGCCACTTCTTTGAAGTGAATATTAAAATGACACACTGCACTGCGAGAGCTTCTACTTGGAAGCGATATGTGAAATTAATTAATTAATTGAACTCTTTTATTATTTATTAGCGGTTGGTGCAGGAGCAGCCTGGCAATATAATATGTTCTCCATTAAGCGTCAATATCGTATTGGCTATGACGGCATATGGTGCACGTGGAAACACTGCTCTCCAGATGAGGCAAATATTGAGGCTTCCTGAGGAAGATGCTACAGGTCAAAGTGGCTATGAGTCTCTTATCACTACCTTGAATGTATGCATTGGAATTAGATGTAGCGCAACATTGTTTAGTCAAACTATAGATTGACATTTATTAAATATCTCGTTTTGTTTATAGGCTGTTAAGAATGTGGATTTACGAGTTGCCAATAAAATCTTTATCAATCAGGTGTTCAAGGTAAAGTCCGAATACGCGGCTATTACTAAAAACACTTTCCACTCGAAATGCAAGGAAATAGGCATTTCAAATCCAACAGCTGCTGCAGCTACTATCAACTCTTGGTGTGCTAATAAAACGAATAATCATATAAAAGAAGTGCTCAGTTCTGGTCAGTTCAATATTCATTTTTGTCTGTTAAATATTTATTCCTAGATTGTCAGTTGGTTATTTAATTTTCCATTTGTTCTAATTGCAGATGCTATCGACGATTCTACTGGATTGGTACTGGTGAATGCTCTTTACTTCAAGGCTACCTGGAAAGTAAAATTCCGTAATAAGCTCACCATTGACCGACCCTTCCATATCAATTCAAATAGATTTAAGAAAGTGCCGACTATGGAAAGCACTTCGAACTATTTTTACGGTCAGCTTGATAATCTTGATGCCAGGTTCATTGAACTTCCCTATAAGGTATATTTGTATGGGATAGTTATGGGTTTCGTTGCGTTCTTGTTGTTGTCGAAAACTTCACATAACCTGTAACTTTTCGTTCCAGGGCAAAGAGCTCAGTATGGTTATAATTGTGCCTAACCAGATTGAAGGGCTTCAGCGCATAGAAACCAATATTCATGAGGTGGATTTCAGTCAGTTACCACAGTTAGGTCGCAAGCGGGAAGTGATCCTTTACTTACCAAAGTTCGAAACTGAGACAACCATCAACCTCAATGATTTACTGAAAAAGGTAAATTGAGCATAGAGGTAAATCGGGAATGTTTTTATTAATAGCGGGGGGGGGGGGCTGGTAAGGTTAATTCGTACGAAAAAAGGCATGTTTTTGTGAATTTTTTGTGACGACACAGTTAAAATCTCTTTATTAAAACCAATAGCACATTAAAATATGACATTCGAAGAATATTGTATAAAATTTTCACGAAGAATTATTAAGAAATACGGCAATGGCAGCAATTATTCGGACGCGTCTCGGAAAAAAGTATAAATGCGGTGCCCCTCATAACTTGGTGCTGGATCATCTGAAATCAAAAAATCAAAGTTCATTCGTTAGATAATAGTTTTCCCCAGGTAACGCTGGAAGGGTTTTTCGAAATTTCAATTTTTCACTTTTTTCGAACACTGAAGGAAAATACGCGATTTTTTGCGAATAAAATCGGCTAATTTGTTATTGTCAAATAAAAATTATTAACAAATTTGAAGAAACTCTCCAGCGTTACCTCGTAAATTATGTACAGAAATAGTGTTCGAAATTTCAAAAGGATCGGTGCAGTAGCTTTGAAGTTATGAGAGGCACCGACTTTGAAAACGTGAGTTGTGGGGAAAACGCTTTAAAGTTTTGAACACTAAAAAATCTGGTATAAAAAGTTCATAAGCAAATTTTATCGGCTTACCTCACACTGAATCATCAATGCCAGGTCCATAAAGAATGTTGCTATCATCCATGATGTCTAAAGCACCTTTTTGCTCCTGTCTACGACGAATCCTGCCTTCTTTAGTTTGTCTTATATAGAGAGCGAAACATCTGCCAGGTAACAATAGCGCGCTCGGGTCGGGTAGGGATTAAAATCCAACATGTATAAAAATACTCGTAACTTCGTTAATTTTGCTCCAATCGACTTGAAATTTTGACACAATGTTCTTAAGATATTATGCATTCAATTAAAAAAAATTAAAAAATGCAAAAAAAATGTTCATACCTTAGGACCCCCTTAATGAACATGAGACCGGATTTCGATCACGATGTATTTTGGTACACCGAGAATTTCGAATGGGAATTAGACCAGTCATCAATTAGCAGCGACGATAATTCCTACTTGTATAAAATCAATTGGTAAGGGCGCTGGTTTCGTAGCCGCCGGGTGCTACCCCCATGGTCTTTCGCTGCGGTGAATCCTTGACTAGGGGTAGACCCTTGTCGCTTGACCCGACTTCCTTTCCTTCCTGAGGTTTTTCCCCCCTAGTCCTGTGTGCGACAGCCGGAGGGCTCGGTGGTTTTCCTCAATAAAAAAAAAGCACGGTCTCCTATGGGGCCTCGGAGGGGTTCAGGAGAGGCTGGACCTCACGGAAATGGGCAAAGAGGGGCCCATTTCGTTCCCTTATAATTCCTACTTTTTCAAACGTTCTCTTTTCTCGCTTCTCCCGAATAATCTGTTCCTCGTGCACACGTTTTACGCATTTTCTTCTCTCCTTGTTCCCTCAATCCTTACCATCTCTCTTCTTGACTCTTTCTCTTTAACAATCTTCCTCTTTTTCCCTTCAACAACATCTTCCTGCTGTCACCAAACATTTCTACTCTATTTCTTAAATTTCCTATTCTTTCCTATGTCTCCATCCCTCTCCTCCTAGTAAACACTTCAAAACTAAGTTGTTAAAAAGTCCTTTGGAAAAGGAAAAGTCCAAAGTGGTAGTGCATATAACATACCATACGTATATTGTATTGCAGTGATATATTTAAAATGTCTCTAATGGCATTCTTATTACTACACATTGTTATCTTCCGTGGGCTATATATGTACATACATCTGTATTTTGTATACTGTATCATTATTGCGTTTGTCAAATAAATTATTTTTAAACACTTATACACGTTAATATTCTTTTGCCCTATGCGAATATCCTAGAGTGGGAATGAGTTTTGTCTCTCTCTCTTTTACTCTCCTCCGTCCTAACAGAATCCTCCTCGTCGTCCTCCTCCTCCGCTTTTATGCTTCGAGACTCTTTTCAGATTTGCTCCATTCTCTCTGCTATTATTTGCATTCCATCTCTGCTATATTATCCATATCCTGACTTCGTTATCCTTCATCAATACTATCTTTTAAAATAAAATGATTCACTTACCTACCTCGCCGGCTACACATGATAGGTGGCGCCATCTCTGAGAGAACTAGGGAACTTTCTCCGATAAAATAATTCCAAATGCAATTAGAAAATCGGCTGTATCACGGAAAGGGCTGTGTTTAGGGCTTTTTCCTTGATATTCTGAAAGATCTCTTTCCGGGCCTTTGATCTTGATGCCATTTTGAGTAGTTTCAAAGTTCAAGAACAGCCTACAAGTTCCAAAAAGTGAAGAATAATTTTGAAAGTGGCCCTGCACGTACATATACATTTTTATCTATCAAACGTCGTGGATCCAATATCAAACACCTACAAACGATTGCAAAAAAATCATTCAAATCCGTTATAGATGAGGGGCTAACTACGTGGAGCCGAAGTTAGCACACCCATTTGAGTCTTATGGTAAAACTATGTCGATGGGTAAAACCATGTTCAGATGGTACATTTGGGCTGAATCGGCTGAATAACCTGGTATATTTTATTTAAACAATATTCCATTGTTAAACAAGTAAATGAAGTTTTCAGTTATGTAATGTATTTATATGCATAATGTTATGGGCACTTTCCACTCATAAAGAAAATGCGTAAAATG